>JAGFMF010012193.1:2209373-2228293 GCA_019455555.1 Galemys pyrenaicus
CCCAAGACCCAGGTCCCAAGACCCCAGACCCCAGACCCCAAGACCCAGGTCCCAAGACCACAGACCCCAGACCCCAAGACCCCAGGTCCCAAGACCACAGACCCCAGACCCCAAGACCCCAGGTCCCAAGACCCCAGACCCCAAGACCCCAGGTCCCAAGGCACCAGACCCCAAGACCCCAGGTCCCAAGGCCCCAGACCCCAAGACCCCAGACCTCAGACCCCAGGTCCCAAGACCCCAAGACCCCAGGTCCCACAGAGCAGTGGCGCAGGAGCAGACATCTGAGAAAGTAGCAGCACTGAGACCCTGAGGTCATGAGGTGCAGGCCTGAGGGAGGAGCGGGAGAGTGGGATGCCCTGGGCGGTGGAATCAGCCCCAAATCGCAGGTGCTCGGGCCGCCTCAGAGCCTTTTCCTCCAGCGGTGGGTGGCGCCGAGCCCACGTGAAGCTTGTCTTGCCGGGACTGTGCCATCCATCGCTCAGCCTGCAGCACAAATCGCTAACCCCCTAGACACAGCACCCCAACCCACAGACACAAGCACCCCAGCCAGGTGAGGACGATGTGCTGTATTTTGCTTTCCGGAATTATCTGCTGATCTGAATTTCCTGCTGATGTCAATCCAGCGCTATCTGATTCCCAGGCTGACTGGTCTTCCAACACCACTTCAAGTGCTGATGAGAAGAGGGACAGCCGGGCTGCGTCCCCCAGGGCTGTCCTGGCTGTTCAAGCACATTTCACAGCATTTGCCACAAGAACCTCTTCTTTATCACAGCGCGAGGAAGTCTTGGTGCGAAGCCCCGTGGCTCACGCAGCCGATCAGCTACACGACCTACTTTCCGCTTGAAAGTTTAAGCGCAGAGGGAGTCTCCTTCAGGGTCCTACTGTCTGTCTGTCTGTCTGTCTGTCAGCGGTCACGGCTCGGAGGTGCTCCAGGGAATTTGAAGTGTGTTAAACGTCTTTGCCATCAGGGCTCACAGTCTAGTCAAGAGCGTGAAGTGTGTGTTCGAGGCACGTTCCCGTGGACAGCACAAGGTGACCAGTGAGGACTCAGAGACACGGGACGGGTGCGCTTAGTGCAAAGTGGCCAGGACCCGGGTGATCTGAACAGAGAGGCGCCTGTCTCCGCACTGACTGCATCGACGGGGAGGTGGGGGTCTGCAGAGGACCACGGCAGGCGGGTGGGCACACGGACAACCGGCCGCTGTGACCACAGAGCTCACCGGCTGGTCCAGCGAACGGTTCGCCAGCTCCTCAGCACCCGCCACAGCGCCGAGCCGGCTGCACGCGCCAGCGGTGCCTGCCCGCGCGGGCTGACGCGCAGTGGAGAGCACCGAAGGGAAACGTTCTTCTGAAATCCGTGAGGATGTGTTGGGGGGGAAGACGCGAGCTTCTACAAGACGGGGCAGCGGGCGGGGGTGGGAGTGGCGGGGTGCCGCGCGACCCCGGGGAGCAGAGCGCGAGCCGGCTGCGGAGGCCCTAGACGCCGGACCGCAGAGAGGACAGGGTGGGGCCCGGCGCGAGGCCGCCGCGCGGCGCAGGATCTGCGGAGCCTCTCAGAAAGCTGAGGGGCGCGGACTTCATTCAGGAGTGATGGAAACGCACATTTAAGCAGCAGGCGACATAAGGAATTCACGTGTGAATGAAATCACTCACACCATGTGGGGAGCGGAAGGACCCGCGTGGAAGTCGAGAATCCAAGGGCCCCCCCCTGGGCAAGGCGGGCTGCGAAGTGTGAGGCGCTGTAGTCCAAGTGCGGGGTGAAGGAGGCTTGCCCTCCCGCCCTTCGCGGCACCGGTGGCTCCGCCTGTGCACCTGAGGTGGTGGCCGGGCCTCAGGCCACGGGTGCTGTGCAGAAGTGGGGGGCTGGGCCGAGGGGTGCGGGCTGTGAGGAGCGTGGTGCTGAGGCTGGACCGAGACGCAGAGACCCGCTGGGCGAGAAAGCGGGTCTGGCCGGTGGGCACCAAAGGCCTGTAAATCACCGGAGGCCACAAAATTAGGTTTTCACCTGTGAGAACCATGAGCCGCCCTGCCTGAGAGGGGCAGAGCCAGACGGTCTCCCGAGAGGCCACCGTTTGGGTGTCACGGGCTCTCTCTGCCGCGGGGCAGTGGGGGCAGCGGGGCAGCGGGGCAGCGGGCGCAGGGGCCCCTCGGGGAGAGGCGCGGGGGCTCGGGCTGCGCCCCTGCTCTGGAAAAACCTCCGCCTGGCGGGTTACTCTCCCTGCCAGCGCAGTGATGGGGAAGGGGCCGTGCGCGCCTCAGCTGCTGACGCCTCAGCCAGCAGGAAATCAATTAGCTCGGTACAGATTCTTGAGCAAAAGCCCTTGCTGGGAGAGCTCGGCCTGGGCGGTAAGGAAATAGCGGCGCGGGGGGCGCCGCCCCGGGGGCATCGCGCGGCCAGCGCCAGTTCAGTCGGGGCCGCGCCGCCCGGGCCTTTGCGGCCTCTCTGGGCCCACTCACCTCATGGCGCTGCGAGCGCAGCTTCTGGCGCTGGGACCGCTGCCCTGGAGCGCAGGCCAGCCGCGAGGCGCTGGAGCCGTGGGCCCTGCAGGCGCAGCTGCGCGGCGGGCGGGAGGACTCGCGGGACCGTCGGCGGAGCCCGTGCAGCGCGCCTGGCCGCCTGGACCGCGGGCCCTTGCTGCGCTGCCCCCGGGGAGGAAGGGCGAGGCTCGGCTAGGGGACACCCGCTGCAAAGCTCTTCTCCTTTTGAGAACGGGGCTGCGCAGGTCTGGCCGGCATGACACGCCCAGCAGCCGAGGGGCGCGAGCCCTGGGCGACCCAGGCAGCAGGGGTCCGGGCGTTGTCCAGCGCTCCTCTGCCCCCGCGCACAGCGGGCACCCCAGCACCCTGGCGCGCCCTCACTCCGGAGCGCCTCTGGCTCAGGGTCAGTCTCAGCCGCCGCTGCCCCGCGGCATTTCCAGATCCGAGTGGGCTTCGCCGCAACGCTGACCGCCCGGGTGCCTGCAGGGAACGTACCGCTGCCGGCTCCGCTCGCAGCGCCGCCCGCACGGCCCGCTGGCGCCACCTGCTGGCCGCGCGCGTGCGTCGCCCTCTGGCGGGGCCTGGCCTCGCACCGCCTTTCTCAGTCCGCGGAGAGGTCGTTTCTCTCTTCCTGCCTGGAGCACGAGGTGGCTGCACCACCAAATTGCAAGTCGCCCTCTGGGTCTGCCCATGAGGACGTGTGAGGCGGCTCGCCCCTGGCAGGGGCGTGCCCAGGCGAGCTCCGTCCCCGCCCGCTCTGCCGGGTGCGGCGCTCCGGGCGCCCTGCGTCCTCCCGGCTCGGCCTGGCGTCCCGGACGGCTCCCGGGTCTGCCCTGCCCGGCACCCCCAGGTGGTCCCCACCTCGGACCGGAACCGCAGCTTTCCTCAGAAAGGCCTGCTGCAGTCACAGCACCCGGGAGAGGGCTGCTTTTGAACGGAAAACGACACCGACTGTCACCAAATGGAACAAGTGCCGCTTGCACGTCCCACGGAACCGCAGGCCCACATTAGCCTGTCAGAGCCTCGCTGTTCCTGACGCCGCGTGTCAAGTGCCACAGTCAGCTCAAGAGGATAAAAGGAAGGCTCGTCAGAGCGCCAGTCCCCGCGCCCATCCCTTGAGTGGGCCTGGGTCAAGTCAAATCCGTTCCACCCTAGGACCACGCGTGCGTGTGAGCATGCGTGTGTGTTATTCCCCGGACCAAGAAGGTCAGACTGTGAAGAGTTAGGGTGAGATCAGTGTATCTTCGTTCGGGCCCAAATGTCTCCTCCCCCCACCTACTCCCCCTCCCGCAGGGAAGTTACCAGCGGCCGCTCCCAGCCCCCGGGAGCAAAGGACGCTGAAAAGACTGAAAACTGACTGCGAAGTGGGAAGACGGACGACTGAGGCCACCGACCCAGCGCCGCTCACCCCACCAGTGCCAGGCTGCCCTTGGGGAGGCCAAGTCACGGGCGGCGGGGGTGGTCCCGTGTGCGGCTGCTTCCCCCCCCCTCCACCCGCCGGCTCCCACGGGGCGCCCCACAGCTTCCGCCGCCGCCCCAAGTGTGTGAGCCCATGCGGCTGTGGAGTCTCAGGGCCCGGGGTGCCCCAGCCGTGAGGGTGAGCCCCGCTTCGGGATAGCCATGCAGACCCGCCCACCCGGCTTGGCCCCCGAGGGTGCACAGAGCGGATTCTCCCGGTGAGGGGCAGAGATGCCGCTCTGGCCTTGGATCTCCACACAGAGAGGTGCGGAGGGGCCTCGCGGTCTGGGGCGGCAGGACGGCCCCCCAACCCAAAGAAATAATGGCACTAAGACTAGCAAACAAGCAAATAGCAATTACATACAAGTAAGCAGAAATAAATAAATGCAGGAGGCGATCTGAATATGCTCGATCACACACTAAAATGCTCTGGAGCAATTGTGCCTGGTCCGGCTCAGGAAGTAAAGCACTTTTGCCACCAGGTTAAATAATTAAAAGATACAGTTAATGCCCTGATGGGACAAACGGAGTCTGTCCCACAGTGACGCGCAGGCGGGCAGCTGGAAAGCTGCTGTTCGCTTAAAGCCGATTTTAAAAATGTTACAGAGTTGAATTTTTCTTGCCATGATTAACTTTTTACTTTTTGGGTTTAACTCAGAAATACAGAAAACTGAAGTCTTGAGTTCTTGAATTTGGAAGCCAAAGATCAAATTTTGCCTAAAACTGGCTTCGATTTTTGCCAGACTTTTTAAAGAGTTCAACAGTCGTCCGAACCTCTGAAAGTAAGAAGAAAACGCTCCCCCGGGAGCCGTCACTGCGCGAGAGGTCTTGCTTGCTCGCTTGCTGCACGTGCTACTGAGATGTGTGTCTTGCTTGCCAACGCCGAGTGGGACGCAAAGCAGCACTTGGGAACGGCTCTCCCTGGAGAAGCGCCCCCGGCCTTGCTCTCGCTGGCGCTGAGCGGAGAATCCCGGCGTCACTTCAGGCCGAGGCGGTGCCGGCTGCTGGAGCTCAGCGCGCCCCCGCTCGGGCCTGCACCTGCACACACCTGCTCGCGCGGCCCCAGGTGCCCTTTGCAAGCGCCTGGCCCGTTTGCTCGCAGCACGCGTGGATCTGCGTCCTGTTCGGGCTCCGAGGAGAGGGGGTGTCCCGGCTGGGCGCAGCAGCGCCCCTCGCCCTCTACTCCCCACCCCTCCCTGCCAGAAACGCTCGCGTCCAAGCACGACACAACCCCTCCAGACCTTCTCCCGACCATTCTCCAGAGAGCTCGGCGCGGGGGCGGCCCTCCCCGTCCCTCCCTCCCCTGAAACCTGGGCCCTCCTGCGACCACATGGCGCCCAAACCCCAGTCACGCGCGCGCCCGTGGGCACCGCGGGTCCGCGCGGCCGCGGGACGGGCGGTCACTGCCCCAGAGACGGCCGCTTCCGAAGGCCCCTCCCTCAGCCGGTCGTGCAGACACGCGGGCGGGGGTCGTGCAGACGCCCGTGGCCAGCACGTCCCTCTCAGCCTGGACCCACCACGAGCCGCCGTCTCGTGCCCAGCGCTCTCGGCGCCTGGGCCGCTCGGGCCGCCCCAGGGGAGGCGCCCGCCTGAGGGCCTCCACCCGCCTCCGGCCGCGGCTGACCCTGCAAGGGACCGGCCCTCCTGGGGCTGGTGTCCGAGCAAGCTCCGGACAGTCCGGCACGGAGCCCGCACACGTGCGCTGCTTGCGTGGCGACGACAGCCGTGACAAACGCGTCACACGCGGGTTTCCCGCCCTCCTGCCACGCGTTCCAGGCAGGCGGGCCCTGCGCCCTGCGCCCTGCCCTGGCAACGGCAGCTGTGCGGGCGCGGGGCAAACGGGGGACGCGAGACGGGAGAGGAGTCGCCAGGGAAAAGTAGAGCTGCACCTGGCCCGGGCCGGCCAGAAGGGCCTGCAAGCGTCCGCCGGAGGCGCCGAAACCACCTCCTAGTGGGCGAGGACGCACTGGGACCGCGCGGGGGCAGCGAACAGGCGGGGTCTGTGGATCTCTGCGCGCCGACCAGGCCCCCGCCCGCCGGACGCCTCCGGCCAGAGGAAGCCAAGAGCCTCCCGACCTCTCTGCCGGTGCGCTGTCGTCTCCTGCAGCCCCAGGAGTTTGCACCTGAACTTCACGAAGGTGGGGAGAATCAGTGAGACCAGGGCCCAGGCCGCGGGCAGCGGGCAGCGGCGCTAGAGCGGGCTGCACCGCCACCTAGTGGCCAGCGCGGGGAGTGCGCCCTGCCAGGAGCAAGGCCGCGCTGGGAGGAGGGAGAGGACCCGAGGTGCTGAGGAACCTAAGAAGAGGGGGCGCCGGCTTTCAGGCACCGGCTTCAGCCTCCCCACAGGGGTCGCTGAGCCTTTACTCGGGGCTCACTTAAAATGCATGAGAAACATGTTCCTAATCAAATGCGTTGAGTCACCCATTTCGTGGGCACAGTCGAGTCTGCTTTGGCGAATGCGAACAAAGCGACCGCTCCTCGCCGCAGGCGCCAGCGGCACAGGGCAGCACGGGAACCGGGGCCCCGCTAACCCCTGCACGTCAAGACATGAAAACGAGGCCAAGAAGAGAAGCTGCGCAGGCCCACCTAGGACGCAGGTGGCGCGCACAGGTTTGCACGCCGCGCCTCGAGGCAGAGGCTGGACCCGGGGCAGGAAATCCCAATTACCCGAAACCCCAAGATTCTGCAGCCGGAGGCCAGTGGACCGCAGTGACCAGCCACGCGCCCCACCTGGTCGGCAAGTGGACAAGGAAACAGACAAAAAGCGCCTGCGCCAAAGGCTCAGGACGCACGTCGGAGCGGCGCTGACCTTGGCCACGCCCTCGCCACCGGCTCCTCTGCACTTTGCCAGACACAGAGAGACGCGGCCCCGAGCGTGCTTGCAGGGCCACTAGCTGTGCTCCTGCAAGGCCCGTTCAGCCCTTTGCTGAGTGGCCCGAGGGGCCTCTCCAGGGCTGACTTACAGCCACGAGCCCAGGAGCAGGCGGGACGACCGGGCGCCCTCAGCACTGCGGCCCACGGGAGAGAGGACACCGGACGCAGGGCTCTCCTCGGGACCCAGCCGAGTGAAGTCTGTGGCTGGGACCACACACTGTGGCGACGTGCAGCGACAGCGACACCCGGACCGGCTTTGCGGGGAGGACAAAGTGAGATGGGCAGCGCACCAAGACCTTCCCTGGACACCACTTCAGCACGCAGGCTCCATGCCAAGCAGGGGAAAGATTTCTGGTGTCCACAGCGGTGTTTAAAGGCTGGACACGCCTCCTACAGGGGCTCCACCAGCCTGCTGGGGCGGTGTGGCCTGAACGGGTTTGTCTGCCCCACGGCCGAGCCCCCCACCAATCCCAGCGGCCCAAGTGAGCACGGGCATCAGCTGAGAACCCCCCAGTACTCAAGTTCGCACTCGAAAGGGCAGGTGCTTAAAAGCAGGAAGGCCTTCGTGTCCAGAGCTACTCCGCAGCGTCCTCAAAGCTCTCTCTGCCGTCACAGGACAGCTGGCCCCGTGGTCGGCAGGGAGCAGCCCCCCACTGCGCCCCACTGCACCCCAGCCTCATTCCCCCGTCAGCCCCCAGGCGCGCGGGGCAAAGCCAGAGCCAACAGACGCCTGAACGCGGAAGAATCCAGAGGAACAGACTTCTGGGTATTTTCCGGAATACTACGCAACAACGACATTATTTTACTGCTTCAAAATAACTAATGTCAGGAAGCTGTGGGTGCTGAAATGGGCACCCGAGTAAAATTTAGTGTTTCTTTCTGCTGAACTCTCTGACTTCTGGCCTGACCAAGTTAAAGGGCAATAAATCTGCGGTGGCTGGGGCCACGGGGGGGCACCCCAGCCCTCTGGACTCCGGGGGGCTGCCGGCAGCCCTGAGGGGCCCTGGGTTCCCTCTCCCCGAGGCGCACCCTGCAGGAGCGGCCAGGCCGCACAGGCTAGAGCTGCGCGGTAAACACAGCTCCGCGGCCACCCCGCGGCCAGGCTCGGGAGCTCCCGCCTGCTCATGATTCAGAGCCCTGTCAGACTCCCGGCGCCTGGCTGTTATCTCTGTGAGAACAAGCCGCTCTATTAGCGGGGCATGTCAGAAGCCACTAGCGCAGGTTGGCGCCTGGACACGTGAGTGAGCCGGAGGCAGCGGGAAGCGAAGAGCAGGGGAGCAGCCCCCCGCTCCTGCACCCGGCTCCTGCACGGGAAAGCCGGTCTCGGCAAAGCTCATCAGCCCATCGGAGAACTTGCTAGTAGGCAGTCGGGAGCCTCAGGCCCAGCAAAGACGCGCCCCTCCAAGGCGGGGACAGAGCTGACCACAGGAGATGCGTCCAAGCCGCAGCGCAGACACAAGGGATTCGGCAGGTGTGGCCGCTCCCGGAGACTGCGGCAGGCACAGCAGGGGGACTTCTGGCAGCCGAGCCAGAGGCAGGGGGCATGCGAGTGGGAGCATGGGGGCCACGGGGTCGGGGGCGCCGAGGAGAGACCCCCATCACACAGCCAGGCCAGCGCTGGCCTTGAAGAGCACAAGGTATAGGTGGCATTTGGGGGGCGTGACTGTGCAGTTCGGGGTCTCCTCTGAGATGGCCAGAGGAACCCAGTGGCCCAGCAGTTCCACCCTCGCCGTCCAACTGAAGAAGCAAAGTTGGAGGGAAACCCGCACCCTGTGTCCACTGCAGCGCTGCTGACCGTGGGCATCTCACGGGCAAGGTAAGTGCCCGGCAACAGGAGTGGACCCGGAGGAAGCGGTCTCCACGCACAGTGGAATATGACGCAGCTGTGAGAAAGAGGCCGCCTTGCCCCTAGCAGCAGCTGGGTGGAAATGGAGTGAAACTCGTCAGAAGGATGACATGCATCTGGTCGCCCAGTCAGTGGGGAACAGAGAAATGAAACAAAGGAACAGAGGAAAGAAAATCCAAACAGACGCTAGGCATCTGGCTGCAGACATGAGGCGCCGGGGAGGGCGGAGCAGTGGGCTGTGGGGTGGCGGCTGCCTCTGGGGACGCCAGACCCCCGTCCCGGGCGGCGACCAGCGTCAGCACAGTAAGCAGTGACAGCAGACGTGACCTGCAGCGTCTGGCACCTCGTCAAAGTGGCCCAGGGCGGCAGGGCCCTGAAGCTGGCCAAGGCCACTGCCCAAGTAGCTTTCTGGTCACCCACGAGCGCGACTGTGGACCAGTCGGATTCGGAGAACAGCGGTGACGGTTTACTTAACAGCGTCACTGAGGCCACAGATACCATTTCCTTAAAGTCTGGGACACGGGGCCTCCCTGGGGCGCAGGGCTGAGCGCCGCACAGTGAAGCATCTGCAGCCACTGCAGCACCAGCTCGATCCCCAGCCAGAGAGGGACCCCCAGGGCGCAGCAGACTCCCCTGCCTCCAGCTGCCCCTCAGCGGTGTGTGTCAGTCCATCTGCCTGTTCTGCTCCCCTCTCTGTGGGGAGTCCTCACACACGCACCTCTGGCCTGTACCCCAGCTCATGTATGCATAAATACATAAATATTTAAATAAGTAGATAAATAGATAAATAAAATATAAAAACAAAGTCCGGGGCGCAAAGGCGCCCACGATGGCGTCGCCGTGCCTGAGGCCTCACGCCGCAGGACCACAGGCGGGCCGATTCCCGAGACAGCAGGAGAAGGTGGGAGCTGCTGCGCCCCAGCACAGCCCCGGGCGCGCCTCTCAGCACAGCAGCCGCCGAGCGCCCCGCCAACGGCCACGCCCCGCTCGGGCCTCCGCCTCCTGGTGTACAGAGCTCAGGCGCGCGGCCGCTTGAGAGCGCCGGCCCTGTGGGTGTGGACAAGCCTGGGGAGAGGAGATGGGACTGCCTGAAAACCGGACCCACGTTAGCGTTCCTACGGGAAGCCGGTTCCACGTCTGGCTCCTGTGCGGAGCTCGGGCTGGACAGCGGCTTAAATGGCACTGCCCATCTCACGGAGCTGGGCCAGGCATGGGGGTGCGCAAGGGGTGCACAGAGGGGCGCAGGGGGTACACGCGAGGGGGGGGGCCTGGCCGGCGGGGACACAGGCCAGCCTCTCGCGGCCTCTGGTTCCCCGGCTGCCGCAGCAAACGCCACCCGTTTCCTCCCTCCGTGTGAGTCTGTGTCCAAACGCCCCCTTCACCAGCCAGCGCAGTGACTGAGGCCTCCCGCCTGAACGGTCATGTGCGAAGACCCCGTTTTCCAAGGACAGTCACAGCCCAGGGAAGGGGGCGGCGCGCTCTGCGGCGAGGTCCTGGGCTGGGCCGGCGCGGCGCAGGCCAGACGGCCCCTCCCCAGGACCGCCTCTGAGGCAGCACATGCAGGGAAGCTGCCCGGCTGTGCTGACCGCCCGGGACTGGACGTTGTCTGCCAGACGTGGACACAGGGCTGAGTACACAGCGAGCCCTGCTTGCTTGGCAGGACCGACAGGCAGGCTGTCTGGTGGGGGACCTCCCGGGACACCAAGCACAGGACCTGTCCCCGCGCTGGACGGGTGCTGGGTGGGGCAGGTCGCCCTGGAGGCAGCAGGTGCGGCGCTGGTCGGACGCAGGCTCTGGGCTAACGGCGCGAGGCGGGACGGGACCCGAGCCTCCGGCCAGGGGCAGAGCCCGCACCACGGTCCCCAGCTGGTGACGGGGTCTCCACAGCGACGCTAAGTGAGCCTGAGAACATGATCACTCACTTTTGTAAAATGGACCCTGTAGTTTGCAGTCCTGGCCCGCTCTCAAGCGCACTGCAATGCGGGCCAAGGCCAGCTCTGGCCGCCGTGTTCTGGACGGCGCGAGGCCGCAGTCGGAAGACAAAGACCGCTGAAAGCGGCTCAGGGGAGCTCACGGATGGTTGTTGTTTTTTTTCCTGCCACACATTCTTTACAAAAATAAATTATCTGGCCTTTTCCACTGAAATGATTAGTTAATGTGTTTTTCTAGGTCACTTCTCAATTAAAAAAAAACATCGCCCGTGTTCGAGCCAATTGGTTATAAAAATAGTTGACAAAGACAGCGGCATTTGTAAAGCGCAGTGCTACGTCAGGCGTCCTGCTGATGCGCGGTAATGAGCACCTGTGACGATACGCATTGAGTAACGTAGTGTGAGTCGGCACGCGCAGCACGTGACCGGCACGCGAGCTCACGAGACGTTCCAGGATGCGTGTCTAGAAACACACAGGGATGGGGCCTACCTGGTGGCGCAGTGGGTTAAGCAACACACTATGAAGCAGACCGCAGCCACTGCAGCACGCGTTCGATCCCTGCTGCCGGCCAGGGCGGGGGGGGGGGGGGACCCACATGGCACGGCAGACCTCTCCCGCTGTGCCCCCTGCTCCCCTCAGCAGCGTACCTCCATTGATCTGCCTGTTCTGCTCCCCGCTCTGTCTCTGGTGAATCCTCTCAACTCCTGAGACTCTGGCCTGTACCCCAGTGCTTGTGTGCATAAATAAATAAATCTTTAAAAAAAAAAAGAAATATGCAGGACTAGTTATGCTCGACCTGGGGGCAAGTCACCCTTTGTGATGAGACATTAATTAGAGAAATCTTCCCAGGTTCCATATGATCATGATCTCAAATGTTCCCTAGAAATATTCTGGCACCGAGACACTTATCTTCTGCAGCGACGAGTACCTTCTCCTCCGGCGGCGTCCCCGTTCCCCCTCCTGCTCTCCTGCAGGTGACACCTCACTGAGCAGGAGACGCCGGCTGCAGCCAGGCGCCACTGCGCCCATGCGGCACTAGTCCCAGCAGAGGCTCCAGGAGGGGGAGTCATTCTGGGAAGTGCTGGCTGGCAGGTGGGTCTGCTAGCCCACGCAGGGCCCGCGGGAACCGCAGAGAGTAGAGCAGCTCAGCTCTACTTCCAATTATCCCCTTGACTAGCTGTGGAGTCCTGGGCTAATCCATTAATCTAATTGCTTTCTGCTCTTAGTCTTAAAGCGAAGGCCTGATGTAGAATGCACAGACCCGGAGAATTGAAAGGGAAATTCAAAACCATCTGGTCTGATCCAATATATATTTATATTGTGTGTGGGGTTATATGCTATTTTTATGAAAGGTTATCGAATAAATGGCGATGAAATGTTTTTTTTTTATTATTGAAGAGTGACCTAGGAGAGCATATTAACTAATCATTTCAGTGGAAAAGGTCAGATAATTTATTTTTGTAAAGAATGTGTGACAGGGGGGAAAAAAAGGGAAAAGTCTGATTGGCAGGAGTAACAGGCCCGAACAGGAACGCCAGTAGCTTCTGGGTGTCAGGTATATGGAGTTTCCTAGTCAACGCACCGTTGAGTATTTCCCAGAACTCTTAAGAGAAACCAGTACTGCTTTTACGCTAGGAAAACTGCTACCCTGAGGAAGTGATGCGTATGCTCTGAAAGGCCCTGACCCAGAAAGCTCAACTCCTAGCTGGGGAGGGAAGCGTGGATGGGCCAGCTTGAGGGTGAACCCATCTCTCGAAGGTTTTCAACACGGTTTCCGTGTTGTGTCACAAGGAGATGACTAGCCAGAGGACGGGAGACAAGCCGCGCTGACGTGAACACGTGAGACACCCGACAACGGGCTTGTTACCCAAAACATGCAGGGAACATTCACAACTCAGCAATGAGAAAGCCACCAACCCGATTTAAAATGGGCATAAGATCTGGAGACCCCACCTCCCACATCAGCTGTGCACGAAAAGCTGCTCTGTGTTGCATGTCATCCGGGAAGTGCAAATTAACAAGACAAGGAGACCCCTCGCCCCGGCAGACTGGCCGAAATGAGAGCTCCGGCAGCACAGTGCTGACAGGCACAAGCAGCGGCGGAGAGACACGCCCGGCTGGTGCGACACAGAAGGCAGGCCCGCTGGAGGCGAGCGCAGCCCTCCTTACGACGTTCAGCACCCTCCACACACAGCGCGGCGATTGCCTGGTGCTCTATATGACGCCGGGGAGGGCTCCCTACATGCAACCTAAAAAGGCACTTTCTTCACCTCCTCTGCGCACCTCGTCTCCTTCTTGCCCATTCACGACACCCCCACCACCCGGTGGATTCACCAACGCATTAGCTAGCCTGCCCTAACGGGCGAGAGCGCCATGACTGCAGAACGATGCCCAGCACACAGGCGGTCCTCTAGAATGAGTTCAGTGGTCGAAAGAATTAGAAATAATACCTCCAGCAAGTGCTAGTTAGAAAGAGGTGAAGCTGGCGCATGCGTACCCCGCCAAGAAGACATATTCCGGTACAACCAACTTGGAATCTGGGTACCTTGACAGATCTTAAAAAAAAAATCAGTGCTACAGTTGCTCCTGAGAAACTACTGACTTGAATAAAGGCGACTTGCTCTAGCTCGGCAGTGTTCATCGCGCTGCAGTTAATAACTCGGAGCAAGTTCAGGCCAGTGTCCACGGGAGTAGTCAGATGAGCTGAGAGTACTCCACAGACAAGGGGCCGGTCACAAAAGCAGGCTGCTGTGTTCCCACTCAAAAGATGCCTCTAATATCGTGTCAAAGAAGGACACGTTTCAGAGCTGTTAGAATCTGGTCTAACTTTTCTTAAAATATATACGTACAACTAGTCCCAATACATGGGCATTCTATCCCTCAAAAATGGAGACTAGCGGGACCCTCGGAGCCGGCAAACCCACCGCGGAGTCTGTCCCTCCGCGGAGGCAAGGGAGGCCGCGACCGTGAGGACAGCAGCGGCGTGGACCGCGAGATGCCCACCCTCCCTCGGAGGGCGGGAAAGAGGCCCGAGGCCGGGGACACGCGCGAGCCCGGGGTCCGGTAGAGCCCAGTGCGTGAATAGCGCCTTAGCCGCAGCTCGAAAGCACATCCAGGCCGTTAGACATAAGACACGAGTGTACTGGGTTTTACTCCAAACCCGCATTCGTGCGCCGTCCGCGGGGTGCGGGACCGAGTCAGACGCGCAGGGGCTGGCGCGCGGGAGTCCCCAGACTGGAATGTGACCGAGACGGGCGCAGGTGCGGGCGGCCGCACCCCAGGCGAGCGTGGGTCAGGGGCGGCACTCCACCCCGGATAGCCGAGGTGGGAGTCGGAGCTGAGGCAGCACGGCCCGGCGTGTCCGCGCAGCTGCGCCGAGTGCCCCGAGGTCCCGTCCAGGGCTCCCGCCCGACCAGGAGGCGCCGGCGTCATAAAGCGCTGGGTCCTGCCTGCCGTGGGTCTCCATGTCCTCGGGGAGAGGGCGAGGCCCACCCCTCTGCGGTGTGCCCTCTGCGCGCGCCCGGGGACCGCCCAGAGCGAGCCGGCCCCGCCCGCCGCCCGCAGCGACCCGCCCTGCACCCTCAGGCCCGGCTGGTGCGCCCCGCAGCCGCCAAGGAAATAGCGCTCCAGGCTGCCCCGGCGCGGAGTAGCTGGCCCACCTGCGTGGGAAGGAGGGGAGGGGCCCTCCTGCTTCCAACCGGGGCTCTCAACCAGGCTGGGAAGTGGGCTTGGGGCCCGGCACCCCGTTCCGCATCCCCAGCTTCCTCCTCCAGAGTGGGCACCCGCCGGCGGGGGCCATTCCTGAGGCCCCGCCCAGCGGCAGTCCCCTGTGCCTGCGCAGCCTCTGCACCCATCCACTGCTCGTCTGTCGCTCTCATGCTGCTCCGGAGCAGAGCTGTCCCGGTCTTCACGGGATGCGTGAGGCTGACGGCAGTTGGAACTGAGCAAGGCGCACCGGGGTCCACATGGCTCTGCTCCGGCGGGGGGTCCACAGCAGGTCCGCCTCTCCCTGGAGCCGGGAACTGGGGTGCTGCATACTAAGATTCTAGGGGACACTGCCAGAAAGCACCGGAATGAGAGAGCGCCACCAGATCCAGTTTCACACAGAAGACGTGCGCCCACCGGCCGCCACCTGCCCCCAGGGCAGCGCGTCTTGCCGGGGAAGCGCGTGGCCGGGACTGAACGAGCACCTGCCTAGCCTCTCCCCAAACCTCCCCGCTCCAAATTGGGGTGACGCCTCCCACGCCCACGGCCTGGCCCCACCAGCCCCCGCGCCGGTCCCAGAGCCGGTCAGCGCTCACCCCGAGAGCTCAGGCCAGCTGCCGGAGACGCCCAGTCGCACAATGGCCACCAGCTCACGCTCAGCAGGAGGAGCAGGTGGGCAGCCCCGCAAGGGCCTAACACGGCTGGGCCGGCTAGTGAATAGCAAGGAGCCTCCTGAGGGGCACTGGGGGCAGTGAAGGGCCGGTCTCCCCACGTGACCTTCAGTGGCCAACAAGAGTTTAATCAGCGTAGCCGCACAGCCAAGTTTCCAGATCCCGTCAGATAATAAAAACGTCTCCCCCCAAGGGAAGTGATGAATGGAAGCAGAAAATACTGTGATACATAAGCGCACACAGTGGTATACATGCGCCGCACCAACTTTATGAGCGCTTAAAAGGCCACGGTGAAATGATGCCCCCGTCTCCGCCGGCCCTCGCGTCCGCCAACGTCCGCACTACGTGCTCGGGGGCTCCACACTCGCAGCGGTCACTTCTCCAGTCTCTTGCAAGTCACTTCCTGTTTCTTTTATGAATTCATTGATAAATGTCCAGAATTTCCTTAAAATGGACACAATAGATTAGAAGAAGTACAGTAAGTATAAAAACTCGAGATCAACACCATTTTTGCAGTTTACACAAAGACAGACAGACTTAGCGATGCTGCACTTCATCTGAACTCAGTGGACTCTGGCCTTGGACGCGGCAATGCCCGCTCTTTGGGGCACGCCCCTCCAGCTCCCAGTCGGAGGCTGATGCGCCTCCAAGACGGTGGTGTCCAAACGCCACTGTCACTGGGGACGGAGACGCCCCGATCGTTTGTTTGCGGTTCCACGTTCTCTCCTCTGAGACGCCCGCCGCGATGTGAGGGGCCCGAAACCAGCCCTGCCGGTGGGCCAACTTAGCACCTGCCCCAGCACTTCCCTCCGACGACCTTCTCTGCTGCGGGAGCTGGGGGTGCTGCTCCACTTCCTGACTCCCTTGCAGCTAAGGTGTGCATGGGCCTGTCGGCCAATGGCGTGGGAGCAGAAGCCCCTAGGAAGGGCTTTTCGTCCCAAATCGAACAGAAAAGCCTCATGGTGAGGAGGCACTGGCCCTCGTCCTTCACCTCCCCCTTCTCCGCCCACGGACAGGGACGGCGGGGGGGCGGCCCTGACGCCGGCACCGTACCGGAGCACCTGTAACTCGATGTGCTTTCGTTCTGAAGCAGGTCGGCTCTTTTCCTGTGTAAACCATCAAACACTTTCTGTTGCTCCCCCTCTGACAAATCCTGAGACTAGAGCTACAATATCAACTGTGAGAAAATTAACAACGTTAAACCTACTCCTCTGCAACAGGTCACTTAAATCAACCATTTCCTTTGTAAGTTAAAGTCTTCAGAATAATCCATGTATAGGATTCGCAAAGGTGTCTAATGGCTAAGCCCATACAACTTAGGTCACCCGCAGCCACTGTCCAGCCCCTGCCTCCAGCAGTACACCCTCAGCAATTCCGCTTTTTCCAAAAAACCGGGTTTCTACGTTGCTAATTAATATACACAGGGGCTAGCATCTCGGACTAAATTCTAGGGTCCAGGGAGCGCTAGAGCACGTGCCCTTTCAGCTGACACAGTGGGAGACGCGTGCGTCTAGTTCGGAGCAAGCACGAGGCCCCGCCCTGGACACTCACCGCTGCTCCGGCTCGCTCATCCCGCTCTTCTTCAGACACTGCTTCACGTAGTTCTTGATCATCTGCCAACAGTTCAAGACGGCGGTCGCTGGGTAGCGCAGCACCGGCCACGCGTGGCGGCGGCGACACTGGCCCACGCAGACAAGCGCCGCGGGGTCAGGCGCGCGTGACCAGGCCATGTGGGGAAGACACGTGTGGCCGGGCAGAACGATGTGCCCTGGCAGCCACAGCCTGCCGTGTGCGTTTGGGGGCACCTGAAGTTAGTTAGGGGAGTCAGCTGCTCCGTTCCTCATCACCAAAGAATCTCGCTACGAGCGTCACGTGTGGGAGGGTTTGGGGAAGGGGCAAGTCCGATTGGCACGCCCAAGCGTTACAAAGCGCTTTTCCCCACAGACACCCTGGATCGCACCTGCCGGGGCCGCGTCCGTGTTCACCCCGCCGGAGGGGCCCGCGCTGCGGAGAGCGGTTGCTTAGAAAGAGGATGCCTGGGCGGAAGCCCAGCGAGCACGAGGGGAGCTACTGCTACTGAAAAGCCGATTCACAAAGACTTACATTTATGTTCTTCCTTAAGACCCGATTTGCTGTTTCTAATTTTATCGTTTCGGTCTGAAGGAGAGATGGTTTGAAAAGAAATACATTTGGTTACGAATATCTGGGCAATACCTTGAGCGTTCATGGAACAAAAATTATTAAGGTTGACAGTCTAATCTCAAAAGCACCCAACAGCACACCGCTCCAAAGCAGAGAAGGAAGCAGCACACGACTGCACAGACTCGGCGTGAGAAGGAGCGATCGGCCTACAGCGGCGGAGAAGGCTGATGCCACCACAAAGACTAAGGGCTTTCAGGGAAATTCCACTTCTCAGGACCAGTAAACAAGTCCGGTAGTGCATTGGAGACGACATAGAAGTGCTGTTCTAGGGAATCACAAGTCGAGCAGCCGTGGCTGATGTGCGCTGCAAAGCAAAAAGAGCCCGGTCCTTTGTTCCCATCATACAGCCCCTGATCCCGAAGTCACGAGGGTAAACGCGGCTGAAGTGCAGGAGGCCGAGCGTAGAGTAAATTAAAGAAAAACGAAACGGCCTGACAGGAAGGCAGCATCGCACGACTGTCATTTCTTCCCAAACGAACCTGGAAAGCCGCTGTAGCAAACACTTGACAAAGCAGTCAGCACCGCGTGCAAATGTCCAAGAGCACCGCGGACAGAATTCCGATGGGAAGGCTGTAAGTAACGACTGGCTCTGCCGGGCACGCGACATGCCGTCAGGACTGCTTACACGGGTGAGGCCGGAGGACGGGCCCAGGCCGAGTCTAAACTCTGGCTCCACTGCCCGTTTCCTGCGCGCGCAGCCAAGGAGCTGGCCGTAGTGCGCTGGTCCCCTTTGCTAAAAGAGGGCTAACCGCAGCCGCTACCTCTTAGGGCGGTGGAGAAGTAAACAAAGTAGCACTTTTAAAAGTTTCCGGGAGAATCTGGTCCCTCGTAAATGTTCCCCACACTTTTGCTTCTGGTTAGAAGCATAACCGGACGTCAGTATCTTAGAGGGACGGCAGTTTTAGGGTACCTTCTGGTGACGAACTGGGGACCCCATAGAAACGACAGCATGGCGGCAGCATAAATCTCGACAAGGTTCGTTCTGGGACGCTCCCTTCTACTTCAGTAACAGGAGCTAAGTCCTGCTTTTGGCAGAGCTGCAAAACTAGCTGAAAATCCCACACAGAACGCGACACCCCAAAATCAGGACGCTGGAACCCCGAGGGGATGAAGCCTGAGTCCCAGGAGTCCTAGTCCTGCCACACCCACACGGGGCCCGTCGGGCGCGTCTCAGACCCCGAGCTGCAGCCCGAGCTGCTCGGCCTTGAGCAGGCCCTGAGCAGACCCCGAGCAGGCCCCGAGCAGGCCCCAAGCAGACCACGAGCAGGCCCCAAGCAGGCCCCGAGCAGGCCCTGAGCGACCCCAAGCAGGCCCCAAACAGGCCCTGAGGAGGCCCCAAACAGGCCCTGATCAGACCCCAAGCAGGCCCTGAGCAACCCCAAGCAGGCCGGAGCAGACCACGAGCGGGCCCCGAGCAGACTCCGAGCAGGCCCCGAGCAGGCCCCGAGCAGGCCCCAAGCAGGCCCCGAGCAGGCCCCAGGAAGGCCCAAAACAGGCCTTGAGCGACCCCGAACAGGCCCTGACCCGAGCAGACCCCAAGCAGGCCCCGAGCAGACCCCGAA
Source organism: Galemys pyrenaicus (assembly GCA_019455555.1). Lineage (NCBI taxonomy): Eukaryota > Metazoa > Chordata > Mammalia > Eulipotyphla > Talpidae > Galemys > Galemys pyrenaicus. The sequence goes on from JAGFMF010012193.1 coordinate 2,228,101, forward strand.
CAGGCCCTGAGCGACCCCGAGCAGGCTGGAGCAGACCACGAGCGGACCCGAGCAGGCCCCGAGCAGACCCCGAGCAGGCCCCGAGCAGGCCCCAAGCAGGCCCCGAGCAGGCCGCAGGAAGGCCCAAAATAGGCCCTGAGCGACCCCGAGCAGGCCCTGACCCGAGCAGACCCCAAACAGGCCCCGAGCAGAC
>JAGFMF010012193.1:2231465-2249826 GCA_019455555.1 Galemys pyrenaicus
GGCAGGGTAGGCTGGGGCAGGGCGGGGTGGGGCGGGGCAGGGCGGGGTGGGGCGGGGCAGGGCCTGGCCGGGAGCCCTCCTCACCTGCACCCTGTCACCCTCAGGACCACGCCCAGAGGGGCACCAGGAGGGCCAGGTGACCTCAGCTGTGCCATCTGCCAGGGAGCCCACAGCCGGGTGCCCCCCCAACCCGCACAGCCGGGGCCAGAGGGGCAGCACGGGGGTGCCCCAGGCAGGGGCCCTGAGACCCAGCATGGCCCACACACGCCGGCTTCTCGAGCGAGGAGAAGGTGACGCCAGAAGGGCACAAGGACCCCGGGAGTGCACCCCACCTGGCGGCCCCTTCCAGCCCAGGAGCGGCCGCCCTGCCCGGGGCCCAAGTTCGGCTCAGCCCCCAGGGCCCCGCGAGCCATCCGGGCTGTGCAAGGCCTGTTCCCGGGCTCAGCGGGGCTGCGCACGACTGGACGGCACCCGACTCCGTGTCCCTCGAGAGACCTCGAGGCGCTGGGGCGAGCACGCCCGGGCTGGGGTCTCAGCGGGAAGGCAGACACCCCTGCCCTCTGCCCCACCTGCGGGAGGCGCGAGGGCACCCGCAGGGAACAGCCCCGCACCTCCCGCAGCCGCAGCCCGCGCCACCCACGCAGGAGGCCGCCAGGGCGCGGAAGCGGCCCCAGTCCCCGAGGGCCCCCAGACCGGAGGGGCGGCCACTCGCCTGCCTGCTCCCGGGCAGCTTCCAGCAGCTTCTGCTCGGTCTCCAGCTCCCGCCGGAGCCTGCGGACGGGAGAGGTGAGCGCGGCCGTCGCGGGGGCACCTTCCCGACTCCCAGGAGACAGTCCTCGGAGGTGGCCAGCCGCGCTCACAGTGATGTGGCCGAGCCCCCCCAGCGGTCCCCACCCCTGCGCCCGGAGTGAAGAGGCTCGGGCCAGCCATGGACATCGCGGCTCAGCGCGGGCGCTGGGACTCCGTGTGCGCCCCCAGCAGCAGCCGCCGGCCACGACTCGGGCGCCCTTCTTGGAGGGGCCCCCGCGGGCGTCAGAGCAGAGTGGAGCGGTCAGTGCGTGCAGCCGGCGGGCCGCGCCCAGCTCACCCTTCGTTGCGCGCCAGGGCGGCCCGCACGGCCGTCACCAGCTGCCGCAGCTGCGCGCGGGCCTGCTGCACGTCGGGTGTCTTCACCGGCCGCCGCTCCAGCCCCTGCAGGTAGTCCAGGAAGGCCTGCGCGGGCGGGCGGGCGGGGCGCGGGTGAGCGGGGGCGCGGGTGAGCCAGCCGCGGCCGCACCCCCAGGGGACGCTCGGACGCGGGAAGGGCAGGCTGAGGGCCCGAGGGACCCTGTGGCCGCGGGGCGTCTCCACGATGTCGCGCTCCGCTTCCGCACCGCACAGGTGCGCGGGAGCAAACGGGGGAGCTGGCCGGCCGGAGGGGCCAGCGCGGGCGGCCACTTCCGGGGCCCCGCCCGGGCCCGCGCCCGCCCCTGCTCCTTCCTCGCCAGCGGCAGCCAGCGCAGGGCTGGGCGCTGGTGAAGGCAGAGTGGGCCCGGCCCTCCTGCGGGTCAGTCTAGTGCTGACCGCGCCCGCGGGAGCGAATGTGCGAAGCGGATGCGCTTCCCTCCGCGAATGCGCTTCCCTCCGCGAACCCGATGCGCTTCCCTCCGCGAACCCGCGACCCGCAGGGACTCGGCCACAGCCCCGCGGTGACCAGTCCGTCCACTCTGCTGCGGCCCGGGCCGGGCCTGTGACCTGCCAAGCACCCCCTGGAGACCTCTCTGCGCCCCAGGTACCCCTGCACCCCTGCCCGACACGGCCAGCTGGACACCACGTGTGGGGAGCAGGACAGCACAGTGCGGAGGAGGCGCAAGACGGAGACCCCTCTCAGCACACGCACCACACGCCATACAACACCACACACACCACACACACCACACACTCACCACACACCAAACACACACCACACACACTCACCACACACCACACACACCCATACACACCCCACACACCACACACACCACACACTCACCACACACCATACAACACACACAACACACACACCACACACCACACACACCCATACACACCCCACACACCACACACACCACACACTCACCACATCACACACACCACACCACACACAACACGCACCACACACCACACACTCACCACACAACACGCACCACATGCACACACTACACACCACACACACATCACACACCACACACCACACACACCTCACACACCTCACACACATCACACACCCCACACAGCCCCACACACCACACACCATACAACACACACACCACATACACACACCTCACACACCACACACACAACACACACAACACACACCACACACACCACACTCACCACATCACACACACCACACCACCCACACCACACCACACACACACGCACCACACACCACACATTCACCACACAATACGCACCGCACGCACACACCACACACACACTACACACCATACAACACACACCACACCACACACACACCACACACTCACCACATCACACACACCACACCACACACACCACACACCACATGCCATACAACACACCACACACCACACACACACACCACACCCCCCACACAGCCCCACACACCACAGACACCACACACCATACAACACACACCCCACACACCACACGCACTGTTCAGCCCCTCCTATCTGAGCGACCACTTTGCAGCCGCGGGGCCTGCAGCGTCGGGGCGGGACAGGACACAGGCGGTCACCTGCTGCTGCTCCGCGGGGCGGGTGTCCAGGAGGATGGCCATGTAGAGCTCGTACTCGTCCTGCACGGGAGAGCGTGCTGGCCGCCGTGGCGCGAGGGCTCCCACGCGCAGGTGACCGGGAGGACGCCTGTGCCAGCCGCTCCGTGCAGGCCACGCGCCCGGTGGGTGGACACGCTCCCTCCGAGGCCGCCGAGCCCTGCCCTGGGTGCGCTCCGCCTGGCCGCGCTGGGCTCGGGTCCGCTGACCCCAGGCGAGGCGCAGGGCCGGCGGGAAGCCCCAGGGTGCTGGCCACAGGGCACGAGGGGCGCGGGCAGCCGGCTGGGGCACAGCTCCCGCGGAGGGGGCGGCCCCAAGGGCCCTGGTCTCGGGGAGTCTCTCGGACCGAGGACCCGCAGCGGCCCGGCCCTGCTCCAGCGGAGCCCGGGCACGGGGCGCGTTGCTGTTACCTTGATTTCCTTCAGGATCTCCCCGAACACCAGGGAACGGCTGCAGATGTCCGAGAAGACGTCCGAGAAGATGGACAGACGGCCGAGCTCCTGCGGGGCGCAGACACAGAGCTCCCGCAGCCCCTGTGGGGGAGACCCCAGGACATGCTCCGCTTTCCAGCACCCCCGGCCTTGGGGCGGGGACCTCAGGGGCGCCCAGAGGTGCAGCCCGAGCCGGGACCCGCCCGCACCTGCCCGCCACCCCCCCCCAGGCTGGCGTCCACCCTTCCCTGTGCCTGCGCTCTGCCCCGTGCCCCAGGCCCCACAGCCGTCGGGCCCCTCGGCCAGGCTTCCCCTCACGCCGTGGCCATGCCCCACACGTCCAGTCGTCCTGTCCTCGCCCCCCGCACCCTGGCGCCCGCGCCCACTGCCCGCCTCTACCCACCTGCTGCGGGAGCGCCCATTGGCCTCGCACCGCGGGGCACACCTGGGCACTCCGCGGCACAGGCCCCCGAGCGCCGCGCTGGCCCTCGCGCCCATGAGGCTGACCGCGCCTCTCAGGCCCTCCGGGCCAGGTCGCACGCGCCACCCCAGCAGGCTCCCTCTGGCTCCGGACTGACCGCCCGCACCCCGGGGCACCCGGCACCTCAGCTTCGCCCTGCCCCACCAGGAGGCTCGGAGGCACCTGGGGCCGGCCAAGCCCCCTGCGCCCCCGCACCCGGCGCCCCCACCGCCCCAGGGCGGCACCCCTACCCGCGCCAGCTTCTGCTCGTGGGCGGCCGCGGCCTTGGCGCCCGTGAAGTCGTGCTCCCGCAGGTCCCGCGTGGCCAGAACGTCCTTCTGGAAGCGCAGGAAGGCCCGGTACTGGTCTGCCCTGGTGGCGCCGCCCAGGTAGCTGCTGACGTACCGGAACCTGTCCTGGCCGGGGGCCGCCGCGCGCCCCGCGCTCTGCTCCCGCCCCGAGTACCGGAGGACCTTCAGCTCGGGCATGCGCAGCTCCTCCTTCGCCCGCCAGTCGGGGCGGAGCCCGGCCCGCTGGGCCTGCGGGGCGAGGTGGTCTTCGGACGTCCACCTCTCGGGGTTCAGGTACCTGAAGAGGGGCGTGCCCCGGCCGTCGCGGGGGCTCAGGGCCGTCCTGACGGTGAACTCGGCCAGGGCGTCCTTCATCGCCGCCACCCTCCCGGCCAGCTGCCCATCCACGCTGGGGCCCGCCGCCGCCCTGGGCCTGCACGCGTTGGCCCAGTGGTGCAGGATGGTCTCGGGGGGCCTGTACAGCTTGTCGGGGTTCAGGTGTCCGGTGGTGTAGAGCTGGACCTCATCCCTGTGGCCCTTCTGCAGCTTGTCCAGCAGGCGCGTGAGATTGCACAGCGTGTGGACGCCCGGCGTCTCGCAGTGCCTCCAGGGCAGGTGCGCTGGGCGAGAGGACAGAGGACGGGCACAAGCTCAGCTGCCACACCGGGCAGCCTGGGCTCCAGGGCCCCAAGCCCGAGGCCGCAGTCCCCTCAGCCAGCGGAGGCAGGAGCCGGAGGCGGGTCCTTCCTGCAGAGACCCCCGCACTTCAGCAGGTCGTGGAGGAGGAGTCTGCGTGACCGCTTCCAGACACCCAGCAGGGCTCACCGGGTTTCTGTCGCCCGAGGCCGCAGGTCCCAGTGCCCGGCGCACCACCGCTGGCCCCGGCTGCCCACGGGCACACGGGAGCCGCAGGGAGCCAGTGAGTGGGCAGGGACCCGCCCCTCCTCGGAAGGCCCCCCACCCCCCGGGCAGGCCCTGGACGAGGCCAGGACGCAAGACCGTGGGAGCCTGAGGCTGGGAGCGGGCTGTGGCTGGGAGCTCACTCTGCTGGCGGGGGCGGGTCGCCTCTGTTCTGGTGGCCACTGGCTTCCGGGCTCAGGCCCCCAGCACCTTCCCGCGCTTCTGTCCCCGTGTGCCAGGGCCCTGTGACTAGGTTGGGCCCACCTGACCCCCGCGCCCCCGAGCCCGAACTCAGGGTGCCCCAGAGCACAATCCAAGTCGGATGCCCTTGCCCCGTGTCCCGACCAAGCCCAGTGTGCTCCCGGGCTCGGGGAGACTTGGGCCACCCCAGAATCCTGCCGGGCTCAGGCCTGGCCACCCAGGCCCATCCTGCCCCACGTGGCGCCGGGTCACCCCCCCCGCCCCCCGCCAGTGTGCGGATACAGGAGCAGGCTCCTCCGGGGCTGAGCTCCGTGCCCCGCGCACCTTAGCGCGCTTCTACGCGTTACATGCTAACGGGACGCTGGTTCCAGACAGGACCGGAACGCGCCCAAAGCAGCGACACCGAAAGGAAGACCCACACGTACGTGGGAGAGTCCTCCGGAGAAACAGAACCGGCAGAGCATGTCCGCTCAGAGCAAGAGTTGTATCACGGAATGGACGGTCCGTTACGCAACCTGCGAGTCCAGGCTGCGGGGGAGGCCGGCAAGCCGGACGCGCCATTCCCGCTGGAGCTGCCTGCTGGGACCTCTCGCTCCCGGGGGTTGGCTGCTTCTTCCTGTCCTTGGGGTCGTCAACTGATGAGACGAGGCCCACCAGGCTTGGGCATCGGCTTCGTTCAGTCTGAGCTTTCAAGTTAATTTCAACACACAAAACACTCATGGAAACATCCAGAATGATGCCTGACGCCATCTCAGTTGGCATGTGCCGTGCACCGCATGCTGTCAGCCAACTCCAGGGGAGCTGACAGGGGCGGTGACTTGAGTGCATCGGCCTCTCTGTAGCTGCTCTGCAAAGGACTCGAGGCCGCCGGCGAGTGTTCTAGCACGACCACGTTCCCACGCGTCCCTCCACTGCGACAGCGGGAGACTCCGCGCCTCTTCTCTCGGCAGCACCTGTGACGCTCGGCACGGCCACTGGCACGGGCACTGGCCGCTCTGCTGGCCGAGTCCAGGGTGTCTGCGTCCTGCCGTCTCAGCCCGACAGGGTAAAAGGCGAGACGGCTCCTCGGAATGTGCTTCGGCTCTTTATGAGATGATCAGGAAATAAAGATTTTATTTATTTATGCACACAGGAGCTGGGGTGCAGGCCGGAGGTGTGGGGTGTGAGAGGACTCCCCAGAGACAGAGCAGGGAGCAGAACAGGCAGATGGACTGAAACACACTGCTGAGGGAGCAGCGGGGAGGCAGGAGAGGTCTGCTGCGCCCTGTGGGTCCCTCCCTGGCCGGGGATCGAACTCGCGCTGCAGTGGCTGCGGATGCTTCACAGTGCTGCGACTCAACCCCTGCACCACCAGGGAGGCCCAGGAGTTAAAACTGTTTTAGGTCAGCTGAACCCATTTTAAAAACATTGAGGGCCTCCCTGGTGTTGCAGTGGGTTAAGCAATGCACTGTGAAGCAAACCGCAGCCACTGCAGCAGGAGTTCAATCCCTGCTGCCGGCCAGGGGGGGACCCACATGGCGCAGCAGACTCTCCTGCTGTGCCCGCTGCTCCCCTCAGTAGTGTACTTCCGTTGATCTGCCTGTTCTGCTCCCCGCTCTCTGTGGTGAATCCTCTCATCCCCCCACACCTCTGGCCTGTATCCTGTGTGCATAAATAAATAAATCTTTAAAAAAAAAATTGATAAGGAAGGCAACTTAAGGCCGATAGCTCGGTTTGAACTGCCAAGGATCTCGGACACCTGCACCTTCAACCGCCTTACCTGGTGGTTTGGCCTCTCCCTCCAGGAAGAAGCGGCGGCGGGCCAAACCTTGGAAACCCGCAGCCTCCCAGAAGTCACCCGACTCTCCAGAGGGGCCCGGGGGGTCACAGCCCGGGTTCAAGCCCCTCAGGGCAGCCCGACAAAGGGCAAGAGCTGCAGGAAGGGTCCGCTGGGCCCACAGAGCTCCCAGAGGGACTGGCCTCCTGCCCCAGGGCCTGCCTTGCAGGCTGTGCCGCCCCATCTGCCCGCCCGAGCGTCTGCCGCTCAGAGGCTGCAGCTCCAGCCCGCCCTGTGCACGCCCGCCCTCCCTGGCCCTCCCCGGCCCTCCCCAGCCCTCTCTGGCCCTCCCCGTGGGTCTCCAGCTGCCTGCGGGGTGAGCTGCGGCCTCTCGGCGCGCTCGGGCAGGCCCTGCGCTGCGCGGGTAAGGCTGAGCCAGAGGCGCTGCGCAGAGGAGGAGTCTCCGTCTTGGAGAATTGTGCATTCTGATTCTTGCTCGTTTAAAGACACTGAAAGAGGTTTTGGAGTTTAGATCATTTAGAAATACACAGATGCGGGAGAAAAAATAAACCGGGGCGGTGCCCGGCGTCGTGTGGCCGGGGCCGGTGGAAGGCGCGCTGGGCCGGCTCCCCGGGTGCTCGGTCTGCGGCGGGGGTGCGGGGGCTTACCGGCCCCAACGACACCCCCATCTGCTTCCTAGCGAGGGGCTTTGCGGCTCTGACCGAGGTCATGACCTCCGGGTGAAGAGGTTGTCCCGGCGCGGCCCCACGGGCAGGGACCCTCTCGGGCTGCCGCGGGCGCAGCGCGGCCACCCGCACTCCACTCGGGTCTCCCGCTCGGTCAGGGCTTGTCCACCAGGTAACCTTCGCTTTTCCCCTCTGATTTACAGAGTCCGAAGCGGCTGAGACCAGGAGACGCTCCATTCCCAGCGGGGCGCTGCACCTTTGCGCGGGTCTGCAGCAGCACCACGGCGTCAGCCCCTTGGGTGGCTCGGGAAGTCCCTCACGGGAAGTTCCAGGCGAAGCCTCCGGGTCACCCCCGCTGGCAGGGCAGCCCTCGCCCGGGGCCCCTGCCCACACGGGCATCTTGTGCAAAGGTCCGCCGGCGGGGGCGGGGCCTCAGTCCCGCGAGAGCTCGCGCTCGGCACCTTGTCACGCCCTTCTCTCGGCCGCTGCTGTCTCGGCCCAGGGCTCAGGCCCCAGACCAGCCCGGCTGCCACCTGCACTGTCCCCGCAGAGGCCTCTGTGCGCGCACGAGTGCTGAGCAGGGCCCGAGGAAAGGGCCGCTTAAACATCAGCAGCTGCCCTGCAGACCGCGCCCCCCGCAGACCGCGCCCCCTGCAGACCGAGCCCCCTGCAGACCGCGCCCCTTTTGCTGTGCTCAGGAGGCAGCTCCTTGGAACTGGGTGACCAGCGCCCCTTGAGCTGGATTCCTGCACACCCGGATTCGGGGAGTCAGCAGTAACGTATTGAGCGGGTCTGAGTGGGAGGCAGGTGCAGCGGCCAGGCGTCGCTTTCCCGGGCCCGTGGGCTGTCTCGGGAGGGACGGCGGCCACTCGGTCACTGCTGGGCGTGCGTCCTCCGAGCCTGGCCTCGCGCGTTCCGAGCACTTCACACGCAGACACGCAGTCCTCGCCGGCCTTCCACAGAGGAGGACGCGGAGGGACACAGGGTGCCGGGGCCTCGCTCTGCAGCCAGGGCTCCAGGGCCCCCCTCTGCCTGCTGCCCAGAGGCCGGGCTCCTCGGGGCCTTGCGGCGGCAGCGTCTTCTCGAATGACCCTGCTCCGACTGCGGCTCCATCCACAGGTGTCCGAGGGCCACGCCCGCCCGCCCGCCATGGACAAGGGGAGCCGGCTCAGAACCAGCAGCCCCAGACGCGTCCGCCTCTGTCCAGGTCCAGGAAGAGGCCCATCCAGGGCCGTGAGGCCGGCAGAGGGCGGGGGGCTGTGCTCTGCAGGGGCGGCGCGGCAGCCCCCTGCCCTGAAGGGGCGTCCTGTACGAAGAACTTCTGACCTGTCCTGGGAGTCCCCACCCTGAGTGTGGCACAGAACACACACCTCTTTGCTCTGCACCTCACGGGGAGCCCGCCCTTTTCATGCCAGCTCAGGGGCTCCCGGACTCGCTCGGCTTCCTGCGCCCACGGCTGTCCACTTACGTTTGGACTCCGACTCCTCGGCCATGGCCTGGCGCTGGGCTGCAGGCGGAGGCGGCGCGTCGCTGGGGAGACAGTAAACAGTCCAGGCCCTCGCAGCTCACGGCCCTCTGCGGGGCAGGCCTGGCCCTGCCCGCCCCTCCCCCACCCCCCGGGCTTGCTCTGCTGCCTGCCCAGCTGCTTCCTGCGTTTGAAAAGCATCCAGGCAGCCCTGAACGCTGATCCCTTCCCAGAGGGAGACGCGCAAACCTGGGGCGTGGTTGGCGCTGGTGAGCCCTCATCGCCCTCAGGACCAGCGGACAGAGCGCCAACTGTATACAGGGGAGCGCCAACTGTATACCGGGGTGCGAGCAGAGGGAGGAGCCCCGCAGGCCTGAGCCTGCCCTCGCACCCCAGACGGCATCCCCAGGGAGACCAAAGCCGGGGCACCCCTCCTCACAGCGCCCCTACTGCCCACGCCCAGAAGCCCAGGCGCTGGACCCAGCCGGGCAGCAGTTTAACTGCCAGACCCGCTGCCCCGCTCTCCGCCGGCGCTGTGCCCAAGCCCCACCTTCTACTGCCCATTGGCTGAGCCCCGCCCCGCCCACCGGCTGTCCTGGCAGAAGGGGTGGGGGCTAAGGGCGGGGTCTCTGCCTCTGCCGCCTGCGGGTGCAAAGTGCGCGCCCAGGGGCCCAGCACCGCGGGGTGCAGAGAGGAAGCCCTCGCGCGGGCACTGTGGTCAGCGCCGCCTGCCCCGCCCGGCCCCGGGCGCCGTCCTCAGACCCGCCCACGTCCGGAGGACACGGCACTCGGTGGGGGCTTGAAAACTTGATTCTATGTACACTTCTTCCAGACAGGGAGAGCTCCAGGGTGGGGCTGGTGACCCCACTCTTGGAGGGGGCCGGGCTCCTGGGCCCGCGGGAAGGCATGCCGGCGGCGCGAGCAGGGTCTGGCCGCGGGGCAGTTTCCAGGGTCTCTCACATGCTCGCGAGGGCGTCTGGGAGGCCGCGTGTACCCCACCGCTGCTTGCGTACCCCACCGCAGCGCTTGGCCACCGCGCCCGAGCACTTTTCTGCGCCACCCACGTGTCCGCGCAGGCGCGCGCAGCCCCACGGCAGCAGGACGCGCGGCCCTGACCGCAAGCAGCTCTGGCCTCCCTCGCGGCCAGTCGCAGAGCAGCAGGCGCTGACCCGCGTCCCCGGGAGTCAGGGGCCGCTCCCTGGGCCTTGCCGCTGAGCCGCGCCCAGGGCAGCATCAGACGATCTGTGTGGCTTGCAGGGCCCGCCCGCCCCCGCGCTGAGGTGGGCCGGGCAGCCGGAGACTTCGGGGGACAGAGGTGAGTGTCCCTCAGGAGGACGCGCTGCCGGCGCCGCGGCGGGAGCGGGGCGCGCTTCGCGTCTGCACAGGCGCGTGAGGACGCGGCAGGACACCCGGCGCCCTCCTCGCGGAGCATCCTCCACCGAGGTGGAGTCCAGTGTCCTCTTGGTGAAGCCCCTGCCCTCAAGCGGCTCTCGCACCCCACCCCTGCCCGGCCCCTCCTTCTCCCAGCGCTCCCCCAACATTTCTTCAGAAAAAAATGAGCTTTTCTCTTTGCCTCAACCCCACTTCTAAGATGAAGCACCCCAGCCTTGCTGACACCCAGTCTTGCTCAGGACACCCTGGGAAGCGGCGGCCCCCGGGCGGCCGGGAGGGGCTGTCCGTGATGCAGGCCTGTGGCGCTCGCCCCTGGCCGCTTCCCCAACGGCACCTTTGGCAGGAAACTTTATTTCGAGCGGAAAAGATCTGAGGCGGGAAAAGGCGGGAGAATGGGTGCACCGGCACCAGAGTCCTTCCCGGACACCGGGCAGACAGACGCCACCCCGCCCGAGGCGCCTCCCCCCACACAGGGAGCCGGCCCCCCACCCCGTCTACTGCGCCCCTACTTGCCCCCAAGTCCCGTCAGAGGACCTTTTGAACAGCGGACGCTGCTCTCTTGGGCCAGCATAGAGGAGGCCACGATTCCTCACACACATCGTGAGAAGGCGCTGCAATGGAAACTCACTGACTTGTGTAGTTTCCCAGGAAAAAGTGAGCCAAGAAGGGAGAGATAAGAGAAAATCCCCGGCCCTGCGAATCCCCAAATCTGCTTGCGTGGTGCGGAGAAGCCACCTGACAGCCCTTCAGCCTCTCAGGTGCAGCGTCCTCTCGGGGAAGCCCCTCCCCTCGCCGGCTCTCCCTCCCCACCCCTGGCTGGCGGGTGCTCGCAGCGGGGTCCTTTCCTCACAAGCACGGGCACACATTACTCCCCTTTTTTCTCTTTCTAAAACCATCTTAAGACCGTGGCATAGCAGCCCAGCCGGGACCACTTGCCTTTACACAGCTGCATAGTACTCCACAGAGTGCTGTGTGTAAGTCCCGCCTCTATAGACAGTGGGTGGACATTCCACCGTCTCCGCTGTTCCCGGGTGAAAGTCCACTGCCTGCCTCTTGGTCTGTCTCCCTCGCGCCAGTGGCACCCCACCCAGCCCCAGAACGGCTGTCTCCCTTTGCAAACCGGCAGCCGCAGCGCATCTGCCACGAGGAGCGCGGCGCAGGGGGCAGTCCCCGCTTCGTGGACCGGCTCGAGAGCGCGCGCGCAGAGGGGCCGTCCTTCCTCGGGGAGGCGCACGCCGCTCACGCTACCCCAACGCTTGTTCGCTACGGTGCTTTTTAGGGCCCCTGCGCGTCAGGAAAGGCCCGCGGGGATGTGACGCTCCTGAAAGCTCGCGTGGAAAGTCGAGAAAAATCCAAGGAGCTTGACTGAGGGGAGGAGTCGGCTCGGGCCAGTGGCGCGGAGCAGGGTGGCCGCCCCAGCCCGGAGGCCGTTCATGGCTTATGAGGGCACTAAACCTGCTCCCCGCGAGGGCCCCACCTGACAGCGCGGGAAAGGACCCGTGGCGAGATCCTGCAGCAGCACTAGGCAGAGGCTCAGCGCGGCGCCCCGACAGCCCGGCGCGCCCCGACAGCCCCGCAGAGCGCGCCGAGTTCTGTGCGCCTGCGCGGGGGCGGCCCCGACAGCAGCGGCCGGCCTGAGACGGCCCCGTCTGTCCACAGCCCTGGCCCGCACGGCCTCCAGCGGACACAGCGCCCGTCAGCCTCCCCGAAAGGGAGGGCAGGGCAAGAGCTCGGGCTTAGCCGGGGCGTCCCCACCAGAGACGGACCCCGCAGCCACGCCCACTCGTGCCACACGCGCCCACGCGGGCTCACAGTGCACGCACACGGTCACACGCACACCCCACCACCCTGACCACTCAGCCCGGTGACCCCAACGGTGACCCTCCTCGCACCCCGGGGCCCCCGACCCGGGAGGAACTCTGGCCCAGGAGGTCCCCAGCTTTGCGGCCCAAGCACCTCACTCTCAGACGCCCACTCCCCAGACGGCCTCCCGCCCTCAGGACGCCAGCGCCACCCCAAGGCCCCTCAGGAGCGGGAGTCCGGGGCTGTAGCCTCTGGCCTGCGGCAGCGGCATCGGGATGCCCAGTCACCTCGAGGCGCCTCGCGTGGTCTGCGGGACCGGCGGGAGCGTCTGCCCAGGGGAGTTCTGAGCCGCTGCCCCCCACCCCTCCCGCGCCGTCCCCCCAAAGAGCAGGCAATGAACACGAGGGCTATTTTAAAAATTGTGTATTCAATTATTCTCACCAAAGGATAGCCATTAAAATTATGAACATCTCTAAATAGATCTCCTGTATCATACATATGTATACTTTTTACGGTAATTACATATCCACAGGCCACCCTGGGCACCCCGGGGGCGCCACGGCGGCAGCACGAGCCCGGGCGCTGGCCGGCGGACGCGGCTATTTACAACTTGCCTGGCGACAGTCGGTGACCGCTGCTCTATTATACAAACGTAACGCAAAGGTTTATTTTAAATACAAAGACTGCAAATGAATACATGAAAAAATTACACACATGTACAGTATTTATAATCTATAAATGCAAAGTTAAGACCTCTTTAAATTATTGCACTTGCGCATGTTACAAAGGTTGGGGTGTCACACACGGAGAACACCGCGTGGGCCTGACTCCCCGGCTGGGGTGAGCGCGGACAGCCGAGGCGTGGCGTTCCTTCTCCTCCGAGAGCCCCGAGACCCCGGGCACCGACCCACCGACACCCGGCCAGTGGGCCCGCGAGGAAGTCGGGGTGCACGCGCCGCCCGGTCCCGCCAGCAGTCTCGGGCGCCCGGCTGGGCGTGGACAGGGTCTCTTGTCCCCATGGGTCCGAGAGAAAGTCTTCTTTGCTTTTCAGGAAGGTCCAGGGGCTGCGCTTCTGCCCCTCTGGCCACGGGCTCAAGTGGGGGGCTCGTTCCAAATGGCCAGTGGGCCGGGCTGGGGCAGGCAGGGGCGGTGTGGAAGTGCCCCACTCAAAGACAGCTTGTGCTCGGCCCGTCCTGAGCGCGGCACAGACAGTGCGCCGCCCACGGCTCACGGGAGGACACGCGCACGCAGCTGGGACTGGGCGTGGGGGGCTGGGGGGCAAGAGCGCCGGGGCTGCACCTTGAAACCCACGTCCACGGGACCCCGGCCCCACCCTGCAGACGAGCCCCGCCCGGCGCCGCTGACTTCCCGCCGCTCCAGCTTCTCTGCTCCAAACCGGGTCGAGCGCTGAGCTCGCACCTGGACCCTCGGTGAGCTCCCCTGTGCCCGCCGGGCCTGCCGCTCCGGGGCCTCCCGTCAGCAGGCGCAGCGCCCGCTGCGCCGTCGGGAGGGGAGCAGCCGAAGACACTGCTCCTTCTTGATCAAACACGCTTCCTGGAGGCGCGGGGGCCGCCTCCACGCCACCTTTCTCACGAGGCCTCCGCCGCCGCCGAGGCTTTTCTGCGTGTGACCATCAGACGAGCGCGTCAGAGGCGCAGACACCCAGAAAAGCCAGCGAGAAAAGACAGAAACCCACAGTGCACGCGCTGCGTGGGGCGTCAGCCATCTAGAGAGGAGGCCGGGTCTGAGGAGACCCGCGCGCCGGGGAGCAGCGTGCAGGCGGGTGGGCCGCCCGCACTGAGGGCCGAGCGCGTCGGCGGCTGCGACAGCGGCTTTACAGTCCGAGTCCGACTTGCAGCAGCAGAACACACGGGAGTGGCTAAAGGTGCCCAAGAATTAAACCCCAAATAAAACCAGCAGGATATGGAGAAAGCGACGCAGGTGGGAAGTACAGAGCTAGGGATGACCTGCGAAGCCCGAGTCATGCACGTGCCCCTGAGCCCGGCGTGGCCACGCACGGCGCGGGCAGGGGCCGAGAGCAGCGCCAGGGCGGCTCCAGCCTTGGGCCCGGGAACAGCCGGCCGCGGCCCGCACAGGTCTGGTGCCGCCAAGAGGGAGCAAGAACTGCATGAGGAAGAAGTGACAGTGCAGGGCTCCAAAACGGCTCGGGCCAAGGCGCGGTGAACGGGTCAGCCCTGTTAAGCTCAAACCCTGGTTGAGAGTCAAGAGACAGAACGCAGCTGCTGGAAACTGAACGGGTTTCGAATCCAGGTGTTCGGGGACGATGCATCCACACGTGCCATCACAAACATGTCTGTGAGCTCGCATGGCAGTCAGCGAGGTTGCGTGTGCAAAACCGAAAGGTGCAAGAGGCATGCTGGGAAGAGGAAACCTACCGGACCGGAACCAGGTCCGGTTGGCGCCCGGCAGGTGCGGCGAGAGCAGGTGCTGCTTGCGCGGTGGCCGCCAGGGGGCGCGGCGGCCTCGGCTTCTGGGTCTTTCCCAAAACCCAGCTGGGCCTGAGCTCCTCGAAGAGTCTAACTAAAGCCGGGAAGGGCCGTTTCCAAGGGCTGTCTCCACATCCGGGCCTCAGTCTGACGTTTTTCTGATTAATGACCGCACAGCCAACCGCTGAGTCACAAGATTTTCGCACTTTTCAGGGTCTTATCCCACTGCCCAAGTTCATTTTTCACGGCACTGCCATGCTTTGCCAAGAAATGTTCTCCTTCAGACAGTGTCTGGGAAGATGCTGCGTGCGGCGCCAGGAAGCAGGCCTGCCTCAGCCCACGCGCAGCCGCCTGCAGGCCCTGCCGCAGACGCCAAGGTCACGCTGAGCCGGGAGGCTGGCCAGCACAAGGCGCCGCCTCGGTGGGAAAATCAGCAGAACTTTGGCGATGAAAACCACCTGCCCTCTGACGAATTGTGAAGAAGACAAGACACAACCTAAAAAGTCGTCTGCTAAATGCAGCTGCCAAAGGTCAAGACGCTCCTAGCCGCATCCCCCCCGAGCACGGGGCGAGCCCCGCATCCTGGCCTGCTCACGTCCGTCGGCTCCGGTCACTGAGCCTCCCGGCCCGGGCCAAGCAGCACGAACGGTTCACGGGAGTGGAGTCCCCACCCGAACCCTTCTCCTCACGACGGCTCTCACAAGCGCCCCACCCAGCAGAAAGCCCAGAGCCACACACCTCCGGGGGGCTGCGCAGAGCAGAGGGCACGCGAGGCGACGGCCCGGCCCTCTCAAAGCGAGGACTCCTGGGAGAGCACGTCAGAACCGCCACCCGCAACGCGGAGTGAGCCCGAGGCCTCTCCTCCCCGCAGGTCCGGGCCACGGGCGGAAGCTGCGTGTTCTGCCCACGCCTCGCAGCCACGGCCGCCGCACGTGTCCTCTTCCCTGGCCGGCCAGCCGCCCGGCCGGCCGCCCACCAATGCCATTGCTGTGACTGAGGCTGAAATCGCATCAAGAACGTGGAAAAATCTGCGACTCCTTAGCACTGGCTCTAGGGACACGCCGGCCGAGACAGCCTGAGCTGCCCCCTCCCGCAGGAGAGCCGTTTCCAAGAAAGCGCCGTTTCTTCTCACCCCGCCGCGCCCCGGCCCGCGCGCCCACCCGCCGAGCTCAGAAGGGCCTGGCAGCGCCCAGCAGCGACGACTCGCAGGGACACCGCCCGGCGCGCGTCGAGCCCGACTCTCAGCCACAGCGACACGCGCCCCGAGCCCGCCTCGAGCTTCTGCGAGACGCACCTCACCAACCGCAACGAGCCAGGCTCCTGCTTGCGGAGGGCGGAGTGACCCCGCGGCCGGCCCCGAGCCCCCGTGCTGCCCTCCGCGGGACTGGGCCGGCTCCCAGGCGCGCACAGCCCCCCGGACGCCCCGCCGGCCTTCACCGCAGAGCGCCACCGCCGCGTCTCCCGCCGTCTCCTCGGGCCCCAGGCGGGAGAGCAAAGGGGTGGCGGGCGGGGAGCCTGAGCCTCGGGGCGCGCAGGAGACGCCAGCCCGGGCCCGGGTGGACTCAGAGAGACCCGCGGGTGCCCTGCTGGGCGCCTGGGAGACGCGCCCGCCTGCAGTCGCCGCGACGCCACGAGAGGGACCAGAAGCCGTCGGACTCAGCCCACGCCCCGGGACCTGCCGCCACCGAGCCGCCCGCCGCGGCCTTTATTCTGCCCCTTGTGCGGGGCTGGGCTGGCCGCCCGCCGAGACCGCGTGAGGAGGACAGCCGAGAGGGCTCCGAGCCGCCCCCGTCCGCGCCGACAGCCGCAGAGACCGGGCGTCGGCTCGTGTCCGCGAGGCCAGGCCGCCCGGCGGCTCGCGGCCCCCAGGACCGCCCACGAAGCTCTAAGCTCTGTCCGGAGAAGCAGCCGCTGGCGCGCCGAGGCCCGCCCAGGCCGTCCACCGCAGTCCAGGCTGGTCACCGGCGGCCGTGCGGGGCGGGCGTGTGGCTGCGTCGCAGCCACACACCGGCGCCGGCCCGAGTGCCCGCTGCAGCCGCTGGCCCACACGGGTGGCGCCGGGCACCGGGGAGGACCCGCGTGCCCTGTCGCGGCCCCAGGCGGGGCGGCCAGGCCGGGCGGGCTGGCGCCTGCGCAGTGTCCTTGCGCCTTGACGAGGCTCGGTCCCAGTTACAGCTTCCCCCGCGGAAGGGGGCGGTGGGCAGCTGAGGCGCGATGGGCCTCTCGGGCCGGCCCGGCGTCCGGCCCGCCCTCAGTCGTCGATCTTCACCGGCAGCTTCTCGGAGGAGGCGGAGGTGGCCGGCGGGGCCGAGATCCAGAGGGCACTCTCCTCCCCGCGGATGACCTTCTCCCACTGGCTGAGGTTGTCCCTAGGGCGAGAGGGCAGGGGAGGGCGGCTAAGGGGCTCGGACCGGTCTGGGGCAGCTCGCTGTGCATGGGCCGCCCCAGACGCCCAGGCCGCACCGGACCCCACTCAGGGGAGCCTGCCCTCTGCCCTGCTTCCCACGGACCGAGCCAGGGTCCGAGCGAGACCCGCAGGGGCAGACTAGCGGCGCCAGGCCAGCAGGGGCGCGGAGGAGAGCCAGCGGCCGGGCCCGACATCAGCTCCGGCCGTCACCGGCCGCCCTGAGGCTCGTCCTCCCGGACGCTCAAAGCAACAGCAGCTGCGGGCTGACTCCGTGCGGCCAGTAAGACCGGGGTGTCTCAGAGAGCGTCCGAGCCAGCCCGGGGCCGCGGGGCTCGAACCAGGGCTCCCAGCGCCGCTGCGCGGCCACTGCCCGGCCTCCCGCTCCGCCGCCCCCGCGCTGCCCGCAGAAGAGGGCTCTGGGCGCACGGGGCTCGGACGGTAGGGCTCTTCCCGCCCGCCCGCTGCCACGGTCCCCCCGTGGGCACACCCGCCCGCCCGACGCGGGGGACGGCCGCTGCCCGCGCCGCCCACACAGCGCGCCGGTGGACAAGCACAGGGCCTGCCAGGGCCGAGGCCCGCGGCAGCGCCACAGACAAGCAGGTGGGCCGCGCCCTCACGCCGGGTCAGAGCGGAGCCGCACGCGGCGGGGACCGCCCTAGAAGCGACTTCCTGGGGCGCTGCCCTCGGCCTGGCTTCGTCTCAACGGAGGCGCGGCCGGAGCGAGGGCCAGCGGGTACGCCGTGCCCGCCTGCAGGTGACCGGCAGAGCCGGACGCCCGCTGCCAACGTGCCCCCGGCGAGAAGCGGCCCTTGTCTGAGGGGACACGAGACGCGCCTGCCCTGCGGGGGCACCAGTGCCGCTTGCTCCAGCAGCCCGGGGGACGCGAGCCCAGCAACGCCCCGCAGCGGCCGGCCCCAGGGCCCCAGGGCGCCGGCCTGTTCGGGTGGGCGGGCAGGGCGGGCCGAGCCTCTTGGGGAGAGAAACTCCCAACGGGCGTGAAGCCCGGGGGTAGGGGCCTGCCCCAGGGAGCCAAGCCCACGGGGCTGCTGGTCTCTGGGTCTCTGCGCCAGCTCCTGCGCCCCGGGGGACGGTGGCTGCGGGCGTGGAGACTCCCGAGGCCCGCTGGACCCCGGCCGGCCAGCCGGCCGCGAGGGCCCCGACCAGGCGTGGACCTACCTGCAGGCCTTGAGCAGTGGCTCCGTGGGCGGGAAGATCTGCGTGAGCGTCGTGTAGCAGGGGATGGCCACGGCGTTGTAGAAGCCCAGCTGCGGCCGCACAGGGACAAGGCACGTGAGCGCCTGGCGGGGACCCCCGCGGCCTCCGCCCCCCCTGCGGCCTCCGCCCTCCCCC
>JAGFMF010012193.1:2249894-2281909 GCA_019455555.1 Galemys pyrenaicus
CGGCATCCGCACCCCCCACGGCCTCCCCCCACGGCGGGCCGTGCCGCTGCGTGACCAGGCACAGAGCCAGGGAACGCGGCAGGCACAGCCAGGGGACACTCAGACGGTCTGCCCCACCCAGCCGCGCCCCAGGGCCCTGCCACGCCTCCTCCCCCACTGCCCTCCACGGCTCTGCTGCTGCCCGGCCGGCGCGGCCGTGGGTGTCCGAGGCCGCCCGCCCGCCCGCTGCCTCCGACCCCAGGGGCCCCGCTGCCTCGCCGTCTCCCAGCTTCAAGAACGGAGACGAAAGGACACTGGACACTGAGGGGACACGGCAGGGACACTGGACACTTGACACTGGACACAGTGGGGACACAGCGGGACACTGGACACGGCAGGGACACTGGACACTGGACACAGTGGGGACACGGCAGGACACTGGCACGAGCCGCACGGCGAGACCCGCAGACGGTGACGCGGCCCCTCCCGGCCCAGCCAGACAGACGCTGCGCGCCGGACGGGACTCGCCCCGCCTGCGGGGAGCAGACGTGGTCAGCGCCCGCCCACAGAGCAGGGCCGGCGCCGCGGCTGCGGGAGAGGGCGTGCGGGCAGCCGGCCGTGCTCTGAGCCCGCGGGACAGTCCCACCGCCCGACCCACCTCCACGAAGCAGCGGGCAGGCGCCCAGCTGGTCACCACAGCCCGGCCACACCCCGCGGCACAGAGGTCACCGCAGCAGTGCGAGAGGCCTCGGCCTGGCCCGAGCGCCGGCCCCTGGACCCCCGGGCCCCGGAGCCGCCCCAGCCGTGGACACGAGCCTTCCCCCTGCCCGGACAGGCCTCCCCGCCACACAGGCCGCGCCCAAGCTGGCCCTACCTGCCCCTGGGGGACCTCGTCCCGCTTGTCCCGGTCCATCATGGGGATGGGCTGCAGGCCCAGCTTCTTCATCTCGTCGCCCTGCGCGGAAGCACAGTCAGCTGGCCGGCCCAGGCGTGGCCGGCACACGGCTGCCGCGCTCGGCAGGACGGCGTTCACGGCAGAGGCCCCGTGCTGCCCGGAGGTCGGCCAAGCGGCTGCGGCTCGCGGCCCCGCACGCCGGCCCCCGCCTGCGGGCTCGTTCTGGGTGTGTGGACGTCGGGCGGGAAACGAGCAGAGTGGGCGGGACACCCTCTTCTGCTCTCGTCAGACGCGCCCCGGGGCCTCCCTGGCGGCGCCGGCTTACGGCCACCGCGGTCTCGGGGGACGGCAGCCGCTGCGGCACGAGTCCAGTCCCCGGCCAGGGGACCCCCAGGGCGCAGCAGACTCCCCTGCCTGCGCTGCCCCTCAGCAGTGGCTTTCAGGGGATCCGCCTGTCTGCTCCCCGCCCTGTCTCTGGGTGGCCTCTCACCCCGCCACTCTGGCCTGCACCCGGCTCTCGCGTGCACAAATAAGGAAGTCTTTAAAGCCAACGACCCTTCCCGTTGCGGGGTGCGGGGGCCCGTGGAGTGGTGTGGACGCCAGCCGGGCCCTGAGCCTGGCTGGCCTGGCCGCCGCAGGCGCCCCGCGCTCTGACCGCAAGCTCAGCGGCGGCTGCTCTCTGTGTTTTACACACATCCTGCCCTGCCCTGCCAGGGGTCTAAATGGCTCGGGTTGGCCTTTCCCTTGAAGAGAAAGGGAGGTCGCCACAGAACGCAGACGGACCAGGCCCGGCTCCCGACACGCCGGGCCCGGAGGCGGGCTGTGGTCACCGCGAGGCCCCCAGGGAGGGAGCGGGCGGCGGCGTCAGGGCCAGCCCGCCGCACAGTCAGGCTGCTCCAGCACACGAGCGAGGCCCCAGCTGGGGTCTGTTTCCCCTGAAGCCTGGGCCCTGGCTCGCCTGAGCGGACACCCTCTCCCGTGGAGGCGGTCAACGCGCGGAGCCGGAGGCGTGGACCCGTCTCGGGGCAGCGGGAGGCCACGGGGGACACGGCCGCGAGGGATCCTGCTCGTCCCGCCAGCCGCCGGCCAACGCCCAGCAACGCAGCCTGTCCGCATGGCCCACCTGTCCAGGCTGCGGCGACCACTGCAGGCCCCGTCCAGCCCGAGGGCCGTGGTCCCGAGATGCTCCCCCAGCGCCACGTCAGACACTCCGCACTCGGCCCGTCTGGACGCCCGAGGGAGGACGGGCCCTCGTGTGTGGCCTCCTCGTCCTCACCCGAACCCGCCCCCGCGGCAGGAAGTGCACCCACACTCGGCCGGGGACACAGGCACCCCGGGCAGCGCACGACCCCCGCGCCTTCCGCCGGGACTGGGCCCCGCCCGCGGCCAGCGGCAGGAGCACCCCAGGACGGCCACGACGCCCGCCCCCCCACACCCCGTCCCGGAGGCCGTGTCCACGCAGAGCCGCGCACACACCTCGGCCCAGAACTCCGCGTAGATGTCGTTGGCCGTCAGCTTGGTGACCGGCCACAGCTTGGTCACGGAGCAGAGGTCACAGGCGGTCATCATGAGGCCGATGACGCGGTCTCTGGAACACAGGGCAGAGCAGGGCGGTCGGCATGCAGGCCCGCCCCCGTGCTGACGGAGGATGGGCGTCCTGCAAGGGGAGGCTCCAGGAGGCAGGCGGGGCGGGGCAGCATCCGTCCAGCCCAGGGCGGGTGCTGCCACAGGCGCTCAGACCCTTCCTGGTCCGGGAGGAGCCCACGCGGCCAGGGCCCCAGGGACCGTCCACTCAAACCCAAGGTGCAGGCGCTGCGGCCCCTTGCGGCCACGAGCGGATCTTTGCTTTCACGCAATTTTGGAACAGAGCAGGGCAGAGAAAGCAGAGAACCCGTGGAGGCCCCGCCGACGCCTCCACGCCAAGACCAGACCCGGCGCCCGGGACGGCTGGGCGGCCTCACTCCGCAGAGCCCTGCGCCCGGCGGGGTCTTCCCTGTGCCCTTCCCGAAGTGCACTCTGGTCTGGTCCTCCCCCACGACGAAGAAAAGCAGGAGCTGCCTGGAGACGTCGTGCGGCCCCCACCCCATGGGAGCGCCCGGCCTGTGCGTGAGTGGCCGTTGGACCCATCGGTGGTTCGACGTCCAGCCAGGAGCTGGCCGAGGCCAGGCTGAGCCCCACGGCCACGCCCGTGCCACGCCAGCTGCTGCGGCTGGCCGAGAGAGCCTGGGCTGGCCCAGAGGCTGAGAGGCCAGCTGCTCGGCTTCACAGCTCCCCTGGGGACGCAGCGCCGGCCAGCCCCTTGTGTCCCCACACAGCCCAGCCGCGGGCAGACGTGGCCCACGCAGAGCGGGCAGCTCGACGCAGAGGAGAGAATCCAACCACGGGAAACTCTCCTAGCGAAGCCAGAGCCTGTCCTCAGCCAGCGGCCCCTCCCCGTCCCAGAGCAAGGGCCCTCGGCCCCATGGCTGCTGGAAGCGCCCACCACCGGCTGGCACGCCTGCGGCCAGGCAGGCGCTCTGGGGCGGGGAAGACACCCCGTGTCCGCACCCAGCGCCCACGCGGTCTCGGGCCTCCGCCGAGCGTGACACGCAGACCGGCTGTGGCCTGCTGCGGGAGCCGACCCCGCTGCGCGGGCCAGGGGCAGCCTGCCACCTGCGGACGGGCGCGTCCGGCCGCGCCAGCGTCTTCCCCACGCCCTGGACACAGGCCTGCTTCTCCCAGCACCCCAGAGCGAGAGACTCTTCCCGGGTCTTCGAGCTTTGCAAGGCCCTTCGGCGCGCGCCCACAGCGCGCACACCCCCCTCGCACGGCCCCGGCAGCCTCTGGCTCCACCTCTCGTGAGCACTTGGTGTCGGGCTTTTTAATTCCGGTGACTGGACCGGCTGGGATGTCACTGTGGTTTTACTTTGGCATTTCATCTCGGACGAATATACCGAGTAAAATTCCAAGTTTTTAATACTGGCAGGTACCGGAGAAAACCTTCCCCTAGGACAACACCGAGGGACAACGTGGGGCCTCCCTGAGGGCGCAGGCTATTGCCAGCCGCTGCGGCCTGAGCCCCCCGGGGAGCTGACCCCCGGGCGCAGCAGACCCCCCCGTGTCCCCGCTCAGCCGTGTACTTCAGCGGGTCCCTCTGCTCTGCTCCCCGCCTGTCTCTGGGGAATCCCCTCGCCCCTCCACACACCTCTGGCCCACGCCCAAACTATCCTACGCAAAATAAGGAAATTCTTCGAAAAAAGAGATTCTTAAAAAAAAGAAACAAGTGTAGTTAACACGCGAAGAAAGGTGAGAAAACGCAGAGATGCACCCTCATCAAGTAGACCACAAACAGGGTAAAAAAAGGCTCAGGACAAAAGAGGACAGAGAAGAAGAGAAATAACAGAAGGCGCCAGCGAGGGCTGACGGCGACCCAACCAGGCGACCCAACCAGGCCGACACCGGCACACGCGGCCACCGCGACACTGCGAACCGGGCGCGCGCCACCAGAGGGCGCCAGCGCGGCCCGGCTCCCCGCCGTCCGAGGACACCTGTAGCTGCAAAGACGGCGAAGGGCAACAGGTGGAGAAAAGTGCCACCATGGCGTCGAGGGGACATGGGCGGCGCCCGGCTCAGACAGCAGGCTGCAGAGCTGGACGGGTGTGGCACAGAGCGCCCTCGCCACACCGCGCCGGCTCCCGGGAAGCGGTGATGGTCCCCGTGGGCGCCTAGCGGCAAGGGCCCAAAATGTGGGAGGAAAACGGACGAGAAGCTTTTAGTCCACCGCTGGGCCAGGGGAGTCCAAGAGGAAAGACACGAACTCGCCCCCCCAGCAGGAATGGACAGGTGCAGCGGGCAGAGGCCAGCAGGCCACGGCTGACCTTGGGAACGTCACCAGGTAAGCAGATATCACGACGCCCGGAGACGCCGTCCAGCGACGGCAGAAAACGTGTTTTCAAGCACACGTGGGAACGAGGGGCGTGTTCCAGGACAGAAAATACGCCCTAACAGACTGAAGGACACACGCTTCTGCGCGGTAGAGGACTCAGACTGTGTGTGCCTGGACAGCAGCAGAGTGAAGCAGATGTCAGCGACAGAAAAACAGCCGGAGAATCTCCTAAGAACTTGAGAGATTAAATATTTAGGTACATTTCTAAATAATACATAGTTCACAGGATAAATCAAGAGAAATTCTGAAATATTTAAAAACGGAACAAAAATGTTGTGGGTGCAACAGAAACAGTATTTAGAGGGAAAGTTAAAGTTCTAACTGTACAGACTGGAAACACTTTTAAAAATCTGATGTACTACTTTAAGAAACTAAGATAAGGACAGATTAAATCCAAAGTGAGCATAAGAAATAATTATAAGTAGAAGTCAATGAAACTTAAGTAAGAAATCATTAGAAAAAAGTTAACCAAATCAAAACCTGGCTCTTCAAAGAGATCACTACAATTTAGAAAGCTCTAGCTACTCTCAGGAGAGAAAAGATCCAAATCACTGACAGTATAAATGAAAAAGGGGCCGTTACTGCAGACCCTGTGGGTACCAAC
This sequence comes from Galemys pyrenaicus, assembly GCA_019455555.1. Lineage (NCBI taxonomy): Eukaryota > Metazoa > Chordata > Mammalia > Eulipotyphla > Talpidae > Galemys > Galemys pyrenaicus. The sequence goes on from JAGFMF010012193.1 coordinate 2,255,298, forward strand.
GGGATACTCAAGGATGTCATGACGAGCTACGGCCACCAATTTGGTGGGTATTCCGAAACGGACTGCTTTCTTGTGGTACAGTTTGCCAAAACTCACAGACGAGACAGATAACCCGAACAGGGCTACGGCTATTAGAAAAATCGAATCAATAATTAATAACTTCCCGGAACGCCAGGCCCAGCTGAGATCACCGGTCAGTTCTAACAAACCTTTACGGGAGGCATTACGCCAATTCTCTATTGCCGCTCTCAGAGGACAGAAGCAGAGAAAAGACCGCCTGGCCCCTCCACGAGGCCACTATCACCCTAAAGCCAAACTGGACAGCCAAGACAAGAGAAGACAACCCAGACTAGCAGCTCTCATGACAATAAACAGCACAGTATCAGCAGACTGAGTCAACACTGTATGGAAAGGATCGGGGCCCGCCCTGGTGGCGCAGCAGGTTAAGCAACACACTATGAAGCAAACCGCAGCCACTGCAGCGCGAGTTCGATCCCTGCTGCGGCTGGGAAGGTGACCCACAGGGCGCAGCAGACCTCTCCTGCCTCGCCCGCTGCTCCCCTCAGCAGTGTGTTTCGGTCAGTCTGCCTGTTCTGCTCCCCAGTCTGGTGGATTGTCTCACCCCCGCACTTCTGGCCTGTACCCCAGTTCTTGTATGAATAAAAAAAAAAAATCAAAAATAAAAAAAAGAAAGAAAGAAAGGATCGTACACCTCGGCCGAGAGGAACTAGCCGGCGTGTGGGGCCAGCATCGTGTTCAAAGCCCCGTCGGTCTCACCCAACACAGTGAGAGGAAACAGCATGAGCCTGTCGGTACACGGAGAAAGAGCATTTGACAGAATTCAGCGTCCACAATTCAACACGTGAGTTTCATCATCCACGACAGAAGCGCCAAGTAAACTAGGTCCGCGGGGACAGCCCCAGCTTGACACATGTGCCCGCAACCCCCGCAGCTGGCACCGCTCATGAGGACACGCCACAGGCGGCGCTTCTGAGATGAGGACTCGGCGAGGGCGTCCTCTCACCGCTGCCCCTCAGCACGAGCGCGGCCTCAGACACAGAAGGACAAGGCGCGGAAGCAGAAGAACCGAGAGGAAGCGAGCGAAGACTGTCTTTGTTCACAGACGACGTAATCCGGCACTGGCGACGCAACAGAATCGAGGAGGAACACGCCTGGAACTAAGAAGTGGCGACACCCGAGGGGGCAGGACGCATGGCCAGCAAAGCAGTGGGTCTCCTATAAAGGGGCCTGCAGCACTCGAGACGGCGTAACCTGCGGTTCTCAGCTGCGGCTTTCGGTTCGGTGGAAAAGCGACAGGCCCCTGGCAGAAGCTGCTGCCAGCGCTCTCCTGGTGCCGGGCAGGGGTCGTCAGGTTACAGTAGCCCATGAGAAACTCAGCCCATCACTAGGACGACAGCTGACCATCTTCAGAGAAAGAGAACATTCTAGAAAAGCAAGAGCATATTGTCCACAACATAGTACATAAATAGAAAAGTTACTAGACACGTGAAGACAAAGGACAGGGCCTCCCTGGTGGCACAGGGACTTCTGCAGTCACTGCAGCGCGAGTTCACTCCCCAGCCAGGGAGGGGACCCCCAGGGCGCAGCAGACCTCTCCTGCCTCCCCGCTGCTCCCCTCAGCAGTGGGTTTCTGTCCATCTGTTCCCCGCTCTGTCTCTGCTGACGCCACTCACCTCCCGCACCTCTGGCCTGTATGCATAAATAAATACAATTTTTTAAAAATAAAAAACACGTAGGACAATGTAATCCAGGATCCAGCGAGACAACAGTCAACAAAGTAGGCGAATGTAGCACTCTGACATATGATAAGGAATTTTCAGGAAAACACGTATCGGATATAATGATGATGATATAACGAATTTTATAAGGACACATAAGTTATAAGAAAAAAAGAGGCAAAACGAAATCTCAGAACTGACAAATATATAAAGAAATAAAAAGCACTGGGTGAAATTAAGACAGCTTGGAGAGAAGATCAGATGCATCGTGGAACCTGCAAAGGGGTGGCACCCAGGCTGGATTTCCTATAAAGGGGACCCAGCCGCCCAGGCTGGGGCACAGGGAGGGGGGCAGAGGGGCGAGGCGAGGCAGAAGGAGCTGGGAGGTGGCGCTGTGTGATCTGTGGGGGGACTAGATGTGAAGAAGAGAGGCGACAGATGGGGCAGGAGAAGTAGCTGAAGAAAAATAATGGCTGAAACTTTCCAAAATTTTACTAAAATCCGGTCTAAGGACCCCGGCATTTCAGGGACCTCAAGCGGGGAAAATATAAAGACGTCCACACACCCTATGCCACGGACAAAGCACATGCGGAGAAAGAGCCGGAAACTAAAGGGGCAGAGAAAAGCGTTCAAGCGGCCGGCGTCAAGACGTGCTCTATACAGGATGACGACAATCACTGTCTGGTCTCCCATCGAGAGAAAGGGAGAGAAAAGCAAGAAGACAACTGATGCTTACAAAATACTGAGAGAAAATCTATCATAGATTCTCACATCTAGCAAAAATGTCTTAGAAAAGAGAAGCCAAAACAGAGACGTTTTGAGATGAAGTTGTCAACACACTCTAAGAAATGTGAAAGGAAGCTCTTGAGGCTGAAGTACACTGACACCAGATGGGGATTTGGACGGAATCAGACGAATGCAAGGCGTTGGAAATGATGTGTGGGTAAGAAAACGTGACATCATTTTTCTTTCCTTTAAAAAAATTACTCACTGGGCCTCCCTGGGGGCGCAGGGGATTGGGCACTGCACTGTGAAGCATCTGCAGCCGCTGCAGCGCGAGTTCGATCCCCGGCCAGGGAGGGACCCACAGGGCACAGCAGACCTCTCCTGTCTCCCCGCTGCTCCCCTCAGCAGTGTGTTTCAGAGGATCTGCCTGTTCTGCTCCCAATCTGTCTCTGGCGAATCCTCTCACCTCCCACGACTCTGGCCTGTACCCCAGCTCTTGTGTGCATAAATAAATAAATCTTTAAAGAAAATCTCTTAATAGTTAACCACTTGATTTAAAATACATCCTATGTGAGATACACATCACATGCCTATTTAATAACAATAGCATGAAAAACAAAAAACAGTATAAACGTATTTTTTTAAGGCTTGTCCACGAACTGGTAAAAAAGCAGATTGTGAACTCAACAGCAACTCTTAGAAACAGAAAGAGGCGGAAAATAAAGAATCTAGAGGAAACATTCAATTATCTCAAAAGGAGTCAGGAAAGAGGGACAAAGAAGGAGGAATGAAGACACACGAGATGAGGAGCAGCCACGACCGCGTGCATGGAACGAAAGACCCAACGGCGATAGCAGCGGGGACAGCACCCCCGCCGTCGCTGGCCACCAGACACACCTCGAGTGCGGCAACTCGGCAGGGTACCGTCCAGCAGCCAGACAGAACTCGGGCAAGCGCAGGAAGCTGGTGGACTTACCAGGCACGAGGACTTTAGGACAGGAAGTGGGACCAGGAGGAAAGAGAACTGCTCGCGTGTCACAGGAGAAATGGAAACGACCTAACTGATACAATGTACGCACTCCTCAGTCCTAACGCCCAGAGCAAAGCCGCCAAAAGGAAAACATCTCACACATCACTTACACTGCAACTGTTTCCAGATAAAAAGGGGAAAAGCACTTTCCTGGCGAAGGCCCACGAACAGGGAACAGCTCGCGGTTCTGCTGAGTGTCTGGTAAGGCCTGTCCCCGGAAGCTCCTCTCAGCGCGGGGGTCAGGCGGTGCTCTTGAACAACCACACAGAACACAGTTCGCAAGGAAGACACAGAGATCTGCGGCCACAATCAGAACGCCGGTGTGCACACTTTCAGCTCAAATCAAGTCTGAGCGCAACGCTCTTTCTCTTTCTACCCACAATGAGGGTTAGGCGCCTGACTGAGACTTCGTGGTGGAGCGTGGACAATCCCGAGTGAGGGCTGCAGCACCTGGGGTACACTTCAGCCTCATCTCTACCTACCTGCGAGCCTGAATTTGTCTTACAAAAATAAAAATTTTAAAAAAAAAATTTGCTAAGTAACATGAAATTTTTAGAAAGTAAATGAGATGAAGATGATCTTTCTGGGCATGTTTGATAAATCTCAATCGTTACAGTGATCAAAACAGGACGAAAATGAGAAAATGAGCATTTAAATGACTTAAGTGCGATCCAAAAATTATTTGCATTTATATGAAAACTTGATACACTCAAGATTCCTGATGTTGATTCAATCCATTCCAGAAGAAACAGTTATGTTCATAAAAATGTGAGTCCATAAAAATATGAGCTCTAGCTAAAAATGAAAGCTACGAAAACACACATAGAAAAACACAAGAACTCTGCTACACCGCGCGAGGGACGGCATCAGGGAGCAAGGAAGGAAATGAGGCTTGACACCGTGACGTGAAATTTCCCTGTGCTCAAGAGAAAACCTGAGTGAGACTTGACAATCATCTAATGAAAAGAACCTAGAGAAAAACGTAACGTCCCGAAAACACCGAATGCAAGCTCATCTATAACAAACAAACAAAAAGCGGGCAGACGTTCTGAAAAGACAAACACAGCAGCGGGAGCGGCACAGACGAAGCAAACCAGAGACCATCTTTACGCAGCCGCGTGAGGAACGGCGTATTCCGTGAGCAGCAGCTCTCACGCACAGGCCAGGAGGATGCGAACTTCCAGCTCTCTCAGAGAGCATGAGGGCCCACGACAACCTCACGTGCCGCGGGTTTAAAGGACCAGCAGGCACCACCGCCAGCAGCAGCATTTGGAACCTGGTGTTCGAGTCTGGGGATGATGGAGCCAACGGCTGACAGCAGACAGGCTCTGAAGAAGAGCTGGGGCAGAACTCGCGGGAGCACCGGAGGGCTCCGGAGCCAGAGACAGAGCAACGAGCATACGGGCCGGGGCCGCGCGAAGGGGCGCTGCCAGATGCCTTGGCCACCCCTGGAACAGCGAGAGCCCAGTCCCTGCGGCAAAAGCGCTGGAGCAGCCGCTGCGGGCCACGGCATGGGGAGGGTGACCACACGGGGGTGCGGCCCAAGCCCCCAGACACCAGCCCTCAGTGCACGCGCCCGGCAGCCTCCGAATCCACTCAGCAAGATGCGCCTCAGGGCCCAGAAGGCATCAGGCTGAGCCCAGGCCAGCAGCCCGCGATGCCATCCAGCCCCTCCTCAGCCACGCCCCAGAGGCAAACGCGGCCGCTGGCTTCTGGGCGGCCCTGACTGCACACACGGCCGCACCCTGGCCCCTGGAGTTGCCACAGAGGGGCCTCCAGGCTGACCTGTGGACTGTGCCGGCTTGGTCAGGACACTGTGGCCTGAGAACTGAACCCACTTCCGTCCCTTTCCGCCTGGACGGCCCAGGGCCAAGGCCGGCCTGTAGCAGCCTCTCCCGCGGGCCGGCTCACAGCCCTCTGGCGGCACGCCCGCCCCACGGCGCGCGGCAGCGGCTCGGACACCGAGACGGCCCGGCCACGCCACGCACCCGAGACGAGCGAGCGCCCGTCACGCCGCGCGCTCTGCAGAAGGCGAGACCGTTCCCATGACGCCCGGCGCCTCGCGGGCGCTTTCACCTGTGCGACTGGTTGTTGAGGTTGAGCGAGCCGGCCTGGCACATCTCCTCCAGCTGCTTCCTGTTCCCGAAGTACAGAGCCAGGTCTGTGGCGATGATGGCTTTGCGGATGATCTCGAGCACCTGCTCGTACTCACTGGAGCTCAGCGTGGAGAAGATGTTGTGTCCCTCCAGCTAGGGAGACAGGAGACACGCCGGCCGCAGGCTGACACGCCGGCCGCAGGCGGACACGCCGGCCGCAGGCGGACACGCCGGCCGCAGATGGACACGCCGGCCGCAGATGGACACGCCGGCCGCAGGCTGACACGCCGGCCACAGGCTGACACGCCGGCCACAGGCGGACACGCCGGCCGCAGGCTGACACGCCGGCCGCAGGCGGACACGCCGGCCACAGACACACCAGCCAGATGGACACGCCGGTGACACGTGCGGCTTCTGCCTGGGGCGCCTTCAGCGATCACACCCCAGGGAGTCGCCAGGGCTCTGGGGCACCCACGCGTCTGGGCGCAGTCAAGGAGTGGCCGCAGGGCTCACGGAGCAGCCCTGGGCTCCCCCTGCGCCACAAGCGCCCCGACGGGCTAGCACGCGGGTGACCCTGCCGGGGCCCTGGGCTGAGCCCCAGGCCGCAGGCCCGACCTCTGCCCCGACCCAGGAGACGCGCCACCGCCGCCGGCGGGCGCGGGCCCACCTGCAGGATGGACACGGTCTGCGAGAAGTGGTGCTGCTCCATGGTGGACGTGGAGTACAGCGCGGCCAGCGGGTGGTCGAACTTCTGCAGGTAGCTGTTGCTGAAGCCGCGGTGGTCCAGGTCGTGGCACAGGCAGGCGATCAGCAGCCCCTTGCGCTGCGGGCACGCGGGGCTCAGGCTGGCCAGGGTGCACGCGCCCCCGCCCGCCCCGCCCCGCTGTCAGACCGCCCCGGCCGGCAGGGCGCCGCCTCCCTGCAGAGGAGCCCGCGGTCTGCCAGGACCCAGCTCCCCGCCCCGGCAGCTGGGGGCAGGGGTGGGGCCGCGTCTGCCGGAGGGGCCCAGGGCAGGCCAGCGGTGGGGCAACCGCAGCGCCACGCTGCCTCAGGGGCGGCTCCGTGCCGGGCACGGCCACGACTCCATCCCGTCCCACTCTCGGGGTGGCACGAGGCTCCCATCTCAGGGCCCCACTCGACCCGCCCATCAGGCTGCGCCGGCCGAGAACGGTGGGAGGAGGGCTGCTGCCCGGCGCTGTCACCTGGCCCTTCTGCCCTCTCTGCGCGCTCCCTCGCTCGGTGCCTGCTGCGGCCAAGCCCTTCGGGGTGCAGCCCTAACAGCGGGCCTGGGCGCTCGCTCACAGATTTAATTTTCCTGCTAATTCTGGGAGAACGTGCAGGTGCTCGGAGCCGAAGCGGGTCGAGGCCGACTCCCGAGCAGCTAGGCGGAGCCACTGCCCGGAACGCTTCCTGCCCGTCTCTAGCGGACCGCGCAGGGCTGAGCCCGGCCCGGCGGCAGACCCCCGGCGAGGAGCCCCTGGCACGGGACGGGGCTGCCCAGGGGAGGGACGAGCGGCGGGGTCCCGGGGAGGGGCAGGGGGCCCAGCAGCAGGTGGCCCACGGAGACGGGAGGGGCACAGGCCGGGGAGCGGGTCACGAGGGCCGTCCTCCCCGCGGACGGGCGGCCCCAGGGCTGTGCGCAGAGTCCGCGGCCTCAGCCACGCACAGAGCAGACGGCCCAGGAGGGCGTGGGGTCCGCAAGGGCATCCCTGAGAGGGGACAGACGGGCGTGAGCAGAGCGGAGGCAGGGCAGGGGCGAGGGCTGGCAGGGGCGTGACCCTCCCATGGCTCAGGGCCGCAGACGCACGGGCTGTCTGCAGCTGAGACGGGGGAGGCGCAGGGACGCGGCTGCGGGGACGGAAGCTGCTTCATCGAGGGGAGGGCTGCGGGTCCGGAGGGCGTGGCGACTGCGCGAAGGCTGTGTGCACGCGGCACTGAGGGCCGCGGGGCCAGCGGGGGCTCCAGGCCACCCCTGGGGACAGAGCTCCACACGCTGAACCCCAGGTTCCAGCTTCAAGAAGCCATAAGGGGGAGAAAGGCCCCCAAACAGCAGCAAAGCTGAGGGGAGCAGAGGCGGCGGGCCCAGAGCTGAGGGTCAGGACGCAGGGGAGAGAGACGAGGCCCTGAGGACACCAGAGCACCCTCAGCTGGAGGGCACAGCGTCAGATGGGACACCGGCCTGGGGTGTCTCCGGTTGGGGTGTGGGGGATGCTGATCAGAGCGGGTCTCGGGAAGGGGTTGGGTGGGAGCCGCTGCACAGCAGGGCTTTCGTGGGTTTCTACGAAGAGCTGGGGCGTGCGGAGGGCAGGTGGGGCCCGGGACAGCCCAGGCAGCCGGGGGCGGGGCCCGCAGCGGGGCGGCGCCCACCTCCAGGTCCGTGAAGAGCCCGTGGTTGTTCTGCAGGATGGCGTACATGCAGTGCGCCACCGTCACCGCGTGCTTCCAGTTGTGGTACGGGACCCGCCGGTAGTTCTTCTTCACAGACATGATGAACCGGCACAGCTTCTCCAGCTCGAAGCTGCGAGGAAAGAACAGGGCGTGGCAGTAGCCTCCCGGGGGGGACGCTGGCTGCAGCCTCCCTGGGCCTGGGGACGGCGCGCAGATGCAGCCACCGAGGACGCTCGCTGCAGCAGTCCCCAAACAGCTGCGAGCCCCGGGCGGGATGAAGGAATGCACGGGTGTGGTGGAATACTACACTGCCCTGAAGAAGGCGGCTCTTGCCATCCTAGACAACGTGGACAGATGACGCCAAGTAAAGCAAGTCCGAAGGAGAAACACAAACACCAGGTGGGCCACGCCCACGTGGGATATCAGCAAAGAGACAGACCAAGCTAAGTGAAAACAAGCCCGGAACCTGCCGGCAGCACTGAGGCTGCCGAGGGAGGCGGGAGTCAGCGCAGAGGGACGGGCCCACGGACTGAGCCGGGCGGGGTGCGTGGGCCCTGGTGTTGGGCGCGAGGGTGCGGTAACACCCTGCGAAGACATGGGAACTGCCCCCAGCTGCACACAGGGCTATAAGGCACCGCTACCTCATGGAAACAAGAACAGCCAGGAAAGGCATCCACCGCGACGGACCAAACTCCCGGCCGCCCAGAGGGGAGGCCCCGCCAGGGCGCCCCAGCGGCATCTCCCGCCAAGCACAGCCGCGCGGCACCCACACCTCCGCGCTCGCGGCACTGCTCGGCACCTGGCGCGGGCTGCAGTCCCGGGCTGCAGTCCCCGGACAGCCGCGCCGCCCCGCCCGCGCCCGCGCTGAGGCCGGCGCTGCCCTCCGCCCCTGGGTCCCGGCGGCCCACAAAAGCGCGTGACTCGGGGCCGCTCTGAGCAGCGGTCGGTGCGCGTGCCCGTGCGCGTGCCCGTGTGCGTGCCCGTGCGCGTCCACACGCACACACGGGAGCGCGCACGCGTGTATCCTCCCGCATTTTCCCGTCGAAGCCGCTCAGCTGCCCTCGGCGTGCACCTGCGCGCGAAGCTCGGCCTCTGGCGCCCAGAAGCAGCAGACTCGCGCTGTGGATGGCGTCGGCGCCCGGGGGCAGGCGGGGCTGGAGGGGCCGCGAGCTCTGCGGAGACTGTGAGCCGCGCTCAGTCAGTGAGAAGCAAAGCAAAGGCGCCCCTCGCCCCGCCAGCGAGCGCGGCCGGAGGTCCTAAGAGGCCGCGCGGCGAGGGAGGGGCCTGCCAGGCCAACAGCCTGGGCCCCACCAGCCTGGCCTGGCCGAGCAGCAGCGGGGCGGCCTGCGGGGAGGGCGCCGACTCCCCTCTCGCACGGGCCACTCCCAGGCCAGCTGGGCACCCGCAGGCGCGCCCGGGGGCGGGGAGGCCAGTCGGCCCGGGTTCGAGCGGTCAGGTCAGACGCGACGTGACGCTGGGGGTCCCAGAGTGCGGGCGCGGGGCGGGCAGACCCCAGCCCAGCCCAGCCCGGCGGCGCCTACCAGGACGAGCCGCAGGAGCGGTGCACCATGTACACGAAGATCCCAGGCCACATGCTCTCGAAGGGGCCGATGTCGAAGTGGAACCTGCACGTGAGGAAGACACAGGTCAGCGCGAGAGGGGCTGGGGAGAGCAGCAGAGCTTCGGGGGCCGGGGGGCTGGGCCGAGCCGTAGGCACAAGGCCTCCTGGCCTGGGCAGCTGGGCCACACCGAAGCGCTGTCCAGTCAGTGTCACAGGCCGTGAGTGGACGGTGCTGGCCCGAGGGGTCAGTGGACACGGCAGAGCCCCCGCGCAGACAGGCAGCCGACCTCGGCTTCGTGAGATTGAACCTGTCTCCAATTAAAATCCTGAGAAAGCCCCCAGGCTAAACACACCCGGCGCTCCCGCTCTTCGCTGGCGGGCCGAGCCTCTGGCCTTGAACCCACGGCGCTGGCGACAGCGGCCCCTCCTGAGCGGCCCGGGGCTCCGACCGTGCCCAGGCCGGCGGGGTCCCCGGCAGACACGGCCAGCCCCAGGCCCACTCAGCGCCAGCCCAGGGGCAGGGGCCAGTGCGGTCCATCGTGCTTCCACCCCCGCAGGTGGGCACAGAGCCGGACGCCGGGCCAGCACCCTCCGGGCGGCACCCCAGCAGAGCAGCACGCAGCGGCGGCAGGCCCACGCGGTGGGGTCTGCTGTGCCCCGCTCCCGGCTGGCCCGTGGCTCTCACCCAGGCTGGCACTGCTGGCTGCGGCGACGGGCGAGGCTGAGCACCCCAGCGGGCACACTGGCGGGTCCTTCTGGGCCCCAGGGCCGCCCACAGCACAGGGGGCCGGGCTGAGGCAGCAGACGCCCTGGCGTGGGACTCGGAGGGCGCAGCAGCGGCGTCGGGCCAGCCGCGGCTGGGCTTGCTCTGGCCCCATGCCTTCCCTGTTGCCACAGGAACCCCGAGGCGAAGACGGCCGAAGAGTGTCTGAGCAACGGACTCGGCTCGGACAGTGCTCACCAGGCGTGGCCAGGAGCCCCCGCCCGGGAGACACTGCAGCGGACAGCTGCTGGCCAGGACCCGGGTGGAGGCCTCAGGGAACCCGCGGGCCTGCCAGGGTCTGCCCGGGGCCGGCCCTCTGGCCGAATGCCGCGCCACCAAGCAGAGACTGGCTCCGGAGGCCTCGCCCGCCCAGCCGACCCGGACGCAGTGTGGCCTGCGTTGGCTCTGGCCACCCGGCCAGACTGGCCATCAGCACAGGCAGGAGCCCCAGGGACGAGGCCGAGACTGGCTGGGAGTCTCGATCCTGTGGACAGGAGCCTGCCTGGGCCGTCAGCCGCCAGGCGCTCAGGGCGGGGCAGCGGCGGCGTGAGGGCGCCAGAGAGGCCGAGAGCGGCTGTGGGCAGCGCATCGCAAGCGGTCCCCGCTCCACGCCACAGGGCGACTGGGATCCCCGCGCGGCCGGCTCCCTCAGGGCACGCGGGCGCCGGCATGGCTACTCACAGCTCGATCTCCTTGCAGAGGCGCACGGGCAGGCTGAAGTGCATGAGGCCCCGCCACTCCTCGGCCGTGCAGATGCTGTGGTAGGACAGCTTCTCCATGGTCACCCGGTAGATGCACTCCGAGTGGCGGATCCTGTGGTACATCTGCGCAAGGACAGGGCGTCAGGGCGGCCAGGGCCACGCCGGCCGTGCGGCTGACTGAGGCCGACGGCACTTCACCTGCGTCTCCTCTGACGCGTCAGCACGTGGCCCCCCGCGCCCCCACAGTGGACCTGGTGTCCACCTGCCGGGGCTACGCGAGACTCGTAGCACCAGGACGGGAGGAACAAAGGCCGCTGCCCCTCCGCCGCCGGCCGTGTGCTGGGACGGGGCCCAGGTGGGCCCCGGCGAGCCAAGACTCCAGAGGCTCTTTCGATGCCTCCTTTCCAGACATCCGCTGGCCGGGTGGCTCCACGTCCACGGCACCGGCACAGCCAGCGAGGCCTGGCGCCGTGTGGTCACCGTGGAGACGCCTGCCTGCAAGCGCTGCTCCGGGTGAGGACGCTGATGCGCCCCTCACGCTCCGTAACAGGAGAAAGACACGGGGGCCTCCCTGGGGCGCAGGGCTGAGCTCCACACTGTGACCCAAACCGCGGCCGCTGCAGCGCGAGTCCGGCCCCCGGCCAGGGAGGGACCCCAGGGCGCCGCAGCCCCTCCTGCCTCCCCTGCCCCTCGGCCGTGGGTGTCAGGGGACCCGCCTGTTCTGCTCCCCGCTCTGTCTCTGGGGCGTCCTCTCACCTCCCGTGACCGTGCACCCCAGCTCTCGTGTGCATAAATAAATAAACCTTAATAAAAGAAAAAAACATTTAAAAACTAGATGACGGAGAGCACACATTTTGCTTTGTTTTGCCGACTGGAGCGGGATGTTCGTGCCGTCCCCAAAGAATAACACAGTGGGCTGAGAGCACACTGACCACGGGCGTCCCCACGGAGGCTTCGGAGCCCTCACGGCCGGCCCGGCTTACTTTATCTCAGCGCTTCCGTTTCAGCTACGGCGCTGAGAAGGACGCGCCCAAGCACGCGGCCTCCCGGCACAGCAGCACGGCCGCCTGCTCCGCAGTCACGCACCACGAGCTCGCCGGCACACAGCCCCGGCCGCACAGCGCAGAGCGGGCGGTGGAGAACGGGGTCCGTTGGAGCTGCCTCGAGGAGCAAAGCCAGACGCCGCCGGCCTGCGGGAGGAGTGTGCGGGCCGAGAGGCGGCGCTGAGAGCACACTCACAAGGCGGTTCTGCCGCGGCGCGGGAGCCGCAGGCCTGAGTCACCGGGCCGCGGACTTAGGGCGGGCACAGCGCGGCCAGCAGGTGGACCCCCGGCAAGCGCACCGGGACAGGGTGGGCGCGGGGGCGGGAGCGCGGCTGGACGCCGGCCTGAAGGCGCCCGACGCCGCGGCAGCCTCAACAAGGCTGCAGGCAAAGACGGGGGCAGCGCGTCGAGAGGGTGGCGACACCCCTCAAGGGCGGTTCCTGTCCCCTCGGGCAGCAGGTCCGAGAAGGGCCGTCCTGGCCGGAACTGGGTGCCGTGCGAGCCGGGGGCCCTGCCCTGCAGCAGCAGCACCCGTTTATTCACGTGGACCACGGCCCTGCAGGGGGACTCCGGGAGCTTCTGGACGAAGCCGAGAAGAGGGCGGCAGCCTGCTGGACGCAGCCTGCTGGACGCCGCCGGCCGGCCGGTCTGGGGAGCTGCTGACTGCCGGCCCCCGTGTGCGCCCGCCCCGCCGAGGGCCAAGCAGCCTCAGGCCGCGGTCACAGGACGGGCAGCGGCGCGGAGCGCGGACCTGGGGCAGGCGCCCCGAGTTCCTGGGCACGCACCCCGGGGACGCGGAGGGGCCGGACACTGGCAAAACGGCCGGCGGCTCCGGAGAGGGCTGGACGCCAGCACAGCGCAGCCGCCCGCCGCGGCGCGCCAGGCACGGCAGACGCCCCGCAGACTGCGCCGGCGCCAGAGCGGGACAGCGCGGACACGCGCCAGGCGGCGACAGCGCAGCACCGGGGCGGAGCGCCAGCCGGCAGGGAAGGGCGCGCCGGGGAAGTGCAGCGGCGGCTCGAGCCGCAGAGCAAGGGCGAAGGGCGGCAGGGCGAGCCCCGGGGGAGCGACGCCAGAAGACGCACAGCGACAGAGAACCGAACGGCTGCACGGGGGAGACCAGCGAGCTTGGGGGCTGCGGTGGGGGCGACAGAGGCCACAGAGAGCTCTGTGGGGGAGGAGCCACGGGAGGAGGTGGGGCCAGGGAGGGGTGGAGCCTTGTGAGGGAGGAGCCATGAGAGGGGGTGGGGCCTTGAGGGTGGAGCCCTGTGGGGTGGAGCCACGCGAGGGGGTGGAGCCTCGTGAGGGAGGAGCCACGTGAGGGGGAGGAGCCATGTGAAGGGTGGAGCCTTGTGAGGGTGCGGGCCCTGAGGGCGAGGCCTCCTCTCTCCGTGAGGTTCCCGGCGCCCACGTCTCTACACACACTTGCGGCTTGCTGCACATTTATGAGCTTCAGCAAGGCTATTGGAATGCTGCTCCTCGGACCCCTCCTGCCTCCCGCTGCGCCCAGCAGGTGCAGCCCACCCGCCTGCTCTGCGCCCCGCTGTCTCTGGGGAGTCCACCCCCCACCTCTGGCCCGTGCCCCACGCGTGTGCACAGTAAGGAACGCGTGAGTGACCAGCGGGGTCAGGTCCCTGCAAGCGGTCCCTCGGGGCTAGCCACGAGGAGGGGCGCCAGGCTCCTCCGCTGCGAGCCGCTCGGGCAGCGGTGGACCCGGTACGCTGTTCGGGGGACCTGACCCAGGACCCAGGCCCGCCCTGCCGGCACCGAGGCCTCCGAAGGCTGAAGGCCACGCACGCAGGGGCCACGGCACGCGGGACCAGCTCGAGAATTCCAAAGTGAGACTGCATAGGGCAGAGCGAACCCCCTTTTCTTGCAGGACCGGGCGGGTGGGGGCGCCCCCGGCACTTCCGCAGACGCTCGGGCTCCGGGCGCGGGGTCCCGAGCCCCCCGTCTGTGCGGGGCCCGCGCAGCGCCTGCACCCAGGCGCCGGCTCCGCTCGGCCGCTGTCGTGGAAGGCCAGCTCGGGCCGCGCGGCACTCGCCTGCCTCACAGACACCCGATGACCGAGCTCCGGGCCTCGGGGCGGCGCGGGGGGCGGCGCGGGGGGCGGCGTCACTCACGTTGGCGCAGTGCAGGGCCAGGGCGCAGAAGACCGCGAACATCTTGAAGTTGTTCTCGTCGGTCTTGGAGAAGGCGCCGCCGCTGACCTTGTTGACCATCTGCACCACGCCGATGACGCTGCCGCGGCTCACGATGGGCATGCACAGGATGTTCCTGGTGGTGTAGCCCGTGTACAGGTCCACTTCCCTGGGCGGCAGCGCGGGGACAGAGAGCAGCGCATGAGCCCGCCGGCCCGCGGCACCGCCTCCCTCCCGGGGACGGGGGACGCGGCCTCCGCCCGCTCCGGCGCTCCAGCGGCTCACGAGCACCCAGCGCCCATCCCCACCGGTCCAGGCGCAACCGGACACCTCGGCCGCTGGCTGCAGCCGGCCAGCCCGTTTCCAGGGGCCGGCGACGCCGAGTAGCCCAGACGAGATGCCGGGTCAGGGGAAACTGCCAGAAGGTGTGAAGCACGGCGGCCCCCAGGGCTTGGCCACGTGCCACGCGGCGCGCTCGCTGAGCACTCAGACGGCAGCGACCCGCATCGCAGAGGCGGCCGAGGGCCGCCCGCCCGCCCGCCCGTCCTCCCCGGGCGCACAGGACGCCGCCTGCGCCGCGGCTCCCACGCACCGCGTGCACCTCCCTGCGGCCCCAGCGGGCCCCGCGCCCTCCCCGAGCCGGCGGAGCGTCGTGCTGGCGCCCGCCCTGCTGCGCGCTCAGAACCCTCTCCTTGAAGCTCGGCTCGGGGCGCTTGCTCTTTAAAGGGTGTCCCCGTCCTTCATGGGGCGCTGCACTCTGCGCCCAAGTCCGCTTTCACGGGCAGATGGCCACACGGCTCCCCCGGGGCACCGTGCCGGACAGCTGGGCTGGGCCCTCGCAGCGCCGCCACGCCCGATTCAGGCGAGGGCGCCGAGGCCAGGAGGGAAACGCCCAGCCACGCCAGGGCGGACGCAGCCAGACCGGACCCGGCCGAGGACTCACCGCGCCGCCAGACGCGAGACGCGACGGCCTCGGCAGGCTGACCGCAGCGAGCCGGTGGCCGGCCGAGCCGGGGAAGACAGCGCGGCTCCCTTCTGGCCCAGGACTTGCCCGTGAGCCCCGGGCCGCGCCCACGAGAGGAGCCGGCGCCGCCCGCAGCTGCACCGGGGGCCTGGGAGCCGAGCTGGCCAGGGCCAGGCCGCGCCACTGACCTGTTGAAGCGGGGGTCCGCGTAGGCGTCCGGGATGTTGAGCACCTCCCCGGTCCTAGCCACCTGCCCGGCGATGCCCTTGTCGATGGAAAACCTGCACGCACGGGGGACAGCAGCTGACCCACCGGCCGTGGGACGCCGAGACAGCGCGCCGGGCCGCTAACGTGCCCACCTGACTGGACGCTGGCTCAGGCGCCGGCCCCGTGGGGCCGTGACACGGGGCCGGAGAGGAGCGGGGCTGAGAGGGGCCAGCGCCTCAGTGGGCCGCGCTGCCCTCAGAGCGCCTCTTCGTTCCCAAGACACTCGCCACGCCCTGCCGGGCCGCTCCTGCCGTGGGCCCGGGCCACGCAGCCCAAGGCATGCTGAGCATCCAGGAGGCAGCGGCCTCACGGCGATGGCGCCTTCAGAGACCGGCAGAAGCCGAGGCTGCAGACCCGCGCCCCGGCACACGTGGGGACGGCGCGGGCGGCAGGCCACTGCAGGGCTCAGGGCGCATGGACACCCGGGGCGAGTGGACGCCCAGTGCCGCACCTCCTTCCCTGGCTCTGTCGTCGCCGGCCAGCCCTCGCTGCAACGCCGGCGCCTTGCAAGGCTGGTCGGAAAGCCGCCTGCAGCCCACGCCCCGTGCCCCACGGCCTGGGTGCGGCTGTCAGGACGTCCTAACACCACAGGGAGCGTGTTCAGCATGCAGCCCCCCTGGAAACCCCGACGCGACTGAGCGCGGAGCAGGGCCCCTCTTAGCCCCCGGGCCCGGCCGGCCCTGGCGGCACAGTGCCATGGCCCAGGGCCAGCAGGCCGTGGGGAGGCGCCAGCTCCGGCACTCGGGCCGTCCGGGAGCTGCAGCCCCACGGCCCAGCCCCGCACGAGCAGCCCCACCACGACCGACACGGGCCTGCCAAGCCCGCCCGGACGAGCACCACCAGAGGGGCACAGAGGCTGCCCGGAGCGCGTGGTGGGCCCAGACAGCAGCCGGCCAGCGCAAGGCGGGCGGGGGGCAGCAGCCTCCCCTCGGACAGAGCTGCGGGCCAGCCGGGGCGCGCCCGGCATCTCCACGGCCAGTTCCCCGCCAGGACCCCAGCCCATGGCCAGCGGCCTCCCGGGGCGGGGTCCTCTCCGCCGAGCATACCCTCTCCGCCCAGCCCTCGGCACGCCAGGAGGCACCGCCAGGCAGAGGGCAGCGGGCCCGGGGCGGGCCTGTTCTGGCCCAGCAGCCCCGCCGACAGCCGGCCCTGCCAGCAGCGGCGCCCGTGAGCGGCCCCCGCCCCTCACTCCATGACCGGGCGGCCGTGGGGGCTGGAGGGATGTGCCCGGAGGGGAGCCGGCCCCTGGCCCCAAGGGCCCGCCGGCGCTGGGCACGGGACCCCAGGCCCTGGCAGGCCTCCCGGCCCCTGCAAGCCGCCTCGGGGGGCGGACCCCAGGAGCCAGGCCGGAGCACGGCCTGCCGGCGGCCCTGGGGCCGGAGCACGCGGGATGGACAGAGCCCGCACGGCCGGCCGGGGCCCGCGCCTGTACCTGATCTCTTTGGTTTTCTTGAAGACGGGCTTGCCCTCCTTCTCCTCCCCAATATCGAAGAGGTCCGAGTAGAGCTCCTTGTTCTTGTGGTCCACCTGGAAGAGGGCACAGCGGTCGGCGTTCACCAGGTTTTTTGCATAGATCTGGAGGGAGAGAGCACGGAGGAAGCGGTGAGGCGGCGGCACAGGGAGCCTGCGGCCCGCTGCCCTGCGACCCCGCACCACCTCGCCGGACGGCGGTGGACGAGAAGGCGCCACCACCCTGGACGCAGGCCTCGGGGACAGCCCCGTCCAGGGCCGGCCAGCGAGCAGAGCCCTGACCAGCACACCGCTGCGCGTGCTGCCCCAGCGCCAGCAAGGGCGGGCATGTCCGGACACTGCCCACATGCCGTGCCCGCCGGGCCTCGGCCTCGGCTCCCGGGCGGTGGAGCGGCAGACGCAGGGAGGGGCCCGGCCCCGAGAGGCGTCTGCGCACACGGAGTCCCCTTTCCCGGGGCAGACGGGGCCCCGCTCTCACCGGCCTTCGCGCTCACAAGCCCTCCCGCCACCGTGTCCTGGCGCTGGCACGCCGCGCTCTTGGGGCCGCGGCACGAACACCACGCGGGAGCCTCGGCAACCTCGGCCGCCCCTCGGCGACGGAAGGGACGCCGGAGGGAGAGGACGAGCCCGGGCCCCCGAGGCAAAGGGCCGTGGCCCGGCTCCGGCGAGAAGCCGGGGCGGCCAGGCCTGCCCTCCGCGCCCGCGGCGCCCTGGCTGCTGCCCGAGGACGGTCCCCGGCCCCTGGGCGACCGCCAGCTGCTGGACGCGGCGCTGCCCTCGCCAGGCCTCCCGCGCGTCAGGCCGGGTCGTCCGCGTGAGCCTGGCTCGGCCGGACCTGCTCCCCCGCCCGCCTGCCCGCCCGGCCAGCACCCGCAGCAGGCCCAGGACAAAGCTCTGCCGGGCGGGCCGTGTCCACGCCCCTGGGGGCCGTGGCCGCCGCGGAGCAGAAGACGCCGCCGTCGGGCCCTCCACAGCACGTCCCGCCCTGCGCGCCTCCGCCACAGGAAAGCGGTGCTGGGAGCCCGTGCCGGGAGGTCATCGCGAACGGACGGGGCCCGCAGGTCGTGGCCGGCTCCCGAGCTCCGGCGGGGGCGCTTCTGCCACAGCGAAGGCCCGGGTGCAGGCGTGCCAGCCGCTGGACGCCGCGTGGGCATCTGCGCCCGGGGCAGAGGTCGGGGCCTCCCGGCGGCACAGGCCTCGCTCACGGCGCTGTGGAGTGGCCGGAGCCGCTGAGGCCGGAGTCGGTCCCAGCCAGGAGGGGACCACACGGCGCGGCAGACGCTCCCAGCCTGCTGCCCTCAGCCGTGGGCTCCGGGGACCCGCCTGTTCCGCTCCCCGCTCTGTCTCGGGGGTCCACTCACCCCGCACCTCTGGCCTGCACCCCACTAGTTGTACACAGAAAAACTAAATCTTAGAAATATGTAACAATCTGGATGAAACATACATTTCTAGAAAAAGGAAATGAATCCTGAAGAACTGAACATTTCGAGGTGAACTAAGGTCGCAAAGCAACTGGAAGGCCCGCCGCTGGCTTCGAGAATGAAGATGTTACCGAGGATCGTCAACACCAAAGTGTCCATCGAACTTAAGCTGCTTGAACCGGAAAGCACAAAACCTCTCCCGTCGTTCTCACAGCCCCACCGTGCCACAGAACCCACCGGCCAGCCACCTGCCGGCGGCAGGAACAGCATGATAGAACACCTGCTGACGCACAGAGCAGACCGGCAACCACCGCAGCACCGAGGGGCTCCGCGCGAAGGGCCGCCGAGCAGCCACCTCGCAGGACACACGGCCCAGCGCCGTGCACGGGACCCGCCCGCCCCACGCCGGGGCTAGACCCAGACCACCCGCCGGCCGAGCCAGCGAGAGCGGGACCGGCCACGGCCAGGAGCTCCGCGGTGGGGGGAGGCACGAGAGGTCCAGGAGCCGCGGAGTCGCCTGTCAGAGAGAGCGGCCCAGAACAGGCCTGCACTGCAGGCTGCCCAAATGCTGAGCATCTGCAAAGACACTAGCAGGAAAAAGGATGACTACAGAAGCACCTAGAAGCATCATAAAGACCTTTCGAAAGGTCTTGCTGAGAGCCACCTCCCGCCCCACACTCACCCCACACAACAGGTTTAGCAAGACGCGGACATGGGCCTCATTCCTCCTCTTTTCTGGGCTCTGCGGGAGAATGAAGCGGGACCCTCGCGTGTAAAAACCAAACAAACAAAAATCTCTACATAGATCAAAGACCTCAATGGAAAAACTAAAGCTATAAAATACTTACAAAAAAATACCGGCATGAATTTTCATGATCGGGCCTCCCTGGGGCGCAGGGGTTAAAGTCTCAGCACTGTGGAGCATCCGCAGCCGCTGCAGCACGAGCTCGACCCCCGGCCAGGGAGGGACCCGCAGGGCGCAGCAGACGCTCCTGCCTGCTCCCCTCAGCGGCGTGTCTCTGTTGAGCTGCTTGTTCTGCTCCCCACTCTGTCTCTGGGGAGTCCTCTCCTCTTACACACACCTCTGGCCTGCACCCCAATTCTTGTATGCATAAATAAATCTTTTTAAAAATTTTTTTCATGATCTCTGATTTGGCTCTGGGGTCTTAGAAACAACACCAAAATTGTTAGCAACACACGGATAAGGAAAAGCAAACAGATAAATTGAACTTCATAAAAATTAAAACCTTTTGTGCTTCAAGAAAACCATCAAAAAAGTGAAAAAGAAAACCCACGGGTGGGAGAAAATATTTGCCAACCACATAACAGATAAGGGAGTTTTGTCTGGACTATGTGAAGAACTCTCACAACTCAATAATAAAGAAAGGCAAAGGACTTAAGTAACAAGTGGTCCACAGATCTGAATCTGCGTATTTTCAAGAAAGAGATAGCAACAGCCACCAAGCGCATGGAAAGTTCCAGCACCAGCAGCCACTCAGGGAACAGCAGCCACCCAGGCCAAGAACCACCCCGTGCCCACCCCGTGCCCACCACGACGCTGCAGTCACAGCATCAGACAGCAGGTGTCGGCGAGCACGTGCATAAACTGGATCCCGAGCGCATTTCTGGTGAGGACGTGAACCGGCACCACCGCCAGGGAGAGGTCCCTCCAGACCTCCAACCACGGTCACTGCGCTCCCCAGCAATCCGCCCCCACATCTACCAAAACAACTGGAAACGGGTATTCAAGCAGAACTCGTGCCGCACCATTCGGAGTCACCCCATGTGGAAAACATCCAAATGCCGGGAGCGAATGAAATAAAAGAACCCTGCGGTGAGTCTGAGTCTAGCCACACGGCAGAACAGTACTCAGCCGTGAAAAAGAACTGCGACACGCAGGATCTCTGGAAGCGCTAGGCCCAGAGAAAGGAGCCAGGCACGAAGGCCAGAGCGGACCCTTTTATGCGAGATCCCTGGGGCAGGTGGGCCTGCAGAGAAAGGGCGAGCTGGCGCTTGGCCTGGGGGGCACAGGCAGGAGGCTGAGACGGTGTGCGGTTTCCTTCGGAGGTCGTGCGAATGCTCCAAACTGGACAGCAAATGGCTGCGTGTATTTTTGAGCGCACTAAACGCCAGGGAGCTGAACCCTGAAGTGAGTTAACTGTAGGGTGCTTCAATTCTATCTCGGTACAGCTGTTCTCAGAGAGAACGTAACAGCGAAGAGAAGTTTGCAAGCATTTCTCGTATTCTTAGCACAATCTCTGGCCTGCTGCACACGTCATAGTTTTATATCTTTCTTCCTACTTCCCACCCAGTTACAAATTTCTTAGGTTTTATCAAAACTGATAAGTATTCTCTACTGTGCAATTAATCATCTTTCTTTTTGCCCAAGTCAAGCCATCACCGTGACGAATCACGGGAAAGAATCTGCTGGAAAGAGTGCGGCCGCCCTGCCCGCTCATGGCCCCGCCGACACGGGACACACCCAGGCCCGGGGTCGGCCCGGGACCCACGAGAGCAAGGAGGGGCGCCACGAAGCAGCCAGGAGGCCCCACGCACAGGCTCCTCTGTTGGCGGCAACAGGGGACGTCTGTCTCCAGCCTCACAGCTGGCCCCGGGCCGCCAGCCCCGCGTCTTCAGGGCGCTCGGCAGCACCCCGGCGCAGCCTCCCCTCGGGGGGCCCCCAGGGGCCAGGGCTCTCCCCTTGGGGGGCCCAGGGCCCAGGGCTGGGGAGATCCACGCCCAGATCACCCACGCGGGTCGGGAGCCACCTGGAGGGGAGGCCCCATGCAAGGTGCCCCAGGCCGCAGATGGCCGCGCCTCTGGGCACAGGGCCACGGTGCCTGGACGCCGCCAAAGCAGCCACGCGGCCGTCCGCGCCCGACAGCAGCGCACGTGCCCACGCACCGGCCCTCCAGCGGGCTCGGCCGCGTCCGCCCGCGCGCCGACCGTGACAGCCCCGCAGGCGCGAGGGGGCGGGCCGGGCAGAGGCGCCTACCATGATGTGTTCGAGCAGAGAGTCGATGGCGACGATGTTATCGAAGTACGTTCTGAAAGAGAGAGCACAGCGTCAGAGAGCCGCCCGCAGCCGGGCGCGACGGCGAGGCCGAGGCGGCACCGGGCCCCTGAGACAGCCTGCTCAGAGATGGGGGCCCTGCGGGGGAGGCCAGGGGGCGGGGGGTGGCAGGAAGTTGGGGGGAGGGCGGGAGGCCGGGGGAGGGCGGGCACTCCGCAGGTCTCACAAGCCCTCGGAGGACACGCCGCCGGCAGTGACCGTTGCTGTCAGCGGCTGGTGCACACCCCAGCACCAACGCGCTACCCCCCGCGGCCGACGCAGCCGGCATGACGCCCGAGGCCACCGAGCGCGAGAGGCCGGCCAGCGGCGTGGCGAGGCCTGTGGCCCGCGCGGCTGGAGCAGCAGAGCTGACGGCGGGTGTGCACAGGAGCACGAGCGTGCAGGACCCGCAGCGCGTCAGAGGCCGGCCATGAGGACCTGGACGGTGGCTCTGCTGGCCAGGCCAGTGCATGCCCCGGACACAGCCGGCCGCGCCAGCAAGGAGGCAGCGTGGTCCCAGACAACCCCTCCACAGACACGCCGCTAGCGGGCAGAGCCTCGGCGGCGGCCAACTCCACACACCAGGGCCGGCGGCCAGGACCAAGGGCCGGCCAGGAGCAGGCTGGGAGGGCGGCCGAGGGGTCCAGCTGGACGATGGGGGCGCGCCCATGTCCGCGGGAGGAGGGACGCAGCACTTGTGCATGCAGGAGGCCGCGCCGCGCGTCCGCGTCCGGCGTGCCGGCCATTCTGTCTCAAGCCAGAGGCCAGCTGCAGCCCCTGACCCTCTGACTCTACATTCTGGACCCCAAGTGGGTCCCGAGGCCCGACCGACACCAGCGGGCACGGGCACGGGCTGCCCAGCAGGCCCAGGGCCGCCGCGACGACGGAGCAGGCGGGGCCGCGCGCCGCCCAGCTTGGGCCTGCGGGCGGTGCTGAGGGCCGCACCGAGAGCAGACCCTGTCACGCCATGGCCAGCAGAGCCCAGCCCGGGGCCCGCAGAGAGCCCCAGGAGCCGAGGGGCCGGGCGGGGCTGGGCACGGACGCAGGCTCTGGGCTGCGGGCCTGAGAGCCGCACGCTGCCCGCTGACACCGCGGGGCCGGGCCTGAGGTCACCGCGCCGGGGCGGTCTGTAGCTGACGGCTCAGCGGGAGTCGGGGCAGCCCGGGGCCTGGCGCCTGCAGGCTCTTGTTTCAGGGAGCCCAGCGGCCCGCGGGAGCTGAGGGGCCGTTTCCAGAGCCAGCGACTTCAGAGACTCAGAACGTCCGCCCGAGAGTGACCTCTGGGCCCCGTACGTAGCAATCAGCGGAGGCTCCCGGGACGCCCACGCGGACCTTCCGGACAGCAGCGGTGAGGACACCCCTGCAGCTCCAGCCGCTCCGAGGCACAGCCCAGGACGCAGACGTGGGTCAGCAGGTCGACTCGAAACAGACCCGAACGGGCACGGGGCCGGCCGCCTGCTCGCTACACGCCAGCCGCCCGCACCCCGCGTGCTGCAGCACCAGCTCCCGGCCGGCGCGCTCGGCCCCGC
Source organism: Galemys pyrenaicus (assembly GCA_019455555.1). Classification (NCBI taxonomy): domain Eukaryota; kingdom Metazoa; phylum Chordata; class Mammalia; order Eulipotyphla; family Talpidae; genus Galemys; species Galemys pyrenaicus. The sequence continues at coordinate 2,278,188 of JAGFMF010012193.1, forward strand.
CTGGGTGTGGACACTCACTTGGACACGTCGAGAAGAAAGTCGTTCAATTCCGTCTGCTTGGCCAGGCCCCGGCAAACCTGGCAAGTGAAACAGACACCGCCGCGCGCATGAGCTGCCGGTGCAGGACGGAGCCGGCACCGAGCCGCCCCGCTGACTGCTACAGGCACGTGGCACCCGTGTGCTGGCCATGGGGCCACGCGGTCAGAGCGGTCACACACGCCAAACCCCTCGCGGGCTGGGCAGCGCACTCAGCCCCCAGCAGCGCGGCCGGCTCTGCGCTTGGCGGGGCAGGCAGGTCAGCCTGGCCAAGGGCGGGCGCCTGGGCCGCGTGGCCGGGCCCCAGAGCCGCTCCACCAAGCAGCCCCGAGCCCGAAGCATGGCCGCAGCCCTGCCCGCACTGCCCACCGCGCCCCCCGGCCCCGCACGGCCACTCTCCCCTCATGCCCGCCCTCGGCCGCCCTGCTCGCTGAGCTGGACCCCAGAGCTCCAGCCCGGCCCCGAGCCCTCACACTCAGCCCAGGGAGCCGCACGCCGGCCGCACTGGCAGGGACGCGAGCGTCTTGCGTGCCGGACGGCGCCTTGGCTTGGAGGGGGGTCCTGGACACGCCCGTTCGGCCACTGGCGTGCGTCCGGGCGGTGGGGCAGCGCACGACAGGACAGGCCGCCGGGCACGGGGTCTGGGCTCGAGCGGACGCAGGAGGGTGGCCACGCCAGCCGGCGGCGAGGCGCCAGCCCTGAGCGCCAGAGAGGAGCAGAGACCGCGAGGCCCCCACGCGGCCCCGCCGCCCGCCTCTGGGCACCGCCTACCTGCACCTGGTGGATCGCGACCGACGCCCAGGCCAGGCTCGCCGTCGCCACCTGAGGAGGGGAGAAGCTCACTCAGCGAGTCGCGCAGACGCCCCCGAGGGCCCAGCCACATGCGGGGCCTCTCCTGGGGCCACTGAGCTCTCGGATATTTTGCCAAACACAGCATCAGCACGACTTCTCTTTTAACCTCCCGTTTTAAGAACAGTGGAGAGGGCCTCCCTGGTGGCACAGCGTGTTAAGCAACACACTGTGAAGCAAACCGCAGCCACTGCAGCACAAGTTCGATCCCTGCCGCCAGCCGGGGGGGGACCCACATGGTGCAGCAGACCTCTCCTGCCTCACCCGCTGCTCCCCTCGGTAGTGGGTTTCAGTCTGCCTGTTCTGCTCCCCACTCTGTCTCTGGTGAATCCTCTCACCTCCTGTGACTCTGGCCTGTACCCCAGTTCTTGTATGCATAAAAAATAAATCTTTAAAAAAAAAAAAAAGAACGGTGGAGGGCCTGGAGGCGCGGGGCTGAGCGCCGCACAGTGAAGCGTCCGCAGCCCCCGCAGCGCGTTCGATCCCGGCCGGGGAGAGGGACCCCAGGGCGCAGCAGCCCCTCCTGCCTCCGCTGGCCCTCCACAGTGTGCTTCCGGGGGCCTGCCTGTCCTGCGCCCCGCTCTGTCTCTGGGGAGTCCTTTCACACCCGCCTCTGGCTGCACCCAGCTCTTGTGTGCAGAAATAAATAAATCTTTTTGAAAATAAAGTCATCATTCCGCTTAGCGAAAATGCTGTCGGAAGGCTTCTAGGGGCGACTTTACGAGGCTGGCACAGCTCAGAGTTTGGCAGGTGCTCGAGCTGCAGCCACGTCCTCCCTCTGGGCAGCGCCACTGCCTAGCGGGCATGGACACCGGGGCGCCTGCGCTCAGGACTGCGCTCTGGTTTGGCCCTGGACGGGCAGAGCCAGGAGCCTGCACCCGGGGCCGCCCCACAGCAGCAGCGCTGGGAGGCTCGGCCACGCGGCGTCTCCGCGGGCTCAGGGCGGCCGACGGGCGCACACTGCCGGGCGTGGCAGAAGGGGGTGGCCGGCCACGTGGCCCAAGCGGGCGAGGACCACGGCGTGGTGCAAGCGGGCAGGGTCGGGGGGACCTCCGGCCTGCTCAGGGTCCGTGCGGCCGGGCGGGGCCGGCAGAGGAGCCGTCACCCCGCGCTGGCTCGGGGGGCGGGCGCTCGCTGTGTCATGGCCGGCCCGGCTCCGGAGGAGGACACGGGCCAGCGCTGGCCAGTGCGCTGGGGACGACGCCAGACCGAGGTCACCGCTGCGGAGACGAGGCCAGCAGCTCTGGGGCCAGTGAGGCGGTTCAGGCCGAGTGCGCGCCTCTCCCTAGCGGCCGGCCTCCTCTGGGGTGACCGGGGACGCGCACAGCAGCCGCGGTGCCGGGAGGGCCCAGCCTCACCTCCTGGTGGCTGAGGCAGAAGGCCTCCTTGCCCCAGTGCCGGTACAGCTCCAGGATGCCGACCAGGTCCCCGATGGCCGTGACGATGGGCAGGCAGAGCACGGACTGGATGCGCGTCCCCGACTCCAGCCCGGTGCCTCTGGGGAACCGCTCGTCCTGGGGGTAGGGGTCACGTCACCGCAAGGCGCCACCGCCTCGGAGCCAACGGCCAGCGCCGTGGCAGCCTCGGCCAGGGCGCCCAGACCCTCGGCCGCGGCCGTGCTCCAGGGGCACCCGCGGGCACCGAGCGGCACCTGCTGCCCGCACAGGCACACTCAGGCAGAGCCGCGCCCCAGAGGGTGCTCGGGGCTCCCGGAGAGGGGCCACCAGCCGGAACTGCCCCACAAAACCGCGCACCACGGGGCCCCCTGTCGCCCCCGGGCCACCAGCTACTTTCTCAGACCCAAGACTGCCCTCTGGCCCAGTCACTCCGGCTCGGCCAGGTCCCACGAGGGAGCGTCAAGAGCGGACGGGGCTGGCCGGGCGGTCCCCCCCGTCTGTCCTCCCCAGACGAGAGCCCCAACTCACGGCTGCAACGCTCCCTCCGAACTGGCAGGGCCGGGGCGCCCGCAGTCGGCACCCAGAGGGCACCCCGCGCTCTCTAAGCGGGACGCCCTGACTGCAGGGGCTCAGGCAGTGGGGCGCGTCCACCCCTCACCCACCAGCCCGACTGTCCCTCCGGCCGCGGCCGTCCCACCGCTGCCCCCGCCTGCGGGCGTCCACACCCCGGCTCTGGGCACCGCGACGGCTCAGCGTCTCCTGCAGCACCCCCGCTTTGGACAGCGACTGGGTCCGAGCTGTTGGGGCTCGAGACTCCGGGGCTCTTCCTGAGCAACGAGCCAGACCTCCACTGTGTGAGGCCACGGGGACCGGGAGGCGGGCTGGGGGCCCTGGCTCACCCCTCCTCCTGGAGCCCCACCCTGAGGCTGGCCTGCTCTGGCTGACCCCATCAGAAGCCTGGACGCTCCTGCGGGAGCACAGACCCCCTAGGGGGCGTCCTGGGCAGTGGGGGGCGCTGAGCGTCAGGCAGAGATGCCCAGACACCCGGTGACCTCCGCAGCCAGCGGGGCCAGCACTGAGCGGCGGGAAGGAGGTGGCCTGGCTGGGTGGGTGGCTTGGCTGGCGGCTACGCCCCCGCCCCCTCCCAGCCGCGAGGTGTATCTCTGCGCGTGCAGGAGACCCGAGTGAGCACAGCCGTGAGCATGCAATGTGCCCTGTTCTGTGCAGCGCCCCGCATCTCCCCAAGTAGTCTACCTCATGCCTGCCACTCCCCACCTTCCACCGCGTGCCCCCGCTGCTCCCCGCTAGTCCACCGTGCCCCCCCTTCCCCGCTAGTCCACCACGCGCCCCCGCCACTCCCCCCCAGTCCACCGCGCCCCACTCCCACCCGGCTAGTCCACCACGCGTCCCCACCACTCCCCCCAGTCCACCGTGCGCCCC
>JAGFMF010012193.1:2295673-2311177 GCA_019455555.1 Galemys pyrenaicus
GCCTAGGGTCTGGGGCCTGGGGTCTGCGGACTGGGGCCTGGGGCCTGGGGTCTGCGGACTGGGGCCTAGGGTCTGGGGCCTGGGGGTCTGCGGACTGGGGCCTGGGGCCTGGGGCCTGGGGTCTGCGGACTGGGGCCTACGGTCTGGGGCCTGGGGCCTGGGGGTCTGGGGTCTGGGGTCTGCGGCCTGGGGCCTGGGGCCTGGAGGTCTGCGGCCTGGGGCCTGGGGCCTGGGGCCTGGGGTCTGCGGCCTGGGGCCTGGGGTCTGCGGCCTGGGGTCTGGGGTCTGGGGCCTGAGGCCTGGGGGTCTGCGGTCTGGGGTCTGTGTCCTGGGGGTCTGCGGCCTAGGGCCTGGGGGCCTATAGGGTTAGGGGTCAGGGCCTGGGCTCCGGCACTGGGAGACCTGCAGCCACTTGCTGTGGACATGAAGTTGAGCAAACATCTTGACAGAATTCGGTCCTGAAAAATCCTCTTCTCTGCAGAGACGTCTCCACAGCAGCGAGAAGACGCCCCTGGTCCCTGTGTGGCTCACACGTGGCTGCCGGTCCCAGAAGCTGCAGGTCGGGCACGGTGTCCCGGGGCATCCGCAGTGTCCAGCAGCATCCTGGAGTGTTCTTCAGTGTCTAGCAGTGTCCTGCAATGTTCAGCAGTGTCCTGGAGTGTCCCACAGTGTCCAGCAGTATCCTGGCCATCCCGCAGTGTCCAGCAGCATCCTACAGTGTCCAGTGATGTCCAGCAGTGTCCAGAAGCAGCCTACAGTGTCCAGCGGTGTCCCAGGGCATCCTGCAGTGTCCAGCAGCATCCTGCCATGTCCGGCGGCGTCCAGCGACATCCCAGGGCCTCCCGCAGTGTCCGGTGCATCCGCGGAGACTAGCCCACCCAGGCGCAGCAGGAAGACTCCGCAGGGCCGTGCTGGGCTCTCAGGAACCCCCAGGGCGCAGGGGTCTGTCCCCACCCACGGAAACGGTCCCTTTCGCGCGAGCTTCTCCAAGCCACTGTGGCACCGTGCTCGGCAGCCACTCGGGCCAGGGAGGGCCGCGGGCCTGGGGCTCTGGCCGCACCTGGGAGAAACAGATGAGCGCCGGTTTACTCTGGTCTGGAGACGCAATGCACGTGTCCGTCGGTTAGCTCAGCGTCCAGTTACCGGGGCCGGTGACCGTCCTGCAGAGTGCGTCTCCAGGAGCCAGGCCCCGCAGTCCCCGCACGCCCCGCCGGGCTCTCCAGGAACCTCTCGCCGCCGCGGGCCGCCGTCCCCTGGCCAGGCCTCGCCATCGGGTGAGGGTGCAGCACCTGAGGGTGCCCTCCCCGGTGACCGCCATGCTCGCCTGCCCCGACCAGCCGGGCTGCTCAGCCAGGGCCCTGCTGCCTCCGGGCTCTGATCTCGCGCCCTTGGGGACAGCCAGCGGGGACCACTGGGCCGCGGGCCGGCGTGTGGAGGCCTCCCCGGGCGTGCGCCCAGCTCTAGTCCTGCAGGGCTCTGGCCTCTGAGTGTCCTCTAGGCAGCCGGGGGCGAGGCCCTGAGCGCGTGACCGCGTCTCCCGCTGACCCGAGTGAGGCGCTGGGGGGCTGGGGCCTCTGCAATCTGAGCAAGGCCGCTGCCCGTCTCAAGTCCGACGCCTCGGCTGCCGGCGTGGGCTCCCGCGGGCCGGACGTCAGCTCCTGCTGGCGTGCGAGCTGCAAGAACGCCCTCGTTCCCGCGTCCTCTTCGCCCCTCCGGCTTGGTGCGGGCTGCAGCCCGGGGGGCGAGCGTGGGCAGTCGTGGGGCGGGGACAGAGGGGCCGCGCCCCAGGGCCGCGAGGTCGAACAGCAGTCTGTGCGGGGCGGGGCAGGACCGCGCTTCTCGGAGCCTGGCGAGCAGGACAAGGACTGAACCCAGCCCCGGAGCTGCGAGCGGGGCAGGAACGTCACCGCTGAATGAACGAGAGAAGGCGGCTGGCGAAAGGCAGGCTCTGCACTCTCAAGCACCTCGCTGGCCCCCTGCAGCGCCCCGATTACCCCCGGAGCCGGCCTGCCGCTGCTGGAGCGTCCGGAACATGCCCCGCCCCCCCAGTCTCCCGCGAAGCCCCAGCAGCCCTGCCCCGTCCTGGGCCGCCGGAGCCCTGCAGGGACCCATCAACGGGGCGCACGCTCGGGCCGGGGCAACCGGAGCAGGGACCCCCCGACGCGTGTGGGCTCGAGGCGGCCAGGGTCAGGGCCGCCTTAATCACGGGGTCTGACGGCCACGCGGGGAACGCCGGTCGCAGAGCGTGTCCGCAGGCGCCGGCTCTGCTGCCGTGGCGGACCGGTGGTGCCTCTCGCTGGAGACGGGCACGAGGCTTCTCTGAACGTGTCTGAAGTCAGAGCAGGGAGCAAGTGGCGGCCTTGTCTCCTCAGCCCCCACGGGCGCCAGCTGCGCTCAGGGAGGCCCCTCGCCAGGAGGAGCTTCAGGCGGTAAACCCAGAGGGCCCCGCGCCTGCCGGGACGGAGCCGAGCGCCGCAGCTCACCGCACGCGGGGTTGGCGTCCGCAGCGGGGGCCCGTCGTGCTGGAGCCGCGTCCAGGCCGCCCCGGGCCACCGCACGTCTCGGCAGCAGCGCACACTGGGCCTGCCCAGACAGGGCAGGACGAGCCTCCGACGTCCGAGACGTGTGTGGGGCGTCTGCCTAACACAGGAACGCGTGAGAAAAGTGCCCTGATTCAGCCACTTTCCCAGTTTCTTTTTCAGCGTACCACACACAGAACGGAAGGCGTTTCCTGCAGCATGGCCGTCACACACCCCCCAGCTCCCCTGCCCGGGGACCCTGAGAGGCGCTCACTGGATGTCCGAGACCCGGGGGCGCCCAGCAAGCCGCAGAGACCGGCGGGGCAAGGCGCACCCTGGGGACCCCTGGCATCCGAGAGCACCCAGCCTGGGCCAAGCGCCACCAGCAAGTCCACCTCAGACAGCTCCACCGTGGACCCGGGATGTTTGCGTCTGTGCGGGTCAATAAGCTCCAAGTGAGAATCGTTAATTCCAAAGTTAGGAGTACTGGCTGACCTAAGAATCCTTGACTTTTTAGGAATCAAGGGCAATAGAGCCTGAGGTCGATTCCTAGAACATTCTAGAATGAAATAGCCTGTTGTTAAGTTCTTGGTGTTAAGGAATACAATTACGCTCATTCAGAAACCTGAATTCTGCACTTACTACAGCACTGTTCAGACTGTGTGTGCCGTCTACACACGCTGTGGAATACTACTCAGCAGTCAGAAAGGACAAGCTTGTGCCATTCACAGCGACGCGAATGGAGCTGGAGGGACGGAGCTCAGCGAAGTGCAAGGAGAAAGATAAACACCAGATGGTGTCGCTTAGATGGGGAATACGGAGAAACTGGGAAAAGGATGAGAAAAAGACACACTTTTAAGACTGTCCCGGGAAGCTGACCAAGGTCTGGGACTCTCGGGGGGCGGGGGGAGGAGAGAGCACAGCGGGGCTTTGCTGGCCACGGCCGAGGGAGAAGCCCCAGCCTGCGAGCACAAGCCGGGACGTGAAATCACGACGCGTTTGAATGAAAACAGCGGCCTGGCGTCGTGAGCACGCTGGGAGAGGCGGCACCGCCACTTCCGTTCGCGACCTTCTGCCCGCCTGTCACGGGGGCCTGAGGACCCCCGCCAGGCCTGTGGCCGGCCGGCCCTCCGCCCGCGGCATCAGAGCCGCGGGGCGGGACAGGCGAGCACCCAGGACCAGTCCCCGCCGCAGGCGCCAGCTCCAGCTGCCGACGGCCCCGGCGTGGGGCTTGCTGGCCTGCGGCCTGCGCCCGTCCTCCCCTGGTCTCCCTCAGGGCCGCCCACCGTGTGGGCCGGAGCGCTGTGGCCCCGCGCAGCTCAGCGCGGGCTGTGGGAGGGTCTTCGCGCTCGGGCCAGCCGCGCGGGGCTGCGAGGGCCACAGGGAGCCCGGGCGGCGAGAAGGCAAACTTCAGACGGCGCCTCTGGGGGGCGTGCTCAGCCTCAGAGCCGGGACGAGGCGGCTCTAAGCAGGAGGTGCCCTGCCACGGAGCCGCGTGAGCGTCTTTTGCTGCGCTCCGTGCGTCAGCAAACACGTCTTCTCGAACAGAAGCAGCGGCGGACAGAGATGCCCACTCCCGCGGCTCGTGATCCATGCTCGCACAGTCGCGTGGGCAGACGACTGCGGAACAGCCGACGAGGCTGGACGGCAGAGCGGCCCCGCGGCGGGAGCTGGACGGACGCCGGGTCAGCCGCTCCAGAGCCCGCCTCGCCCGCCGGCACCACGTCCGCGGGGCAGCGTCGTGGTCGTTAACGACGCGTGGGCGGCCCCCGCCCAGCTCTGCGGCCACCAGCATCCCGGTGCCCGCGCCCTGCCCGGCCTGCGCCCGGCCATCTGGCCAGAGACGCTGACCACAAGGGCGCCCGGGGACCACGGGCCGAACGGGTCTCGCAGCTGCCCGCAAGTGAACCTCCGACGTCACGCCCCGCGGCTGCCAGGACGCGAGCGCACGTGTGCCTCATCCCCGCCCTGCGCCTTGGAGGCGCAGGCTCCGCGCCAGCGCCAGAGGCAAAGGCGCCTCGGAGGGAGCCGCGCCGCGCCGGCGCGGAGGGCAGCTGGGCCGTCTCGGCGAGTCTCGCTCACGGGCGAGTTCCTGCCGCCGAGGCCCGGCGGTGGACTCCCTGGACGTCCAGGGACGACGGGACAAGGTGCCTGCTGGGCTTCGGGCCCTGGGGAGGCGGCAGGTCTCAGGGCCTGCAATGGCGAGGGGCTCGTCCCCCACAGGCCCCTGAAGGCCGTGCGCTCCCGTCCGCCCGGCCGCCCTCGAGCCAGCCGGCCGCCATGCAGCAGCCCCCTCCCCGCAAAGGCCTCGCCCGGCCTCTGCCGACACCCCGAGGACGTTCTGCTGCAGCACGAGGGGGCTGCGGGCCACCCCGGCTCCCTGCGCAGTGCAGAGCCCCCGCCACGGGCCAGAGAGAGCCGCGCCAACCTAGGCTGCGTAGGCGTGCACTCCGGCCGCTGGCCACGCCCCGGCCAGGACGCCACGCCCGTCCTTGGGCGCCCTGAACCCAGCCCCCCACCCCAGCACCGGCCCCTCCACAGGGACTGGACCACGGCCTCGGGAGTGGCCCGGCGCTGGCTCCAGCTGAGGTCAGCCGCGTGGGGCGTTGGCCCCCAGGCGGGGCCCGGACCAGAGCTGACGGCGGCTTCGGGCACCCGTCTCTGGCTCGCCCTCCCGCCCCCGGCCCACACGCACACGCGTGCACGCCGAGCACAGCCGCACGCCGCAGCACACGTTCACACGCATGGTTCTCAAGCACCGCTGCCTTTCAGAGCTGACGTCCTCCTTTCTCAAAAGTGCGCTCATTTTTATTCTAAAACTTGTGTAAGAAAATTATAAACTTTCGAAACTAAAATGAGGAAAGTCGGCCCGAAGCGGGACACGCGAACAGCAGGCCCTTCCACCGAGCACGTCCGGTGCGGCTTCGTATCAAGGTCAGTGCAGCTCCGAAAGCACCGCCTCCGTTTGATGCCGCGTCCCCGTACAGTCGGGTCCACGTGTGAGAGCAAAACCGTTACAGAAACAGCTCACGGAGTGGAGAAGTTGGTTGGCCAGAGAGAAACCCGCCAAAACCAAACTCAAAGCCACATGCACGGCCAGGCCCGATACGGTGACAGCAGCCCAGCCCGGGGCAGCTCCTTGGCTTCGCTCCCCTTAGCCGACATTCCTCTTCAGGAGTGAGCGCGACCTCCCCTGGCCACTTGGGGGCAGAGCACGTACGCGGCGGCAGCGGCCACCTTCCCCGTGACCTGGACACGCAGGAGACGCCGCTGCAGCACGCAGCAACTAAGCACGTCCTGGAACACGTGTCAGCAACGGCGTGTCGTCAGCGCTAACGAGATAAGACCAGCACCACAGTGGCGTCGGCGCCCGCCACCGAGTGCAGCCGTGAGCGCGACAGAACCCCCGGAGGCAGAGCCCGAGCTTGCGCGCTGCGCCCGCCTGCTGCCAGGGACGCGCGGCCTTCCCATCCGCTCTGCGCCACGGGACGAGAGCGTGGCCCTCTCGGGCCGCAAGGGACCGTACCTTCTGCTTTGTTGTTTTTCCTCTTCAGCCATTTCTCTACAGTCTCTGCACTAACACTCTCAGATACATATTCGTCTAAGACCTGGGGGTGAAGAGAAAGATAGGCCTTCACTTTTTCATCTGTCAAACCTGCAAGAGAGTTGGAAAGAGTAAAATTAACCTCTGTGCCGACGCCCTTTACCTGCAGACAGACAGAAAGGGCGTTTCCGCGGAGGCTTGTCTGAGGACCGGCGAGGGAGACGGAGGGGGGAGCGCAGCACACGGGCCGGCCGGCCGGCGCAGGGGCGGCCCCGGCCCCTGACCAGAGGACTCGGCCAGCTCCGTGCCGAGGGCAGACCACCGGAGCCCGCTGTGCGGCGCCGAAGAACGGGCGTGCTCCCAGCACAAAGGACGGGCCCGCCGGGGAGGAAGCCGCCTGGTGACAGTGACGGTGGGGCGCGGCCGGCCTCACACCCCCTGCTGCGGCCTGACCCCGCGGTGCATGCCTGAGCCGGCAGCTGGCAGGCTTTGCCGCGATCCACACCAGGAGGAAGCGAGAAGGCCGCGGCCAGCCCTTCCACAGCTCAGCCGGCGCACGCAGCGGGTTCCCGCTGAGCCTTGGGAACACCCCACCTTCGGGCTGCTCCAGGGCCTGGCGCTGGGCCCTCTGCAGCCCTCGTGTTTTGGACACTACTCAGCACGGATTTACTCCCCGGGGTATTAGCCACCACACACCGCGCACGCCCGTGCTTCCGGGTCTGGGGACGGACGGCCGCCCCGTGGTGGACAGGCCCCTGGCGCCCAGGGCTGTCCTTTTGCTGCCAGCTCCTCGCTCCGGGGGCTCCCACTCCTGCCCACGCCCAGAGCTCCAGGCTGCGTGTTCGTCCCAGATGCTCCGGCATCTTGGCCACCACGCCACGCCCCTGTCCATCGGCCGTTGCTGCGAAGCCGCCCCGTCGGACGCGGGCACAGCTCCCTGCCCGGCGCCGCGGGTTTCTGCCTGCTGCCCTGCACCCTCACACCCGTGTGCCGTGTCCGAAGCGCGTCTGCCGGCGACGGCGTCGTGTGCCTGGTGCGGAGACACACGAGTGCCGGTCGCTCTGCCTCTTGCCGGGAGGGTCGGAGCCGTCGTGCGCGGTGTGTGCCGGGAGGCAGGCCCGCGCTTCGGCTGTCTCGGCCCCGAGCTCTCTGCGGGGCCTGGCGACTGCGCGCCAGACGCCGCGTGCCCCACCTGCCGTCCGGCGGCGTGGTTCCGGGAGGGCCTGTGCGCCTTGGGAGGGAGGCCGCCGCTCCCTGCGGCTCCTCTGTGCGTCCAGCAGACGTCCGAGCCCGAGAGCTCGCGCTTGGACAGAAGCTTTGAAACGAGGCGCTTTGCGTGTTTTGTTACAGAGCACACAGCATGACCGTCTCGAAGGGGCACTTCACAGCCAGGCCGGTCAGCAAGCAGCGTCCCCCCGCGCGGGACAGGCGGGCAGCCAAGAGCTGCTGCCCTGCGGCCGGTCGTGAGCCCCAGAGACCGCTCTGGGCGCAGAGACAAAGAGAGGGAAGCACAGGTGTGGCCGGGGCGCTGTGGCCACCGCGCCCTCGGCCCGCTCCCAGCTGCCACACACGCAGGGCACCCGGCGCGGGCAGCGTGGGCGACGCACTCATGGCGGCGTGTCCTGCAGGCCGTGCGGGACTCCGTCTGAAAAGTGCCCGGGGGAGCCAGGCCCACGGCTCCCGACGAGACGCGCCGCGCCGGACACACACGCGCTGGCAGGGGCCCCCAGGCCCCACGCCCCGAGACGGCCCCGTCAGCCCCAGCCAGACGCCCGGCCCGGCCACCCCGCGAGGGTCCGCGCCCGAGCCTCTGTGCCTGCCCCGCTCCGGCGTGCTCCCGGGGGCGCTGCACCGGCCGAAGCGCTCGGCCACGCCTCTGACGCGGCCCTCCTCTCGCTGTCCATCCCCGCTGTCCCGCAGCTGGCCGAAAGCGCACCCCTTGGCAGCCCGGCGCCCGCTTCTCGGGGCGCTGAGAGGCGGCTCCGCTTAGGGACGCGCACGTCAGCTGAGAGGCGTCTGCGGTGACCAAACACGCGCAGCTGATGAGCCACAGACTTGAGCGTGGACCAGGCAACACAGCGCCGCAGACACGCGATGAGAAGACGCTCGGGCTCCGGGGCCCGGGGCTCGGTCCCAGGCTGTCCCCGCGGCGGCGCGAGCTGCTCCCCACCCGGGAGGCCCCACCGGCGCAGCAGGCCCTCCTGCTCCCGCTGCCCCGCAGAGCGTCTCGGGACCCGGCTGTTCGGCCCCGCCCTGTGTCGGGGTCCCCGCGGCCCCCGCTCTGGCCCGCACGGCTCTGTGGGCCAAGAAGAACGGGAGGAGCGGCCGTGAGCGGCGGGCGGGAGGCGGCCCGGGCCAAGAGGCGAGGGCGCGGCGGAGCCGAGGGGCAGACGTCTGGACGCACCCAAGGGCGCACCCCGACCCACCGCACACGGGGGCCGCTCCAGCCTTGGCGAGCCCTCAGCAGGACGTCGGCGGAACACGCGACGCGGCGCGAGAAGGCAGCACACAGGGCCGCCGCCAGCTCAGGGGCGGGCTGCTGCGCGGGAGCCACCCCTCGGAGCCCCTGGGCCGCGCCCACCTCCCACGGCGCTGGCCCTCGCTCACGGAGGACGTCTCTGTGGCCATGGGCGCCCACCCCGCCCGCAGAGACGCGTCCTCACGTCCCGCGGTCCTCCTGGGCGCGTGAGGGACGCAGAGAAGGGCCCGTCGAAGCCCCAGAGGCCGCGGCCACCGCCCAGGAGCCCCGGGTTCTGTCGCGCCAACACACCGCCCGGCCGGCGGGACCGACCACAGCGCGCGGCACGGCCGGTGAGACGCCCAGGCGCGCGCGGCCTGGACGCCAGCCCACCGAGGCCGCTTCTGCCTGGCCACTGCCGGCCACACGTTCCCCAAGCCGCCCTCCGCGTGGCATTTGGGCTGGCGGCAGCGCAGAAGCTTCCTCCGCTCCCCCTGGCTTTGTCCACACGGGGCTCCCGCAGGGCTCACCCGCTGCCCGGGCAGGCCCGAGAGTGGTCACTGCAGGCCTCGGCGAGCGAGAGGAAGTGCACCGGGAGCGCGGGCCGGAGGCGCGCGGCCAGGCCCAGGGAGCCGCGCGACAAGGGTCGGGCGTCCGCAGGGTTCGCGCCCTCGCCGAGGGAGCTGGGCTGGAGCCCCAGGCCTGGAGAGGGCTCCCAGGCGGTGGCCCGCAGACCGGGCTCAGCTGGACCCTGGGCCCCACCCCTCCCAGGCCGAGCCCAGGCCCCTGGCCGTGACGAGGAGGTGGGGCCTGGCCTGGCCCAGGCCGCTGGCGCCACTGTGGGACCGAGAGATTCCAGCTGGGGGAGCCCTGGCCCGGGGCGGCGGCCTCCACCGTCCACGTGGACGGAGTGACCCCACCAGGCTCAGGGCCAAGATCACCTCTCACGGTCGAGTCCACTCAGGACGTCCGCCCACCAGAACGCGCAGCCTCAAGACCGAGGCCACGGCTCGCGCCAGCTCAGGCCCGAGGCCATGACGGCCAAGCTCCGCCGTCTGCGCATCCCACACGCCGGGCACAGCTGCGCGCCCAGGCCAGACCAGCCCCCGGCCACCCGGAGGACCCTCGTCCCGTGGACGCCGGCGCGACTCGGAGAGGCCACTCCCACCACACCCAGCGGGCTCTCCTCTGCCTGCGTCCTCCTCCCCCCACACCTGGGCAGCTCTGGAACCAAGCCGTGGACACACACACGTGCTGCCGCCACGGGCAGCAGGCTTCGGACCGTCTGGGTCGAGCAACAGAGGAAGGAGCGTCCACAGCCCTGCGGCGCAGGCCAGGCGGTGCGGCCGGAGCAGGCTGCCCGGGGACCCGCCTGCGTGCGGTGGCCGTTCCCTCTGAGCGCGGCCCCGGTGGGTGCCCGGAGCACTCTCCAGAGAGGGATGGCTTTTAAGAAAACCCCACGGCCTCTTCGTCTCCTCTAACGTAGGAAAACTCCGACCGGCTCGCCCTGCCCAGGGCTCGGACAAGCCTGGGGCTGGCGGAGGGCCCGGCCCTGGGTGGGGAGAGTGACGGGGTCCCGTCGCCCGGCCCAGCCCGCGCCCCTCCCCCAGACAGCAGCCCAGCCCGAGGCCAGTGCGGCCCGCGGACGTGCTTGCTGCCGTCCACTCTGGCCAGCTCAGACCGCCCCGCTCCGGGTCATTCTGCCACGCCCAGCCTGCCGGGGCCTCCAGGACCCGCGGGCAGCCCCAGGCCGCGCCAAACCAAAGCCAAGTCGCCCGGCGCAACGCCGTGGTCACCGGCAGAGGCCGCTCCGGGCAGGCCGCCGGGGCCACCCCAGCGCCCCCCGCTCCAGGGCCACCTCCCGTCCCCCGGCTTCCCCGGCACTGGCTGCACTGCGGCCTGGCCCGTCCGCTCCTCAGCCCAGGGCCCAGCGCAAGCCCCGCCGACCTGGGCCGCGGCCGCAGCGAGGGCCGGCCCGAGCCCCGACCTCCTCACCATAGAGCCTCGCCATGCTGGGCGCCCCGGAGCCGCCAGGGCCCGCGGGCAGGGGCAGGAGCGCCAGTGAGGCCCGCAGCACACAGCCTGGACGCAGGCCCCGGGGCCCTGGGCAGCGGGGCAGCCGGGGCGGGCATCAGGCCGGCGGCCGGGCCGGGCAGCTGGCAGGTCCTCGGGCCCGCGTCGCCTGGGTGTCAGCGCCTGCGTCTCCTGCCCGGCGCCGGCCGCCGAGCCAGCCCAACCGCCCCAACAGACTCCAACCGCCGCGGGCCGGGGCCTTCCGGGCCGCTGACCTCACACACCGACGGAACCTTCGCCCGCCCCGCCCAGCCAGCGAGGCCCACCCTGCCCAGCGCCGGCTGCCGCGGGACGGGAGTGGGCATGGCGGGGCAGTGGGCGGCGCCGGAGTGGGCAGCGCCGGAGTGGGCAGCGCTGGGAGTGGGCAGCGCCGGGAGTGGGCAGCGCCTGAGTGGGCAGCTGCAAACTACGACGCAGCCGCGGGCAGAGGGCACCAGGCCCGGCCCACTCCAGAGCGTGCGTCCAGCCCCGGAGCGCCGCCGCCTCGCTCGCAGACACCATGTGAGTCGGGCGAGCGGCTTCCTGGGCCCCGGGGCTCGCGCCCTGCCGGTCTCCCGCAGAGCCCCCAGGCTACCCCAGAACGCCGCGGGACCCCCACCGTGAGACTGCGGGCAGCGCTGCTCTCGCCACCGGCCACCAGGGAGGCGCGAGGAGCCAGTGGGTGCCGCAGGGGCGCCCTCGCCAGCACACCGCGAGCTGACGCTGGCCGCCCAGACCCCTTGCTAGCAGGCGGCGCCGGGTCAGCGAGGAAGGACCGCGGCCGGCTGCACGTGTGGCCGGGGCGACGCGCAGCGGACGCAGCTCAGGTCTGCGCCCACGGCCAAGACGGCAGCAGGGGCACCTGGACGGCCGCCCCGGGCCTCGGCAGGGGCACGCCCAGCGCCTCCGCCCTCCAGCCGCCGGGGACTGCACGCAAGCCCGGCACACGCGCCCCGAGCCCAGACACCCCGTCCCAAACCGGGCCCCTTCTGCTGCCTGCGCCTGGAGTGAGGGGTGCGGCATGGGCCACCCTTCTCTGCCGCCTGCGGCCTGGTGCCTGCGGGTGCCGCTCCCACAGCTCTCACATTAAAGAGGCTCCCCTACACTTTCACTCCTTGGATCCCAGTCACTCAGGCTGCTGGGCTACTGGCCCCGTCCTGCAAGACACTCTCCCCTTGAGCCGTGCCACCCGCACCACCGGTCCTCAGTGTCAGCGGCTCTCAGCCCCAGGACCCCACAGCCCACCCTGAGAAACAACAGGTGAGTGGGTGAGAAAGGCCTGGTCTGGCTACACGGTGGAATACTATGCAGCTATGAAAAAGAAACACCATTTTGCAGCCACACGGATGGAACTGGAGGGGACGACGTTAAGTGAAGTAGGTCAAAGGAAAAAGACAAATACCGGATGTCGTCGTCTGCGGAATACCGAGGAACAAAACAAAGGAACAGGAAAAACTAAAACCGCAGAAATCTGGCTCGGGTCTGAGGCGACAGCACGGGAGGCAGGAGCAGGGGAGGAGGCGGGGAGGGCCTCGCACTGAGGGCTGGGCAGTGGCTGTGCCCCTGCGCAGGCGCGAGCCTGCACCTCCGAGTCACGCAGCGTCTTAAACTAACGTTACCAACAGCCGCTCTGTCACGCAGTCAGAACTGCTAGTGTGGCTTAAAGGTTTCCACCGATCAAGCCCAATCATCTCACCTTTGCCACTCAGTCCCTACTATAAAGCCCCTGCCCACACCCCCTCCTTCCGTTGGTACCCCTGGGTCCACCTGCAGGGGCCCCTGCACCCGCTGCCCGCTCCCACCTGTGACCCCGCGCGCTGGGCTTCAGTCCTTTCTGCACCAGCGGACTGACACTGATCTTTAAGGCCCAAGTTTTTTTAAAATATGTATTTATGCGCACAGAGCTGGGTGCAGCCAGAGGGGCGGGTGCGAGGACTCCCAGAGACAGAGCTGGGGCAGAGCAGGCGGGTCCCCTGGAGCACACGGCTGAGGGGCAGCGGGAGGCTGGAGGGTCCGCTGCACTGCAGCTTTGGACGCTCGCTGGACGGGCACGCCCAGCGCCGGGCGCAGCAGCACAGCAGAAGGCGGTGAGTCCTGGCCGATGCCTGCACGGGGTAGGCGGGGCTCCAGGCCGGCCCAGGCCGTGTGCTCAGACGCAGCTCTGGCGCTCCCTTCTGGAGAGCCAGGGAGGCCCAGCGCCGCCTTGCAGAGGTGTGACCCAGCCTCCCCAGCCTCCCCCAGCCTTCCCCAGTGTCCCCTAGCCTCCCCAGCCTCCCCAGCCTCCCCCAGTGTCCCCTAGCCTCCCCAGCCTCCCCAGCCTCACCCAGTGTCCCCCATCATCCCCAGCCTCCCCAGCCTCCCCAGCCTCCCCAGCCTCCCCAGCCCCCCAGCCTCCCCAGCCTCCCCAGCCTCCCCCAGCCCGCACACGTCTGCAGTGCAGGAAGGAGGCACTTGCTAGGGCCTGTTATTTCCGTCGAGAAAACCTCAGGACACGTTTGCTCACTCGGGGGTCAGAGGCACGTGTTGTTTTTAAACAAAATCCTGGACGTCGCCACCCGAAGAGTCGGTTTCCAGCGCCCTCTGGCCGCCGCCCCTGCTGGACGGCTGACACCGCTGAGGCTCCGGACAGAGCCCCGCATGGCCAGGGCGCCCCCAGGCTCCGGCAGCCGAAAGCAAGGGCGGTGGGGCAGGTGCCGTTCAGCCCGGGGCTTCCTGGGAGCTGTTTCTCTAGCAGAGACAAGCGACGTGACTGCCTCAGGACGTCTGACGTGCAGCCGGGTAGATGGTGTGGGAGGGCCTGATGACTAAGCTGCCAGAGCTCCTGAAGAGTTCTGCAGGGCCGGGAGTTCCGGTGTGCAGCGAGCGGACGCACGCGCCCAAGGCCCAGCGGCCGCCTGGACACCGGGCCCGCCGCCGGAAGCCGCGGCCCTGGGCACGAACAGCCGGCAGCGCGGGCGCGGCCTGGGCAGACGGGCCACGACGCGGGCAGAGGGGGAGGCCCGGCCAGCGGCCGTGCCCAGAGCAGCATCCCAGCCGGCACGACCCTGGGCCAACACTGGCTCTGGGGACTCGGGGCCGGTCTCTGGCTGACACCCCCAGTTTGAGCCTCCTTCTCTCACTTAGACGCACGTTCGCTGACAAGCCGCACGAGGGCGCGTGGAGAAGCAGCGTCCTCCCGGGGCTCCTCCGAGCTGGGCGGCCCTTTCTTAGTCACAGCAAGCAGAGGGGCTGGCCGGCCAAGGCAGGCAGCCGCCCTCAACACGGCCAATGAGGCCAGCGGGGCCCCTGAGCACGCCGCTGACCAGCCCGCCGGCCAGCGCTCGCTGCAGCCCACCTGCCCCGCTGCCACTCCTGCCCTGTCCCGGCAGCCGAGGGCTGCAGCCAGCGGAGCGGGGCCTTGGCTGCCCCGAGCCGGCCAGGGCCCAGGTGGCGTCCGCGTGGGAGGCGCGGCTCGGGCCGCTGGTGGGCAGCAGGGTCGCCTGCAGCACGTGAGGTGGTCACCCCCACCGCCCCCGAGGACTGCGACCCCTCGCACCCGCCGTCCCTGGCCAGCGTCCCCGTGAGGGCGTGGTGACGTCTGTCCTCCTGTGCCTGCCTCCCAGTCCTCGCTGGAGGGACTCCCCGTGTCATCAGACGCAGCCGAACAGCCGGGGTGCTCTGGCCAGGGCCTGGGTGCCAGCTGGCCATCTCAAGGGGTCTGGGTGCAGGGCCCGGTCCCCTGCCCATTCAGGAAGGGGCCGCTGGCTTCCAGCCCGAGCAGTGCTGCCCCAGACAGGGCACCTGTGGGCGCCCCTCAGGAGGGCCGCGGCGCGCCCTGGACAGCGCGGAGACGGTGTGCGGGCAGCAGGCGCCGCGGGTGCTGCTCACCGCTCCTCACGGGGAGGCCACGTGCGGTCTGCGCTAGCCCGGTGGGCGCGGGGTCGGGCCGGCCTGTCCCGGGTGTGCCTGTGGGCGCCCCTGTGGGTGCAGCTCTGGCTCCTCGGTGCCCGTCCGCGCAGAGGGGAGCCCCCGGGAGGGGCGCCAATGCCCAGCCCGCCCCGGCGGGCCCCGGCACAGGCTGGACGGACACTTGGGCAGCGTCCGCAGCAAGCTGGCGTCCACCCTGGCCCGCAGGATGGCACGCCTGGTACGGCATAGCCGTGGACCTCACGGTGGCCCCACCGTCTGGCAGACACCGCGACGCCCCAGCAAGAGCAGACTGGGCTCGGCCTCCGTCCGCCGCCGGGACGCCCGGCACAAGCAGGTCTCCCCGGCCCGGCTCCCGCAGCCTCTCAGGGCCAGAGGGGACCCGCCCGGCGCCCACCACGGCCGCACAGGGCAGGCCTGCACCCGTGGCCGCGACGCTGAGCCGCCAGCCAGGAGCCACGCTGCGGCCCGCAACGCGGGGAGGGCGCGAGGGAGAGCACGGCAGCGGAAGAGCCGGCTCGGCCCGGCGGGCTGCAGCAGCGGGAGGCGCCCCGGCCAGGCGTCAGCTCCCCGGAGCTGGACGCGGCCAGTGCCCGGCAGGACCGCGGCCCCGCAGGAGGGCCGCTCAGGCGACGCTCAGGCTCCGGGCCGGAACACTCCCTTCCTGGAGGCCGGGCGGCAGGGAGGACTGCGGGCGACGGTCTCGGGGAGACGGACCTCGGGCTCAGCCACAGGCACCAGGGCCACAGCACCTGAGGCCCCACCGGGCCCGAGCCCCCCACCTCACTTGCGCCCCCACCTCACCTGAGCCCCCACCTCAACTGCACCTCCCACCTCACCTGCACCCCCCACCTCAGCTGAGCCCCCACCCACCTACGCCCTCACTTCGCCTGCGCCCCCATCTCGCCTGTGCCCCCACCTCACCTGCGCCCCCCACTTCACCGGAGCCCCCACGTCGCCTGCACCGCCCCACCTCACCTGAGCCCCCACCTCACCTGAGCCACACCTCACCTGTGCCCCCACCT
>JAGFMF010012193.1:2312544-2340868 GCA_019455555.1 Galemys pyrenaicus
AGACCCCCACCTCACCTGAGTCCTCCACCTCACCTGAGCCCCCACCTCACCTGAGGCCCAACTCACCTGAGCCCCCACCTCACCTGAGGCCCCACCTCACCTGAGCCCCATCTCACCTGAGCACAAAATTCACCTTACTGAGGTTAAAAAAATAAGTATCACCTGAGGACACAACACCCCACCTCGGCCCACACCCCTCCTCCTCTGCAGCCCCCTCTGCGTCCAGGCTGCGAGCGGCCGCGTCCACCCCGAGCCGCAGGGAGGCCGCCGACAGCCTCGCGGGCAGGGCCATGTGCGGAGCGCCAGCGCGGCGGGCAGCGGGCGGCGGGCAGCCCCGCAGGCACAGGCACAAGAGGCCGCCGGCGCCGCCTCTCCAGTTCTGTTCCCAAAGCTGCTGCCCTTTCATTTCGCCGCGTTTCCCTTGACCCTCCTGCCCGGAGGCAGAGCCACTGCGGCCATTCCTGCCCGAGCCGCCAGAGGCCGCTTCCTGCGGCTCAGCAGCCCCGACCCCAGCCCAGCGCCCAGCACCTGCCCGCGGCCCTGCGCCGGACGGTCCAGGCCGAGGCCCAAGGCGGCAGCCCGGCCCCGGGCCCCTCGAGGCGCCGCCGTCCACCACACCCGCCTCGCCTCAGGCCCAGGCCGGCCAAGCCAGCCCGACGCGGGCGCCCCACCCCGACAGGCCCTGCTCCTCCAACATGCAGCTCTCGGGCCCCTCGGGCTCAGGGTGTCCGCTGCTGCGCGGAGCCTCAGGCCGCCAGGCCGCCCGTCCAGCGCCCGAGGGCCTCTCAGGGGCCTCGGACCGAGCAAGAGGACAGGCCAGCGTCCCCACTGCCCAGGCCTCCCCAGTCCTCCCGTCCTCCCCACTCCCTGTCCTCCAGTCCTCCCAGTCCACCGCAGCCCCGGCCAGGAACAGCGCCTGACGAGGGCCCCGAGCAGCAGCTGCGGTGAGGACACTGGCCCTGGCCGGCCGCTGGTAGCGCCGGGCCCGCCCCCGAGGCCCAGCTGGGGCTGGAGAGCGGCGAGGGCTGCCTGCCGGCTGGGGCAGGCTGACGCTCGAGCCTAGGGCAGGGCTTTCACAGAACCCCGTCACTGGGAAGGAAGTAGCAGCTAAAATAAACCCGCCCGTGGACTCGGAGGAAATAATATTAAGTGATAAGACAGAAGGAGAAGGTCCACCTCGTGGGCAGAGCGAGGCGAGTGAGCAGTCCATGTCGCGCTCCGTGCGGTGGGGGGGCCCGGCCCTCGGGGAGCCGCGCCAGGTGCAGGCCAGCAGCTCGAAGCCCCACCCGTGCTCGGGGCCACTGGCCGGAGGCACTGCTGCCCGGTGGCCAGCGCAGGCCGGGGCCGCCCACATCCGCGGCCCGCGGGGCGGAGCTGGAGCCTGGCCTCTGCCGTGGGCAGTCCCTGCGCGTGCCGGCCCTGGTGGGGTGTCCACGCAAGCCCGCCAGGGCTGCTCCTGCCCACCGGGAAGGCCGGCACGCACCGCGCCCGAGACCCCGTCCCCGCGGGGCAGCGGCGGGCCAGGCTCTCAAGCCCAGCTCGTCTCGAGCGTGGCGTGGCCGTCCCCGCCAGGGCCCACGGAAGCACAAGTGTGTTTTTCCACTCAAAAGTGAGCGTGACGTCGAAGGGCGGCCGATAAGTGCGAGGAATTGATGCAGGCGAATTTTTTTAATATTCATGGTTTGACATTTTGGGATCTTGTGTGGGAGGAGCAAGTGGGAAGCGAGAGGAAGACAGAAACCAAGTGAACAAACTTCAGGGCCCGAAAACAAAACTACAGCCCGGCGGGAGACGAGCAAACAGCCCGGAGGACAGCGCCTTCAGCCGTGCCCAGCGGCCCCGCCCTTCCGGGGAGGTAAAGACGTGATGTTCTCAGACCGAGGACGTCCCAAGGGAGCCCCGACAGCCTGTCACACGCCCGCTCCCGCCCCAGCCGCCCCGCCCTCGGCCCCCACCGCCACGCCCGGTGCCGCCCAGCTCTGCAGCAGACCCCCGCAGCTGTGGACACACGGGCATCTCTGCCGGCCCTCACCCGGGCAGGCCTCGGCGGTCTGCAGGCGCCTCCGGCCTGTGGGCGCTGCCTCGGCGGACATGGGAGCTGCCCGGCGCTGGGCCCGGCCCTGGCAGGCTGCCTCGGGGGAGTGTGCACTGCCCGCCGGCCCGCCGGCCCTGGCGCCGGACCCGCAGTGGCCCGGAGCGCTCCGGAGACGCCCTGGTGCCGCTGGGAGGCGACGGGCGAGTCGTCCGGGCAGGGAACCGCGGCAGAGCACGGGTGTCTGGCGGTGGGCCAGCTGCCGGCTCCCGGACCGGCACAGGGGCCGTGGGGACACAGCCCGCCTTCCCGGTCCTCCAAATCCGAGGTGCAGGCGGCGGCCGCGGGTCGGCCGCACCCCCCAGGAGGGCGCCGGCTGGGCTCCCCTTTCTGGAGAGCCGCTCTCGAGGCCGGGCGCGGCCTGTGGTTCCCAGTCTGCCCGGAGGCTCCTTCTCCCGGCCAATTCTGGGTGCTCCTGGCCCCCAGCTGTGTCTTTTCCAGCCGAAGGTCAGGAGCGACCGTATGGGAAGCTGCTGGGGCTGAGGCTGACCGGGCACAGCACCGAGGCGGGGCCAGACGCAGCAGGACCGGCCTGCGGTCAGCCCTGCCGCGCTCGGCGCAGCCACCCCTGCGCAGGCCTCCCTGCCTGGCCACAGCTAGGGCTCACCCCGCGCAGAGCCGCAACAGACGCGCCTTGTTCTTTGTTCTCCTGTGGATCCCTTTAAAAGGTATTTGGACACGTGAGCCGTCGGAGTCTTTCCTGGAGCTACAGCTCAGGCGTGACCTAATCTCTTCCTTTTCGAGGCGACGGCGGCCGCCCCGCCTGTTTGTCAGAGTCCACCTGCACCTCGCCACCGCGGGGGCCGGCCCCGAGCCACGCCAGGCCCCAAGGGCCGGGCAGGCGTCCACCCGCTGCCGTCCGACGTGCTCCGGCCGGGGACGGCGGCACCTGGTCCTGCTGGCGGCTGCTGACCAGGCCCCCAGCCGGGACCACGTGCACACTCAGCCGCCAGCAGCGTGGCGCCCACAGGCACGCACTGATGCGACGAGGTTTCCTTGAGTGACCGTCTGGCCCTGAACCAAAAGGACCTGGTCAGTGAAGGTCGCCCTGACCGCAGCGACGTGCTGGTCTGGAACCCACAAACCCAGGGGCGGTCACGGAGCTGACTGGGGCGGCATCGGAGGCGAGCGCTTTGAGGGCTGCCGAGGGGCGGCGCACTCACCCGCACCGCAGACTCACGCGGGACCGGCCCAGCCCCCCAGCGGCGACGCCCAGGCGGGCGCTCTGCAGACGCTCCCCGGCCGGATCCGCAGCCGACGCCCGGAGCCGGCCCCTGCGGGCGCACTGAGCTGCCAGGGCCAGCTGCGCCCCGCTCCGACAAGGCGAGGCCCGTCCACGGTGCCGGCGGTGGACCCGCTGGGCTCCCAGTGACCCAGAAGCCCTCGGCAGAGCAAACGTGACCTGACCTGAGGCTTCGGGTCGACAAACCTCAGCCACGGTCACTCCCAACTCCCGGCCCTTCCCACAGGGAATCAGCATTTAAACGGCCATCTCGACCTTATTCCCCACCTGACCGTCACACACACGGGGCTTGCAATGTGCCAGCCAGTGTTAACCACTTTTCTGGCCCCACAGGCCAACGGGAGAGGGACAAAACCAGATAAGTACAGATGCAGACAGGGGAGAAGGGGCTGCTCCAGGTAGCTGCTGCTAGAACTGGGAGAACGCCTGGACAGAGGCGGGCAGAGGCGAGCAGAGGTGGACAGAGGCGGGCAGAGATGTGCAGAGGTGGATAGAGGCGAGCAAAGGCTGGCAGAGGTGGACAGAGGCAGGAAGAGGTGTGCAAAGGTGGGTAGAGGCGAGCAGAGGCAGGCAGAGGTGGGTAGAGGCGGGCAGAGGTGGCTAGAGGCGGGCAGAGGTGGGTAGAGGCAGGCAGAGGTGGACAGAGGCAGGCAGAGGTGTGCGGAGGTGGGCAGAAGCAGGCAGAGGTACGCAAAGGTGGGCAGAGGTGTGCAGTGGTGCGTAGAGATGCACAGAGGTGGGTAGAGGCGAGCAGAGGAGGGCAGAGGAGGGCAGAGGCAGGCAGAGGCGGGCAGAGGTGGGTAGAGGTGGGCAGAGGTGGGCAGAGGAGGGCAGTGGTGTGCAGAGATGGGCAGAGGTGGGTAGAGGTGGGCAGAGGTGGATAGAGGCAGGCAGAGGTGGGTAGAGGTGGGCAGAGGAGGGCAGAGGCAGGCAGAGGCGGGCAGAGGTGAGTAGCAGCGGGCAGAAGTGGGTAGAGGTGGGCAGAGGAGGGCAGTGGTGTGCAGAGGTGGGCAGAGGTGCGCAGAGGTGCGCAGAGGTGGGTAGAGGTGGGCAGAGGTGGGTAGAGGCAGGCAGAGGTGAGTAGAGGCGGGCAGAGGTGGGCAGAGGCGGGCAGAGGTGGGTAGAGGTGGGCAGAGGTGGGTAGAGGTGCACAGAGGTGGGCACAGGAGGGCAGAGATGCACATAGGTGAGTAGAGGCAGGCAGAGGTGGGCAGAGGCGGGCAGAGGCAGGCAGAAGTGGGTAGAGGCGGGCAGAGGTGGGCAGAGGTGGGTAGAGGTGCGCAGAGGTGGGCGGAGGAGGGCAGCGATGTGCAGAGGCGGGCAGAGATGCACAGAGGTGAGTAGAGGCGGGCAGAGGCAGGCAGAGGTGGGTGGGCAGAGGCGGGCAGAGGTGGGCAGAGGTGAATAGAGGTGGGCAGAGGTGGACAGAGGCGGGCAGAGGTGGGCAGAGGTGAATAGAGGCGGGCAGAGGTGGGCAGAGGCGGGCAGCGGTGAGTAGAGGCGGGCAGAGGTGGGCAGAGGCGGGCAGCGGTGTGCAGAGGTGGGCAGCGGTGTGCAGAGGTGGGTAAAGGCAGGCAGAGATGCACAGAGGTGAGTAGAGGCAGGCAGAGATGCACAGAGGTGAGTAGAGGCGGGCAGAGGTGGGCAGAGATGTGCACAGGCTGGCCAGGGGCTGCCCAGGGGCGGGCCCAGGCCCCAACAGCAGGACTCAGAGTCCGCCTCAGGCCCCACAAACGGCAGGGCCGCCTTCGGCTCCCCTCCTGCTCCGTCCGCCCCCACTGGCCGGCCAGGCCACAGGCCGTCCCACCCACGCTGGGTGCCACCTGCCCCACAGCACTGTGCCCCACGCGCACCGCCCTGCCCTTCCCTTCCTGGCCCCGGGGCCAGCCCACCTGCAGCCTCGGGCACCCGTCCTGGCTCCTGCTCATCCGCGCTGGCCCACCCGGGCCCACCCCCAGGCCGCCGCTCCCCGCAGACTGTCCGTCTCATGCCGGACGCTCCCGTCGCCAGCATCAGCGGCCGCCCGCCCAGCTGCGCTCCAACCCCAAGGGTGGGGCCCCGGCTCTCACCCCACGCTCCTGCAGACGCCCGGTCCCCTGCAGAGCTCCTGGCTCCCCCACGCCGCGCCCCGCTCCGTGCACGCCCAGTCAGAGGCGAGGGCCGGCCAGGCCAGCCTCCACCCTGCCCGCCGCATGCTCCCCGCCTGGGCACCTCTCCACAGCCCTGCGGCCCCCCACGCACCGCCCTGGCCTGTCCTTGGGCCTGCGCCCCTCCCCAGCGCCCTCCCTGAGCGCGGCCTCCAGCCAGCCCTGGGGCGACCCGAGCGCGGTCCCCCTCTTCCCTGACCCAACTGCCACGTGCAGCCGCCTCCCTGGCGCCTCGCCCCACCGAGACGGGCCCCCTCTGCCACCCCGGACAGAGGCTGCAGGCGGGTCCACCGCTGCCTCCACGGCGTCCGACGCCATGCGCCTGCTCTGGGCTCCCAGGGCCTCCGTCCACCCCTGGCCACAGCTCCTGCAGGGGCAACACAGGCCCCCTCCCCCTCTCACGGCGCCCCATGCTCCCCTGGACCGTGCTCCCCAACGCCGAGTCACAGACCCCTCCCGGACCCGGCCCCTCCGCGCACAGCAAAGGGGGCTCCGACCACCTCACGTCCACCAGCAGTGGCCACACACCGAGGCCTGAGAGCCCGGCGGGCAGCTGCGTTCCCTCGGCCGGCCCATCCACCCCGCGGGTCAGCGCGCGCGAGCTCGGGGCTGCTCTCCCCAGGCCTGGCCGGCCCCAGGCCGACTGACCCGAGCCGCCGGGCAGGGGTCTCAGCTCCTCGAGGCCTGACTGCCGGCCCCTTGCCCCCCAACCCTTTCTCCACCCTCCACACCCAGCTCCCGCCACAGCCCCGCGCCTGTTGGCCGCCACCTCCGGGAGGGCAAAGGACCCGCCCGCCCGCTCAGGCCCCGGCCACTCCCCACCGCCGCTCCCCCGTCCTCGTCGAGAGCCGGCTGCGCCTCGGCAGCGCCCTGGAGCTGCAGCAGCCCTGCCGGCCGGCCAGCGGCTTCTGGCTTCGGGCGCCCGACGGACCTCGAGCTGCGTCCAGGGCTGCTGGCCCCACGTCGCGGGCCCCGCCCAGCGCACTCCGCGGGGACAGCGAAGGGAGGCCCAGAGCCAGAGGGGCCGCGCAAGTGGAACGGCGCTCCTTCCGCACACCCTCGTGGCCCCTGTGCCGTGG
Organism: Galemys pyrenaicus; assembly: GCA_019455555.1. Classification (NCBI taxonomy): domain Eukaryota; kingdom Metazoa; phylum Chordata; class Mammalia; order Eulipotyphla; family Talpidae; genus Galemys; species Galemys pyrenaicus. Next base: position 2,319,106 of record JAGFMF010012193.1, read on the forward strand.
CTGGGCGAGAACAGACCGGCTGGAGAAGCTTGACTGACGTTTTAAAAGGAAATTAAAGTGTTCTGAGTTATGACCAGGAGTTTTCCTTATAAGGGAGAAGTGTTTCTTTTCCAAGACAATTATTTTCTCTTTCCCCTTGAGATGGCGTGAGATGTCCTGAAACAAACTTGGACTGATTGGCGAGGTGCTCACCCCACGTTTCATGGGCTTTACAGCCACCCGGACCCCGTCCTTGGGCCCCCCGGCGCGGCGCCCCCGTTTTCATGATGGGCAGGGAAAGTCGTGCTACGCCAGGCTGGCAGTCCCACCAGCTCTCGCTTGAACGCTTAGGGGCCACCTGGCTGCACACAAATTTTTGAAACAAAGCAGCAGCAGCTCACGAAAACCAGAGCCCAGAGCGGCACGCAGTTTGCAGAGGCCGCCCGCAGCGTCCAGCCAAGGCTCGGTCCAGGGAAACGCAGGAGCCGCGGCAGCCACCCCCACCCTGCCCCCCCATGCACGCTCTCCCTGCACCCCACCTGGTGGGGGCGCCCCGCCCGCTTCCCGCCAGCCCGGCAGACACCAGGACCACCGGTTCTGAGGGACCTGAGGAGCCCCTGTTACTGTTTCACGGCCTCCAACAACGTGCAGCGCGCAGGTGTCAGCCACCTGTTGGTGTGCCGACACGCGAGTTACGGCCGTGTCCGCTGCTGTGCGGCTGCCCCCGGCCGCCGACCCCAGCTGCCGCGCCGCTGCCCAGGAAATCACAGCCAGGGACCCACCGTCCCCCTGGCGCTGAGCCCCCCCGGACCCTGCACGTCACCTGGCTGGAGCGCTGGCCGCAGGGTGCGTCCGCTCATCGCGTTTCAAGACAGACTGCGCAGGAGCCACCGTGCCGAGTTTCTGCAAAGTCACTTCGGGGGCGCTCTCCCGCGTCTGCTCTGCACAGCTGAGGCCCTGCGACGGCCTGCGGCGGGCACCTGCACCCAGGGGCCGTCCATCAACTGCCCCTCGCTTCCTCTGTCCCCTCCCAGGCTAAGCAGTGCCCTCCTCTCCTGCAGCGTCACAGTGGGGATCCGTGGACAGGCGCTCTTGCCGGACGGAGCCGGCTCTCTGGCTCTGGGAAGTCCCTCAGTCAGTCTCCTCAAGCACCCGGCCCCGCTGCCCACGGGCGCGCCTCCTGCCCGGAGACTCCTGCCCGGGCCTCCCTGTGGCCACCAAGTACCCACAAGAGACTGTTTTCTTCTAGAAGATGGAATGTCACAGGCCTGTCACAGCACAACTTCTTGCGCCTTGTGTGGGCGCACACGCATGCGCGCACGCATGCACACGCACGTGCACGCACGCACACCACCAGGAGGGCTCTGGGCAGCGCGGTGGCGCGGGCAGGCTCTGTTCTGGCTGCCGCCGCTGACCTCTGACAGGACCAGGTGGAGGCTCGAATATGAGGTCCACGCAAGTGATGGGGAGAACCGGGGCCAGGCAGGGCAGGGGCGGCACGGCGAGGGGCATCAGCGCTGACCGGTGGACCCTGGGGGTGTCCCGGGCTCGGTGAGCACGGGCGGGGTGCTGGCTGGGCGGGGCTGCAGGGCACCGGCTTCAAGCGTTTGTTCCCGCGGGGCTGGCCGGCGGGGACGAGCGAAGCCGCCGCGAGGTCAAGTGGACAGGCGGACACAGGAGCGAGTCCCACAGGAGCGGCCTCTGCCGATAAAACACACGACGCTCATGCAGCATGGGGACCAGGTCTGCGACCCGGGGCCGCTCGTCAGCCCCAGGGCACAGGAGCCGAGGACGGAGGGGAGGGAAGCATCTCGGAAGCAGACGCGCCGGCCGGCCTGCGCTGGGCGTCCGCTGACGGTCACTGCTGAGCAGACGCTGGCCCCGAGACGCCCGTTCTCACTAGAGCTTCACAAAAGTGCCCCGGTTTCGGGCACCTGAGGCGAAGGCCGCTGGCCTGGAGGCCCAGAGGGAAACAACCCCCACGGCGTCTGGTGTGCAGGGCTGAGCGGGGTGCGAGGGTCCCCGAGGCAGGTGGATCCAGGGGAGTCGCTGCAAAGCGCCTTGGCACCCCAGGATGCCCAGACCTGCGTGCACTCGCCTCCTTCTCCAACCCCAGGCCCCCGGGACTCGGTGCAGGTCGGGGAGAAACGAGCACCCCAGAAGCGCCAGCCCAATACTGGGGTCAGGCTGGGGCTCTCCCAGGGGCGCCTCCGGGGCTCTCCCTAGAAGGGGGCTTCTGCCCCTCTGCTCCAGGCGCTGCCTTTGCCCAGGGGGAGCGGGATCCCCCAGGACAGCTTCTGCCCACCCGAGGCTCTGTCTTTCGCCCCTCGACATCCCTCACAGACCCCCCCAAGCCAAGGGAACGCACAACACCGTGCACAAGCAGTGACCTCATGGGGCTCAGGGCCATGCCCAGCTCCCCCGTGTCTCCTGGAGCCTCCCTCCACCCAAAGGGTGACCACAGGCTCACCTGAGGCCTTCCGGCATCCCCTCCCGCCCCCACTAAAAGCAGGTGTTTTGTTTTTAAAGATGGAATTCACAAGTGCTGGAGGAAGGGACGCCCCAGCCCGGCCCGGCTCGGGGGTCTCACGTCAGAACTCAGGGGTCCCCGCCTCAGGGGAGACCGCAGCCGCCCTGTCAGCACGTCCACCCAGCAGCCGGCCAGGGCTGGGCCACTCCCGCGCAGCGCCGTCCCCTGCAGCGTCTGCAGCGGGAGGCACCCAGGTGCGCTCTGGAGGGGCGAGAACAGCCGCTGCGCCCTTGGCCCTGGGACTCTGTCCTGGGCGGGCAGGGTGTGTCCAGCCGACTCCCGGCTGGAGGCAGGTCCACCAGCGAGCGGCTCTGGGACTCCCTCACGCCAAGGTCGCTGGGCCACGAGGTCCTTGGGACCCAGCCGCGCAGGAGGCGGGCCGGGGGGGCGCTGGACCGCGCAGGAGACTCGGCTGCCCAGAGCAGCGCCCCAAAGCGCCCCCGACCGCGGGTCGGACAAGTTCCACCGCGTGGAGGGGCCGGCGCGAGCCCGCGGAGCAGGAAGCCGCAGCCGCCACCTGGAGGAGAGGCGGCCCCGAGGCGCCGCGGAAGCGGGTCCCGCCGGCGCAGACAAAGGCTGAGCACGCACGCGGTGGCCGGCGGCGCCGAGCCCCGCGCTCAGGGCCACGAGGAGCCGCGCCCCATCCGGCCGTCGCGGAGTCGCCGGCCCGGCCCACGCGAGCCCCGGGCCCGCCAGGCGCGCCCGGCCCCGCGCCGCCTCGCCCCGCACCCTCCCGGCGATCCTCGCGCCCGGCTCTTCCCTCAGGTCCCCGCTCCCGCGGCCCCCTCGGCTCCCAGCCCAGACGCGCGCGCCGCCACCGGGGCAGGGGCAGGGCCAGGGCCGGCGGGCCGGGGCCGGCGGGGGCGCGGCCGGCCCGCAGCGGTGGCGCCTTCTCCCGCCGGCCGGACGCCCATTGTCCTCCCGCCACCAACCTGCGCGCCGGAGAAAGTGGACTCTGGGCGGGGCGCGCCCTCCTGCGGACGGCGCCCGCGCCGGCCAGTCCCCGCCGCCGGCCGGTCGCTCCGGGCCGAAGCCGGGCGGGATGGACGCGCCTCCCGCCTGGGCAGCGCCGGGCCGGGCCGGCCGCCCCCACCCCGCCAGGGGGCTCCGCGGGCGGACCCCGAGTGGAAGGAAGCGCGTTTCCGCCGCCCGGGGGTCCCGACTCTCGCCGAGCCGGCGGAAGCGGTCCCGGGGCGGAGCGCGGCGGCCGCGGGCCCGGCGGCCAGAACCGCCGAGGGCGCCGGCCCCGCAGGCTCCCGCCTCCCGCGACCACCGGCCCCGCGCTGGCCGGCCGGCGGGCGGCGGGGCCGGCGGGGCCGGGCCGGCGCGAGCGCGCTCCGCGCCGACTTACTGGGGCTCAGGAAGCACTCCGTCAGCCTTCGGAAGCAGCTCGCGTGCGCGGAGGGCCCATCTTCCATGTCGGGGCCGAGCAGCAGCGGCGCCGCGGCGGCGAGGGCGCAGCCGGCGCCTCCCGGCCGCGGCGGAGTTCGGCCGCCGGGGCCGGGGCCGGGGCCGCCCCCGGCGGCGCCCGGGAAGCCGGGGGAGCCCGCGCGGCGGGCGGCGGGGCCGAGGGGGAGCCGGGGCGGCGGCGGCCGGGGCCCGGCGCGGGCTGGGCGCAGCAAGCCCTGGAGCGCAGCGGAGAGGAAGAGCCGCCGCCGCCCGCCGCCGCTGCCGCCGCCGCCGCGGGGACGACTGCCGGGGGGGCCGCTCGCGGGAGCCGCCTCTTGTCCTCCGCCTCCCCCGCCGCCGGCATCGCCGCCTCCTCCCGCCGCCACTGCGCCCTCCCTTCCCGGGAGACGCGCGGAGAGGTGGAAGGCGGCGGCGGCGGGGAGCGCCGCGGGCGGGGGCGGCGGGGGCGGCGGCCAGAAGTAGAAGGAGGGCGCGGGGGGACAGCGGCCGGGGGGGCCGAGGGCGAGCGCCCCGGGAGCGCGGGCCGCGACCCCGCCGCCGCCGCGCGCAGACAGGGCGCCCGGGGCCCCCGCGGGGTTGGAGCGGCCGGCCGGGTCGGGGGGCGGGGGCGCGGTGCGCTCGTCCCAGCAGTGGCCAGGCCGCTCGGGGGCCGGGCCCGGGCCGGCCGCGCAACCCCCGCCGGCCGCGCCGCGCCGGGGCTCCGCGCAGAGGGGCCCGGGGCGGCGGCCCGGCCGGGCGGCGGCCGCAGGCGGGGGCCCCCGGGGGCGGGGAGCGCGCTGCTCCCGTGGGCTGGCCATGGCCCTCCGCGGCCGCCGCCGCCTCCCGCCCAGCTGGGCGGGCTCCGCCCCCGCAGGACCGGCGCTCCCCGGCCGAGCGGCCCGCGCGCGGTGGGGTCCGCGGCTCCGCCCTCCGCGCCGCGGGCCGGTGCTCACATCGCGTCCGGCGGCGGGCGCGGGTCCCCTGAGCGCTGCGGACGGCGCGGGGCGCTGGGCCGGCAGAGCCCGGGCCGGCCGGGAAGCCGCGGAGAAGAGCGCCGCAGTGTCGCTGCCCGCGGAGGCGGCGCGGCGGCGGCGGCACAGACGCCCACTGGCGGGGCCCGCGCACCCCACGCCGCGCCACCCGCGCCCACGTACGCGCCCCGCCGCCCAGACGCGGCTCTGCGGAACCGCCGGACAGAGGCCGGCAGGACCTGCGCGGCCCCCAGCTGGGCCGCTGTTGGAGTCTGCGCCCGCGCCTGGCAGCCGTCCAGCTGAGCACTGGGCTTGCCCAGCCACCTGCCCCTAGCCCGCCGAGACCCCTGCCGGCGGCGGGTCGAGCGCCCATGGAGCTGCGCTCAGAGGGCTGCGAAGAGCGGCTGGAGCGAGGGTGTCCGCGTGAGGTGAACCACACAAAGCTGCGGTGGGACGAGGGTGCAGCCCTCCCAGGACGCCCTCCCAGGCCGCTCCAAAAGGACTTGGCGCGCACCAGCCACTCGCCCGCGGGGTTAGAGCAGGAAAGAGCAACGAACGGTTCGACAGAGAAACTGAGAACAGCTCCCGCAGCCGGCCGGCGCCCCAGTCACCTGTGGCTTTCTGGGGCAGCCACAGCAGCCCCTGCCACCCCCTGCGCCCCCAACCCCATCGCCATGCAGACAAGGGTGGGGGGGGTCCGGCCCCATAGTGCCCAGGCTGGGGCAGAGGTCTGGGAGCTGGAGTGCCTGAGCGCACCTCTGAGAGAGTGTTGACTCCGGGGAGGGGCCTCGGGCTCCCTCGGGGAGGGGCTCGGGGTCCCAGCGTGCGGGGGCCGGGTGGACTGTCCGCCTGCAGCCCCACGTGGGACCCACCCTGCAGAGTTGTGCTTCCCCAAAGGACTAGGCGGTCGCCGGAGCGCAAGCAGGCGCGCCCGGGGCTGCTCAGGGGCAGGGCCTCCGGCCGCCCCTGGCCCTTCCCGTTTGCTCCCCTCGAGCCAACTCTCAGGTGTTTGACTTTGAAGCGAGCCCCAGATTCTTCCCTGGTGCGCGTTTCTCCCGCTCGTGGCCAAGCCCCACCATGGAGCGCGGAGCAGGGCACATTCGCACCGAGCCCAGCCGGACAGGTGGCTCCCATGCGCGCTCCTGCCTGTCCACGGGGCTGGCGCTGGGGCTCCCTCTGCGCAGCCGGCGCTCGCCAGCCCCTACTCCCTGCGTCTCCCGAACAAGACGAGGACTTGGGTGACTCTTACCTACCTGAGGGGACAATCGTGCCCCAGCTTTTCCTCCTTTCAGCGAAGAAGACACAGAAAGGTAGCGCAAGGCTGCCTGCCGCCAGGCGCAGGGGATTCTCCCACAGCAGGGAACTTCCTTGCGGCCACTTGCTCATGGCGGAATTCACAGGGGGGGCGGTGGGCCAACTGGGAGGGGGACCTGGGGCTGCCCACAGGTTTGGGGGGACACGTTTCTTGTGAGCGTTGGCTCCTTGTCCCTTTACACATAGAGGATTCCTCCTCATTGTTTGTTTCTTAGCTGCATTTTTAGTTATCAGAGTCCTTTCCAGTTGCAGGAAAATTTACATGGAATTTGAATAGAAGCGCCACTGGGGGCGGGGCCCCAAGTATTTACCTCTAGTCTTTGTTAAATCCAGGTGCAAACTAGAACTTTCAGGAACCCTTTTCTGGAATCAGTCTTTTTTCTGCCTCCAGCCTTCTTCCCTTCAGCTGCTTGCTGGAAGGGACGCACGTCCCGGACAGGGTAGAAACGGCACACGCCAGGACAGCCACATCCGGGTGTGCGGGGTGCTATAGGCTGCCTGGCCCAGGGTTCTGCAGCTCCATGCTGCACGCCAGCTCTGTTAAAGTCACTGTGGTACGCATACAGCCCCCTGCCCTTCAGAGACGTGCCGAGCCCCACCGGTCTCCCCGGCAGACCACACGGCAGACCTCTCACTCACCTGGGCCCTGCGCGGCCCAGCCCTGGCAGCAGGCAGGTGCCGGCGAGTCTTCTCTAGCAGCTTTTCTGGTGACGGGTCAAGGAAGGGAGAAGACTGAGTCATGAGTCCTTCATGACGCCAACCCGTCCACGAGCAAGCACGCCGGGCCATGGCGAACGGACACGCCATTCCGCTTGTCCCCACAGAGTCTGCAGCTGCTGCCAAAACGCCATCGGTCACAGCAAACCCAAGCACACTGAAGCGAGGGGTCGGGGCTGCGGTCACGTAGGAAGAGGGGCCGGCATTCAAACCAGCTCTGGGTCAGCGAGACAGACACCCCCTCCCGGCGGGACAGGCGCCAGCCACGAGGCAGAGAAGGGCACGGAAAGGCCGTCAGGAGGGCGGTGGGAGCAGGGCGGCGCCAGGACGGGGTCCCAGCTGGAGGGCACCGTCTGGGAGGCTGCAACGCTGTCCCTGTCCTTTATCAAGACGTTTGTCCAAGAGAGCGCGCTACACCGGCTGTGATAATCGTACGAGTGATCCCAGGCAAAGATACATTTAACTTCTCAAAACACACTTCCATATGTTGTAGCTTTTCAATCAGGTTCATTCTGTATTAGTTTTAGTATTTTGCACATAGTAGTTCATCTGTAAAGGAAATAATCCCTGGTTGTTATCGAATTTGAATTAGATGTTCCTGAAAACACAGGTCAAGGTACGGTCGTTTTAAGAATGAGAAATTTTAAATGATACTTTTCCTCATAAAAGTATGAGGTTTCCTTCCAATCAGTCACCAGGAACCTCTTTTAATAACCAAAGGGCTCAGCTTATAATTAATGTAGTGAATATTTAATGAATCTTCTACTCGAATGCAGGTCTATGTCTAAATTGGCTTTACTTTACAACATCTGCTTTCCACGCTGTAGCTGTCATTCTGCATTGCTGAGTCTTGAATTTCTTTTCTCTCTTAAAATGCTAGTACCCTTTGTAAAGACACAAGAAGGTTGGCTAAATGTTAAACTCATCTACTCATACAGATAAAATCTACTTAAAAAGGCACATTCTCTTTAGGTTTCATTTTCGTCACATTTAAAATACAGATACCTGAGCAAAATAATTCGCGAGCAAGAGGCCTGGTTCCACATGTCAGCCTACTCCACGTAATTGCTAGCAAATTACCAACGTCGATGTCACTCAGGTGTGATGCACAAAACTCTCTGCATTCTAGAAATGTCTTCATTGTCTGCAAGTTGAAAAGGAGGCCAGCCCCAGGCAGTCCTCACCACCGACCGCAACTGACGGCCCCCGTGTTCTGCACACCCGGGTCCGAGTCTTCCCTCCAGAAAGCTGCTTCCACTTCTCTCACCCGAGACTCATCACAGCTTCGCCATCTAGACTCCCAGAACTGGGGCGTCGTTTTATCTGCACAAAGGACCGGGTCACGTTCTTCCTGGGAAGTGGGGTGACGGACACACGTTGGCACATTCGCTTGCAGTAGCTGGTAGAGGCCACTGCTCCACCTGGACAGGCGGCAGGCAAGGCACTCCCTGACAGCCCTGCCCGCCCCACGCCCACCGCGCCCTGCCTCGCGGCCAGCAAATCTGGACCAGAGGGAGAGAGCTCCTGCAGCACTCTCTGGTCACGCCTCCAAAAAAGGCCATTACAATTTTAGTAAGAAAAACAGTAACATAAACCATCCCACCGGACAGGGGAGTCTTGAAAATAGACAAGAGGTGTTGAGGCAGTTGTTTCAGCTTCCCCCGAGGCTTCTGCGTCTTCAGTTTCCCACGAATTCAACCAATTAACTCTAAAGGAAACTACAATTTTATCAACGCTTTATGTTATAGGACAAACATTATAGTGTCCGTAGTAGACTTCATTAAACACCGAAATCATATTTACATTAAAATTAGAATATTTTTGATGATATGCCAATTGTTAAAGCATTATTACCCCTAATCAATATTGTCCAAATTGCCAGAGAAAGGGGTTAAGTATATTTTTAAATTCACAATAAGATCCAAGTGGAAAGTTTCATTCATGAATCAAAAGCAGAACAGGGGGCCTCCCTGGTGGTGCAAGGGGTTAAGCACCACACTGTGAACCCAACTGTCCCTGGCCAGGGAGGGACCCACAGGGCACTGCAGACCTCTCCTGCCTCCCGCTGCTGTCCTCGGCAGTGTGTTTCTCTCCATCTGCCTGTTCTGTTCCCCACTCTGTTTCTGGTGAGTCCTCACCCGCCTCTGGCCTGCACCCCAGTTCTTGTATGCAGAAATAAATGAATCTTTAAAAAAAAAAAAAGGCAGAACAATTAACTCCGTCCCCAAACAAACTCTGTCAAGGCTGAGTACCCAGCGCTGTCACCGCTAGAGTCCCAGAGTCCAGCCTGAGAGCTGCATGCACACTGCGCCGCGGCCGGCTCGGCCAGCGCGCCTGGAAGTCACCGTCCCGCACCCTCAGGTGGCCTGGGCAGCCTGCTGTGGGCTGCAGGCCCTCCCTTCTACGGCGGCCCCGGCCGGCCCCACCCCGCACGGCCCCATCTCCCATCCTCGCTGCCAACAGCTCCCACGGCAGACGGACGGCGCAGTCCAGGCTCTTGCGGAGTCCAGCTGAGGCAGCGCGAGAGCCACAGGCGGAGAAGAAAGAGAGGCCCTGGGGCAGCCGGTGGACACGCAGCATTAAAGGTCACCCGAGTGCACACGGCATCGGCCTCGCACATGCCTGCGCCCCCGGGCGGCCCTTGGAGGCCCACACAGCGCCCCGGAGGTCCCATCTGCCCGGTGCAGAAGGGCGGGCCCCCGTGGCCTGGGACCTTGCTCCGAGCACGGCGCCCACCGAGCGGACTCTCAAGGGGCGAGCGGACGCCCAAGGGGCGAGCGGCTCCCAACGGGCGAGCGGACTCTCAAGGGGCGAGCGGCTCCCAACGGGCGAGCGGACGCCCAAGCGGAGGCGCGGCTGGGAGCGAGCAGCGACCGGCTCCTGCAGGCTCTTCCGAGTGAGGTCAGCGCGGAGAAGGAAGAGCCCTCTGACCTCTCGGGACCAAGAAGCCCCTGAGAACCCCCCGGGTGCAGAGGGCACCCGCGAGAGGCCAGCAGGGCTAGAGCAGAAAGACCTCCTCGGGCTCCAGAGGCGGTGGCCCCGCGGTGGCTGGAGTGTCGGGCGGAGCTGCGGGGCTGAGCCGCCCAGCCCACCCAGCTCTGCCGCCCCAGCCCCCGCATGCCTGCGGGAGGCGCTCGGGGTCCGGCCTCCTCCGTGGGATGGTCACAGCGCCTGGCGGCCTCCAGCCCCTCCGAGCCTCGGGAGCCAGCTGCGGAGTGGCCGGCTCCGCAGCCTTCCCGCGGTGCAGCGGACCGCCGACCAGGCCCGGAGAGCGGCCGCCCAGGCCTCACCCCGCAGTGACGCGTCCCTCCCCCAGAGCCAGGCGGAGGTAAAGGTGGGATGCCGCGCCGCGCCGCTCCGATCCCACGGGCACCACCGTGGGCCCCCACAATGAACAGAAACCACAGGCCCCCTGTGTAAGCCTCCTGAGGACACTGACGGAGCCGGGTGGACAACGGCCATCCCAGAGCCTCCAGAGAAGCCGTCTTCGTCAGCAACCAGGCCCTGTGACTGTCTGGCCCCTCTGGAGGTGGGTCTGGCCCTCCCCAAGGCGGGTCTGGCCCCGCCCCAAGGTGGGTCTGGCCCCGCCCCAAGGCACTCTGGCCCCTCCCCCAGGTGGGCCTGGCCCCTCCCCAAGGCGCTCTGGCCCCTCCCCAAGGCAGGTCTGGCCCCCTCCCCAAGGCGGGTCTGGCCCCGCCCCAAGGCACTCTGGCCCCTCCCCCAGGTGGGCCTGGCCCCTCCCCAAGGCGCTCTGGCCCCTCCCCAAGGCGGGTCTGGCTCCCTCCCCAAGGTGGGTCTGGCCCCGCCCCAAGGCGGGCCTGGCCCCTCCCCAAGGTGCGTGGCTCCTCCCGAGTCGCGTCTGGCTGGCAGGCCCAGGCTAGTGCTGGTCACTGTGCAGGGCAGCTCCCACCAGGACTCCAAGGACCAGGAGTGCGTCCACAGGGCCCCGTGGGTGCCGGCCGCGGCTCCTTTATTTCCTCCTTCCCTTGACCGCGCGGCCCTCGGCCCTCAGGCTTCTCCCTGCTCCCTGGGTTGCCCTTCGGGGCTCCCGCGCGGCAAGTCCGCATCCCCATGGTGCATTTCTAGATGATTCTCGACCTCAGGTGCGAGGTCTCGTCCTGCGGGAGTATCCAAAGATTTCAGCCTCGGACGACCTAAGAGCAGTCCCGGCCACCTGCCAGCTCCCTCATCTTCTGGGTGTCCGGGCAGGAGTCGGGCAGAGGCACCTGGCATCCAGCTCTGTCCGCCCAGCAGCCTTGGTCAGGCGCTCCCCGCCCCCGCCAGGCCCCGATCCTGCCAGGCCCCTCAGCCAGACCCCTGCGCGAGGCCAGGAGCGCGCACGGCGGGGGAGGCGCAGCCCCTGAGCCAGGCCCGAGCCGACCTGTCCAGACGGTGACTTTGGTCCTCGAGGGCGCGGGAAGCCAGTGACTCGGCCCCAGGCAGAGCCGCCCAAGGCGGGCGCTGCGCCTTCGGGGTATGTGCCTCACTCGGTGCACGGCTGGTCTAACGCCGCCGCTGTCAGCACCAGCCTCCCGGAGGTTCTCGCGCCTGCTGCCTCACCTCCCGGCCCCTCTCGGCCTCCTCCTGTTCCATGCCTCTGCCTTCCCTATTCTCAAGCGGAAAGCACTCCCTCCTTCCCCTTCCCCAGTCAGGGGGTCAGGCAATGAGGGAACCCCAGCAAAACTGAGGGGTGAGCGACTTGGGGCAGCCGCTGCCAGCCCTACAGGGCTCTGGAGAGCGTGCAGGAGTCTGCCGCACCCACGCACCGGTGCCCGGAGGGGCCAGGCCAGCCGAGCCCCGGAGAGGCGGGAGGGGCGGCCAGGCAGAGCGCATGGCCCCACGTGGAGAATGACCAGCAGCGGCCCTCGCAGAGCCCCGAGTCCCTGGCCGAGGCCGGCGGCGCGGGCGGCGCGGGTACTCCGCACTCTGCCCCGAGCAGCAGGACGAAGGTGAGGAGCTGGAGGGCCTTGGGTGGCGGCGCTGGCCGGGCAGAGCCTGGGGCAGCAGGGCCCGGGGCAGCAGGGCGCAGACACAGTCACAGCAGCTGACTCCATGCAGCTGCAGCCCCCTGGCACACGCCTGCAGTCCCGGACTCCCGAGGGGGAAGGACGGGCCTCGCGGGGTCTGAGGGCACGCCCCGCCGACCGCCGTGGGCGGTGTGTGAGTCGCAAGGTCGTGCAGCAGCATGGTGTCGGCACCTGTAGCCCCGACTGTGGGTCCGAGGGGCCTGGGGGGCCTGGGCCCAGCGCTCCGAGGGGCCTGGGGGGCCTGGGCCCAGCGCTCTGCTCCGCGGGGCTCGCTCGTTCCAAGGAACGCAAGAGCCCTGAAGACAGCTCGCGGAGAAAAGTGCAACAGCCTGCTGAACTATCAGCTTCCTCCCAAGCGTCCACCTGCCCAGGCCACCCGCTGCAAACGCAGGGCCCAGTGCGGGCTGACTGTTGCGGGAAGGTATTTCCTAGACCACTGGCGCCGAGCAGAGCAGACTGCCCTCCTTCCTGCTGGGTGCGCCTCGTGTGAGCAGTGGACGGTCTTAGGGGCAACGATGGGTCTCTCCCTCCCCTCCCCGGAGGGAACGGCCGGGTCCGGTCTCTTGCCCTGCAAACACTGGACTTGCCGCCCTCATGACCACACTGGCCAGTTCCTGCAATAAATCCGCCCTGTCTCTATCTCCTTCTCTCTCCTCTCTCCCTGCTCTTACTCTCTCTACCTCTCCCGCCCCTGCCCCACACTCCACCAGTCCTTTCTCTGGACAGCCCCGATAAGTGTCCTTCCAATTCCCGTGACAAGCCAGCACCTCTGAATTCAGACCATTTTCGCCCGTGTTCCTGAACAGTCTGCCCTGAATTACCTCTTGAGACACAGGAAGCTTCTGGGATTTCTATCAAAAAAAAAAAATTAAGCTAGAGGTGCACACCCAAACCTCCGTGGCCGTTCCAACTGATTCTAAAATAAAGGCACGAGCACCTGCCCTCTCCCGCCCTGCCTGCTGGCGCGGATGGCACACTTTGCCGACCCTCCTCCCCTGCTGCCACCTAGTCACAGCCTTCCCGGTGGAGCGCACCCCCGCCCACACCCGCTCGCCCCCTCCGCACTAACAGGTTCTGCACATTAGCTCTTACCAGGGAGAAAAACCCTTTTGAATGACAAATTAACATGCACATTCTCTCTTACACGGGTGGAAATTCTATCCTAGCAACTGCCATCAGCTGCCCTCTGTCCGACAGGCCCGGCCGCTGTCCTGGGGTCTGCGCCGGCTCGCCCAGGCGCTCCGCGAAGGACACGGCAGCGGGCAGGTGGGGCTCGTCTGGGGAACAGGCGGCGGTGCCCGACGAGGGCCGCAGACGGAGCCTGGGAAGGGCCGGGAGGGTGGGCTCCGCTCGCGCAGGGGACCTGGTCTCTGCAGGAGTGTTGGTAAGAGCGCAGCGCAGCAGGAAACAGCGGGCCGTCCGAAGGGAAGCGCGAGAAGCCGCTCCCAGCCTCGAACCAAGCCCAGAGGCCCAGGCTGGGAACTGCCGGGGAGTGGTCCGGCTCCGACCCAGTTCTTCCCCCGTGCCGCCCAGGGAGCCTGGAGCTGCCTCCTCAGCCCGCCAGACCCCCGAAGGGCACTGGTCATGAGGCGGCTGGCTCCCCAGTCCTCCGGACTCTGAAGGCCGGGAGACGCCTCCTGTGCCCGCGGGCCTGGGCGGGTCTGTGCCCTCCTGGGGATTCCCCAGGCCAGCACGGGGCGCCCAAGGCGCTGACGTCTCCCTCCGGGCACTGGCCTGCAGCGGGAGCCCGCAGCCCGTCACTGGCTGTAGGGCAGAGGGCACCATGTGTCCAGTTGGACATGCGCTGCGGGGCACTTCTGGGCGTCCCTGTCGGGCAGCAGGGGTCAGCTGGTGGTGGCCTTCTCTGACGGCTGTGGCCGCGCTGGGTGTTGTGGGGTGCGCTGTGGGCAGACTGGGCGCCACGTGGCCTGGGGTTGTGCCCTGGTTGCCATGGTGACTGCGCCTGGGTGCCCCGGGGTGCTGCAGGGGAGTGTCCTGGCGCTTGGAGAGGGGCGCTTGGGGCAGACGTCAGAGCTGCGCAGTGGCCCCAGCGCTGCCGCTCCTGACTGCCCCACGCCTGCGATGCCAGCGCCCGCCCCGGCCAGCTGAGGCGCTGCCGTCCCCCACCGGGGCGGACACGCCCCCGCGGCCCGTGCTCCGGGCGTGCCCTGCGGGCTCCAGCTGGCCCAGCTGCGCGGCGCTGGACTGTCCACCTCAGAGCTGCGTCAGGCAGCAGCCCACGCGGACACACCTGCCCAGGCCCCGGGCTCGGCCCCGGCCTGCCGCAGCGGGGAGCAAAGCAGAGCGGCCGACGCGGAGCTGCCACGGCAGAGGGCCCGCGCTCCGGGCCAGGGCGCCTGCAGAGCCGCCGGGGAGCAACCGAAAAGGAGGGGCTGGGGCTCCCCACTCCTTAGCCACGGCCTGGCAGGGGGCACCCCAGGAAGAGAAGTCAGGTGAGGACGCTGCCGACAACAGAACACACGCACCCCACATGCCTCACACCCCCACACCCGACACACTCAGACCACACACACACCACACACACCTCCAGGAAGGAAGGTCTGGGGCGTCAGGCAGCAGCCCTCCTGGCCTCGCCGTCCTGGAGAGAGCGTCCAGACCTCCACCAGGCAAGAAGCGGCTGCGGGAGCCTCCCTGGATGACACACTTGTGCTCCGTGACCCAGAGCGCCCGTGGAACGTGCAGCAAAGGCTTAATCTTGTGAAGCTGAATCTCGGTGTAAGTGTACATGTGGCACACATGGCACATGCAGGGCACACGCAGGGCCAGGGCACACGCAGGGCACACGGCACACATGGGGCACACGCAAGGCCAGGGCACACGCGGGGCACAACCCCTGACGGCCCACCCTGTAAACCGGCAACCTGGACTCTTGGCCCAAGACACCCAGTCCCCACGCAGGGACCCGGTTGCCGCAAACCAGGTGAGCCCCGAGCCCCACTGCGGCCCCGTTCACATGGCGCTAAGTGCGGAGTTAAGGTATTAGCAGATGGAGCAGGACAAACAGGGCGATGGCGTCACGTCTACGGTGGGGCTGGTGACATAAACCGGGCCAACACGCCGAGCGGGTTATCCGCCTGAACCGACCTGAGCGATTATAAAATGAAGCCGCGAGCCCTCCCGCCCGAAGCGCTCGCGGAAGCCCTGCGCCAGTGGGGGCGGCGCGGGCACGGGGCGCACCAGCCAGCGCCGCCGCGGGCTCTGGGCACTGCACGCGCACCGGACGCAGGGACTCAGCGGGAAGCGAGGTCCCCAGACCCGGGCGGTGGGGCCGCCTTGGCCTCCAGGTGCGGCCAGGGCCTCAGGGAGGTTCGGGAAACAAGCGGAGCGCTCTGCAGTAGCTGGAGTGAGGCGGAGGGAGACGCTGGCTCCTGCAAATGGCTGAAAACGGCTGCAGTGAAATCTTCGCAGAAGGCTCGGGAAGAGTCATCTTGAACTCTAAGTTTTAGCACCAAAAATAACTCCGAGCAGGTTCCCACAGCCCTCGCCTTCCTTCCACCCACCCCTGGCCCCCTGCGTCCTCCTCCTCCCCGAGCACCTGCCTCCCCAACCCCCACCCGCCGCGCCCTCCCCAGGCACCTGCCCCCAGCGCAGGCCGGCTCTGGGGAGCAAGCTGCGCCCACACTTCCAAGGAGCCCTCGCCCTGCCGCCTTGGCCCCGCAGTCGCCCCCTCCCCCGCCCGCCCCTGCAGCGCGAACCCCACAGCCCAACGGTGGTGCAGGAGATGCGGGTCTGACCCCAGGGCGGGCTCAGCGCCGGGTGGGCCCCACCTCCCCCGAAGCGCGTCCGGACCCAGGAGCGCGTGCACACTGGCCTAGAAAGGAAGCCCAGGCCGCGCTGGCCGCAGCAAAGGCGACGCCCACGCACCGCGTCCGCCCGACCCCTCCCGATGTCTCCCGGGCTAGAAGGGGGCGGCGCCCGCTGAGCGGTCCAGAGCCGCGGCCCAGGGTCGGGAGTTCCAGAATCGTGGTGGGACTGTGGTCCGGGGTCGCTGTCCAGGGCGCGGCGGTTCTCCTCAAAGGGCAGAGCGGCGGCGGGGGCGCGCACTGACGGGAAAGGTCTCCCCGGGGTCGTCAACGGAGCGGAGCTGCAGAGACGCGGCCGCGCGTGGCCAGCTGCGGTCATGGGCTCCGGTCAGCGCTTGTCCCCTGCCAGCGCATACCCAAGGGCGGCGGCGGCCGCTGCGTGAGGCGTGAAGCCCAGGCTCAGCAGCCCAAGGGCTGGTCCGTGGCCTCTTTGCTGAGTCCACTCGAGGAGCCGCAGGGACCGGCTCCGCGGCCAGCACCGGGTGGGGGTGGGGCGCGCTGACGGCGGCCCAAGGAAGCGAGAGCTGGGCGGTCACCCCGCACCACCCTTGCTCTGTGCAGGCAGCGGGCGAGGCGATGCGCCCGGCCGGCTCCCGGACGGTGCCAGAGGGTCAGCCCGCCCTCGGCAGCATGGAAGGCGCGTCCTCGGCAGCAGACGGTGGGCCGAGTCGCCACTCTGTGGACCCTGCCGCGGCCGGGCTCCCTCCAGGCACCCCCGCACACACCTGCCCGCAGGGCCCCGGCGCAGTCACAGGCCCTGCAGCCCCGCCTCTCCTGGTCCTGTCCCCACAGCGGCTGACCCAGGGCCAGTGGCCGGCGCAGCCTCTCCCCGCACTCGGTCAGGAAGTGTCTCGTCAGCGGCCGCCGGGCCTGCGCACGCCGCCGGCTCGCCCGAGGCCACAGGTGTCTTAGGAGAGCGTTTGGCAGGCGAGAGCTGGCGTCTCAGGCGTAGCGCCAACCGCCCCTCCATCCGCACAGGACAGACTGGACGGGGCCCGGCTCCGCCGGGCACGGCCGAGACACAGCAGCCCGCGGGCTGTGCGGGCCCTGCTCATCTCAGCAGCAGGAGGGCGCGGACGAGGCCGGTGGCCACCAGCTGCAAGACATCCTGGCCCGGCGTCCAGCGAGAAATCGCGGCATCCTGGCTGCTTCGGTGCTGAGCCTGTGACGCGGCGCGTGTGGGTTGGTTTGTGGTCTGCGTTCCCGTGCAGAGCCCGCGCGGCCAGCTCAGACTTCATGGTTTGGAGGGAGCGTTCTCGGAATCAAGAGTGACGAGAGACACTGAGGATCGGCTCTTGCGGCCCGTGAGCTCGGCCTGCGGTCACGGCCTGGGACGGCTAAGGCACAGCCCTGTCCTCTGCCCTCTGGGCCCCGCTGGACTCATCTGGGGCTGACTCCTGGGTCCGGGGCTAGTGAACTTCAAGCAAGAAGGAAAAGAGCGAACATCCCACGGGCTGCTGGAGCGGCTCTGGACGCCAGGCAACGCCTGCTGCTCGCACGAGGCCCAGAGCACGCTCACGAGGCCTTTCCAGCCGATGCACAACCCCCTGAAGTCAAGTCACGGGGTGTTTCGAGCACACGTCCTGAGAGTTGCATCGTCCCGGCTGAAGCAGAGACTTCACTCCGAGAGGGTATGCCAAAGCACCCCACGAAACCGTGCACTGCTTTGTGCGGTGATGTCAGAAGGTGCAGCACTCAAGACAGCAAGCGGAACTTTCCAGAACAGACGGTGGTTGGTTACATAACAGGCTGTCTTTGGGGGCGGTGCACAGGTCTGTGTCATTATCAATTAATTAAATACAGGCAACCTTAAAAGCATCACAGAATTTGAGAATCTTTTTCTTTTTTGACATTAACGTTAGCCTTATAATTAACCGACTTCAGGCCCTTTTGCACCGCATTTCACCTCTGCAGCTATGTGCAGCATGTGCGAGCACAGCCCGCCCCACAGCACTGGGAGCGAAGGAGGCAGAGCGCAGGAGAATGACGGGAGCGGGGGCCTTGCCCAGGAGAGGCCAGACCCAGAGCCGTGCTGTGTAGCCTCCCGGTGCGGGCTCCCGAAGCCCTGCCCCTCCGGAGCACCCACGCCCTCCTCCCGGTCAGGTGCAGGCGGCCAGAGGCCAGACTGTCCCCGGCCCTGCCAGGCCATGAGAAGGCCAGGTCGCCCGGGCCCACCGCCTCATGTCCAAACAGACCCTCCGTGGTCAGCAAGCTCCTGTCCCCCCAGAATCCTCGGTGAGTCAACACTTGACGCAGAAAGGCCTGTTTGTTTGTCCTTAACTACCCGGAGCCGCGGATGAGTGAAAGGGAAGGTCGATGGTGATGCAAGATCAGAACAAAACCAGGTTCCAAAACAAAACAGAAGCCTGTTCACTGAGAGGACGTCGACTCCCTAAAAGCACAATTTAACAAGTTGGCAGCTCGCTCCCCCTGCAACTGCCATAACCTCCAGCTCGATCCATTACGGGAGTTCCCCTCCGGAATAAATCTCTTACTTCAAATGAAGTGAACGGAAAGTGAAGTGTATTGTACAGTCACATTTCTGTACCCCCAAGTGAGCAACATTTGTCTATAGAGACAGAAAGTAGGGGTCCCCCAAGAGACACGACGCGCACAGGTGCCAAGTGCGTCACTGACGGCACCGCTTCCGGCACAGAAATGGGGCGTCTGTGCATCCTCCCCGGAGCACTGGGGAAAGCCACTTCAAACAACCCACTTACCCTCCAGAAATGGTGCGTTTTCGCTCCGCAAGCAAGGAAACATCTACCCAACACGTTCATGGAGATTTGATGAGCACACAGCTCGTCTGTGGCACACGGACAAGGGGGCACCTCGCCCCTCCTCCAGGCTCGGGGACTCCAGCCCCCAGGGTCCCCCTTCAGTCCTGGCCACCGTGGCTGGGATTTGTGTCCGGCGAGTGCGGCGGGAGGAGAGGGCTTCCTTCCGCCAAGAGCACGCACGTGGCGTGGAAGACCCCTTAGAGGAGCCCGCTGAGCACGCGGGCCGTCGCCGCCCCCCAGCCCTGACTGTGGGAGAGGGAGACGCAGGAGACCTGAAGCGCCTCGCCCTTCCCCCCAACAAGCACCCAGACGCTAGAGCACAGCGCTCACTCAGAGGGAAGCCGCAAGGTCCCCACTGCAGCCCCGGGGCCTGCTTCACAGCTCTCGCTGACCGCTGCCCGAGAGGTGAGCCTAGACGCAGACAGCCTCTCTCCCTCCCAGGGGAACTGACTTTCGCAACGGAGCCCGGAGAAGCGCACGCCCGAGGGCACCCAGGCTTAGCCGTGAACAGAGAGAAGAGCAGGGCTTGAGCGAGGGGCTCCAGGCAGGACGTCCTGCTCTGCAGAGGCCGGCGGCTCACGAGGGAGCCGGGGACGCAGCAGCCGAGAGGAGCCCCCGGGTCGGGACACACATCAGAACCCACCTCAGTAACTTCCCCTTCAAAAGAAAGAGACTTCGGCAGGATTCGTTTATAAGTCAGTTTACGCCCAGGACATAGCTGAAAACGGTGGGGGTCAGGCAGAGCTGACCGGTGCGCCC
This sequence comes from Galemys pyrenaicus, assembly GCA_019455555.1. Classification (NCBI taxonomy): domain Eukaryota; kingdom Metazoa; phylum Chordata; class Mammalia; order Eulipotyphla; family Talpidae; genus Galemys; species Galemys pyrenaicus. The sequence continues at coordinate 2,338,396 of JAGFMF010012193.1, forward strand.
GAGCAGCGATGTGTACTAGGGGAGGAGGAAGAGAGCCCCAACAGTGGCGAGGTGACCCCGGTGACCGAGGACACGCCCAAGGCTGTGGCTTCGTAGGCACCCTTCCCAGAGACGCTCACGTGTGTGCGTGATGGCAGTGAGCTCCCCTGAAGTAATTCGCCCGTTACCGAAGAAATAAACAAGCAAATACAATAACAAGTCTTGGGCAGAAGTGCCACTATCCGGATTTGTTACATTATCTGAAATGTCCGGTTTAACCAAAAAGTATGAGACATTTAAAGAAAATATGAGTCATATTTTCCTACCAAAAAAGAAAAAATAAAAGCCGCGACAGAAACTGCCTGTGAGAGTGACCAGATGCTGAATTTAAATTTCAAAGTCACTATAATAAATATGTTTGCAGAACGGGAAGAAACCATGATTAAACAAGTAGCAAGTGACTTGATGACAAGGTAGCCTCAAAAAGAATACTGACCAAAGACGGAAGCATGAGAAAAAATCAGGTGGCAATTATGGAGTTGGGAGGGACAGTAAAACGTGACAGAAGGCTCATTGCAGGTGTCACCAGGTAAGAGACGAGTTAGCGAACTGAAGATGGAGGCGACTTCGGTGGAGGACAAAGAGTGAAAACGAGCAGAGAAGAGACAATGGGAGTCTCATCGAAAAGGAGGGCTCCGTCAGCCATCCCGATATGACGGAAGGACCAGAGGGTGCGCGCGAGAGAGAATGTTCAAGTAAATAATGGAAACCTCCCTAACTGAGAAAAAACTACACACGAGGAAACTCAGTAAATACCAAATTTGACAAACTAAAAGAACTCAAAATAGACGTGTCACAATAAAAATGCTGGAAACCAAAGGACAAGAAGAAAGAGAAGAACACTGAGTTACACCAGAAAGCCCAGTGGCTGAGCAGCTGACTTCTCAGCAGAAACGCCGCGGCCTGGGGCAGGGGAGCAGTGCCCACGGTGCACAGGGAAGGACACGCCCCGTCACAAGGCAAGTTACAGCCAGACAAGCCGTAATTCAGAAATACAGGGGAAATGAAGACTTCTCCCGAGAAGCAAAAACTGATATGATTTGTTACCAGTGGGCCCACTTTGTGAGAAATACTGGAGGAAATTCTTCAAGATAAAGACTAATTCTAACCCACATGAACAGTGGCCACTGGTGAAAGTCTTTATGTAGCTATAAAGACTCTACAAAGGCATATTTTCTCCTTACTTAACTCACTTAAAAAGCAAATGAATAAACTAATTGCATACAATAATAGGCATAGGCCCTCCCTGGTGGTGAAGGGGGTTGAGCACCGCTCTGTGGGGCTTCTGCAGCTGCTGCAGCGTGAGTTCGATCCCCAGCCAGGGAGGGACCCACATGGGCAGCCGACCTCTCCTGGCTCCCGGCTGCTGCTCCCCTCGGCAGTGGGTTTCGGTCGATCGGCCTGTTCTGCTCCCCGCTCTCTCTGGTGTGTCCTCTCATCCCCACACCTCTGGCCTGCACCCCCCAGCTCTTGTGTGCATAAATAAAAATCTTAGAACAAGAAAATCTTTTAAAAATACATATAATTTTTTTGAGCATATAACATTTAGAAAGGCCATAGAATTATGACACCGTCACCTTAACAACACAGAGGAAGTGGATGGGGCAGATCTGTAATGAAGAAACGAGAAGAGATGGCAGAGCAGTAACGCTCAGAATGCACTTTGGGGTTCGCCACAGAGGTAACATGATACGCATTGCACCAGTCGTCGGAAGGGGTGCGGGAGCAGAGCCCTGAAAGAGTAAAGCTTCTGTGGCGCTCTGGACCTCGCATGATGTAAATCTAACGCTCCGATAGACTAAGGCGTGTAAGCCAGTCTCGAGCAAACACTAAGACAGCAACGCCAAGCACAAAGCAACCGTTTCACGCCCGCTTGGGCGTGAACAAGTGCTCCAAGGGTGGGGGAGCTGGAGATTGCTCACTGCTGCTGGGACCAGAAAATGACACGGCCTTTCCGGAACATGGCAGGGGACCTTCCCCAGACTGTGAACAGCTCCAACTCCGTGCACCCCCGAAGCAAGCAGGGCACAAGCGGACACCCCCTTGCTCACAGCACAGCTCACAAGAGACACCAGGAGCCCCAAGGCACCTGCTGATGGGAGGACAAACAGAGGGGGTGCACACGTGCAGGGCGGGAGTCTGCGTTGGGACTGGAACGGTTGCTGTTATGTTACAGGCATTTCGCCACATCAGAAGGAATCAGTTGTGACTGTGGAGAAAAAGACAGTGGAACGCACCCCGGCCTCGGCAGAGGGGACAGCGAGCGCACCCCGGCCTCGGCAGAGGGGACAGCGAGCGCACGCCGGCCTCGGCAGAGGGGACAGCCGAGCGCACCCCGGCCTCGGCAGAGGGGACAGCCGAGCGCACGCCGGCCTCGGCAGAGGGGACAGCCGAGCGCACGCCGGCCTCGGCAGAGGGGACAGCCGAGCGCACG
>JAGFMF010012193.1:2341394-2398565 GCA_019455555.1 Galemys pyrenaicus
CAGAGGGGACAGCGAGCGCACGCGGCCTCGGCAGAGGGGACAGCGAGCGCACGCGGCCTCGGCAGAGGGGACAGCGAGCGCACGCGGCCTCGGCAGCTCTGCTCGGTCCGGTTCCCGCGGACGAGAGTGCAGGCCGCTCCGGCCGCCCTCTGGGATAAGCGCCCAGAGGACCGTGTGAACCCCAGGCCTGACCTCATGACCATGGGAGCTGCTGAGCGGAGCCCCAACAGGGACTGGGAGCGGGAGAAGGACGTGGTCTGCTTCCCCGGCTCTAGAGGCCGTGGCGGGGAAGCCGACAGGACACAGGACGGTCCCCGCAGCCCGGCCACTCTCCCCCCTGGGAATCGCTCCCAGAGCTCAGAGACGCCTGGCCGGCCGCAGAGGTGCACAGAGGAGCATGGGGCGGCCCCTCCGCTGCGCCTCCTCCCTGCTCTGGGTCTCGCCTTGGAGACCTGGCTCCCCCGGGCTCTGGCCCCCGCCGGCCCCGCCTCCCCACCGCCTCCCCAGTGGGCCCCTCCCTGGACCCCGGGGAATGGACGGTGTGGGCACCAGAAGCCCAGCCAGCGCATGGATCCTGTCCCCACGCCCCTCCAGTCACTCTGAAAAGGGGTTTGGAGCTGGTCGAGGAGCCGCGAGGACGCAGCTTCCCGCCTGCTGTCGGCTGCAGTCAGGTCTTGGCCCCGCCCCCGGCATCTCCCGTGCACAGCCCCGAACATTCACACGCAGCGGCGGCGGAGGGCAGGAGTGGACAGCGCACCCCGCCGTGTGCTCCCGGCCAGAGGATCAGCCGCGTCTGGGCAGCGCTCGGCTCTGCACCAGCAAACACGTGGCACAGCCGGCGAGGTCCTCGCGGCTGTGAGGAGCAGGCTGTGTGGTCCACGCCAGGAGCAGCCCACGCCGTGGCCGACGACTTCCTGGGCAGGGCAGGGGACCGCTCCGCGGGAGGTCGACTGCTCCTCCGCTCCGCGGGAAGGCCGTGCGAGACTGCAGAGAGGGGGTGGCGGGGGTGGGGGGGCTCTCACAGCCTGGCCGTGTGGGCCGGGCCGAGTCCGGACAGTCACGGGCGTGCCCTCTCGTCCCCATGCACTCCCGGCGCGGGCACACCTGTCCTGGCCGTCGTGCCTGCAAATTCACGGACGAGGTGGCTACTCGGGAACGCCAGTGTCCTCGGTGGGCAGCAGGAAGCCCTGACCGCGGCGCCAGGGAGCGGAGCTGGAGGTAAACCGAGGCAACGCCCGGCAGAGAGGCGGACCCAAGCGGCTCCCTGCCGGCACTGGACCATCCACGGTCTGGGTTGAGGCGGGAAAGGCCTTCCACAAACACACTGGCCCCTGGGCAGTAAGTCAGAGGCCAAATACCGAGCTCAGCGCAGAGCTGCGGCCGCCCCTGGCTCCGGCTCCGCCTCCGCCCACAGCCCTTCCCGCCACTGCTCCCCGCGGACCAGCTGAGCTCCATCCAGGCAGACCGGCCCCAGCGCTCCCGCCCTGAGGCCTCGAGCCCTGCAGAGCGTGTGAACGTCCTGCACGCCGGGCGCCGGCCCCGGGACCGCTGAGTCGGCGCCGCACAGCTCGCATGAAGCCTCCCCAGACAGAGGCTTTAGCTTGGAGCGACCGTCCTGGGCCGGCTTTGCTCCCCGGCACCTGCTCTGGTGCCAGAGTCCTCCCAGAGCCTCCGCAGTGGCAAGGCAAAGCCCGGGCTCCGGCTCCTCGGACCCCACGGGAGCCCCGACCAGCAGCGAGCAGACCTGGGGCTGGGGCTGTGCACGCCGCGCTGGCTGCACCTCCTTCGGCCTTGAGGGCCAGTGACAACTCAGGTGACAGACGATTGCAGGGAACGACAGCAAAAGGGCTCTGCGCACACGGCGTCAGACGCTCGGCCCCTCAGAAAGGGTGGGCGGGCCTCCTGGTGGCCTAGAGGTCAGCCTCAGCGCCCCATCACGGCCGGCTCCGTCCCGGGCAGGGCGCCCACCCGCTGGGCGCAGCACAGCCCCGTCTCCCGCCCCCCGCAGCAGTGGATGTCACTGGATGCGCCCGTTCTGCCGCCCGCTCTGTCTCTGGGGAGTCCTCTCACCTCATCCCCCACACCTCCGGCCTGCACCCCAGTTCTATGCTAAATAAATAAATGGAAATCTAGCTTTAAAAAAAGGCAGGCGCGTAGCGCCCGCAGGCACTTCAGGAAGAGCAGGCCCCAGCGGCGGCTGGACAAGGAGCCCCGGGCCGGGCGCTGGGCGGAGAAGACAGAGCCGTGAGCTGGCCTGCGCCCGCAGCGCCAACCCCAGGCGGGAGGAGACAGCCCAGCGCCCCCCGGGCCAGGACAGCTCAGAGCCAGACCCGTCGCTGCGTCAGCGACCTGCCCACACGACTGTCCAGCCGCACGACCGTCCTGGCCTGCCTGGGAGCCGCGCTCTGTCTGGCTGCAGGAGACGCGGCTCCGGCTAACTGGCCTGTTTCTTGAGAAGACGCCAACTTGTAAACTAGCACAGCTGCCAGAGCGCGCGGAGACAGCAGCCGACACGGCCGCTCGCTCACGCAGCCTCTAGCGGGGCAGGCCCCGTTCTCCGCGTCCAAAGCAGCAGTGGCACCCTCTTCCGAGGAGTCGAGGCCGCTGGCCATCGCCGGGGGCGGCCCTCAGGTGTGAGCAGGGGGTGGGCAGAGGCCACGCCTATCTTCTGAGTGGACTGCCGACCCCCGGGGGGCCTCAGAGGCGGGGCGGGGCCCCACCAGCCAGGGGGAGGCGTGAAGCTGCTCAGAGCGGCAGGGCGCAGCTGTGCTGCTGTTGGGGAGCAGGAGAAGGTGCCCCCGCAGGCAGGGAGGGCAGCTCGAGGGCCCGCAGGAGCGCCCACCTGACACCCCACCGCCTCCGTCCTCGAGCAGGCTCAGGCCGCTTCGGCGTCCGGAGAGCGCGCTGTCTGGAGGGGGCAGCCTCGCCGCTGCTCTGGGCGTCCTGCGGCCGAGAGGCGCTGCAGCCCGGCGGGCCGCTGCTCCCTGTTCTGGTGAGAAGGCCAGGGCCGGCGGCCATTCAGTCCACATAAAACGTGGCCTCCCGCCGCGCTCAGCTCACAGCCTGGAAGTCAGAACAGACACGGAGGGAACCGAAGTGCTGCCATGGGGACCTGGTCCCGGGTCCCCCGGATGGCAAGGGGCGATGGGCATCCCCGGAGACGCAGACACCCCAACGGAGCCTGCGGACACCCCTGTGCGGAAGGCCCCGAGCCCGACGTCCCAGCAGATGCAACTGGCAGGCACCAGCGCCCTGGTCGTGGAGAGCCATGAAAACAGGTAGTGTCAGGGAGCCCCGCATCTCCCGCATGCTCGGCCCCCTGCGGGGTGACCAGCAAACCCACCTGTTGTGCGCCCCACTCCATCTTCTGGAGGCTCTGGGAGCTCCGCACCTCGCCCCAGCATTACACTGCCACACCTGGTGTGGTGGTGGTGGTGGTGGGCCCCACTGGGGAGACAGAGCCCCTGCCCCCCCTTCCCGTCCTCACCCGGTCGGTCACCCTCATCTCTTTGGTCTTAGTGAGCACTTCTTCTCCATTAAAACGTCCAAGGTGATGTCGCACCAATATGTTTCGCTGGGAGCTTCCAGGAGGCCAAGATGAAAAGGGAAACAGGGAGGCTGACTGGCTCCTATCACTTGATTTAAAAAAGTCATCTGGGGCCAGCAGGTAGATATTAAAATCCTGTGTTCATTCACCATACATGTTTGGGAGAAAAAACTTACAAACGACAGTGTCCGTGTTTCACTCACGAAAAAGAAGGTCATTTTCAAGAGAGGTTTTATATAATCTCTCCAGGCCTCACCCGGGGTTCTCAGAGCAAGTGATTCAGACGTTGAGTCTTTGAACCACGTCAACCTGCAATCCCGGCGTGTTACCCCCGAGAGCTGGGATCCAAGCACTTGTGTCAAGTGATCGTTTGAACACAGAAGAAACTACTGCCCCGTGGAAACAGCCTTAAAATTACGGGACTTCCAGGGAAGTTCCGAGATTCCTACTTGACCCAAACGCAGCTGAAATGGTAACTGTGCTCGGACGCGACCTTTGACCTGGACTCGGGCCAGGCGGGGTGCTGGGCTCCCCAGCCATGCTGGTCGCTTGTGGACCCCGCTTCTCCACGCATTCCTGGAGGCGCCCGAGCCCAGCGCTCCCTTGGGCATCTCTCCAGAAGGATCTCTGAGGTCGCGCTGGGGCGGGCGCTGGGCAGGTCCTCAGGCCCAGGGCCTCCTGTCCTCACAGGACTGGCACAGCTGGCGCGCAGCTGCCCTCGGGTATTTCCAGCGGTTCCGTGCTCCTCTTTCCTCTCGCTCACCGGGTCGGGTGTGCCTCTGGGCCCCTCGCCGCCGCTGCCGAGCTCCCGCGCCTGGCCCCTCCCCGCGTCTCCCACGGCCGGCTCAGCTGACGGCTCAGCTGACCGGCTCTTCTCCGCTTTCTTGGCTCCCTTCTAAGCGTCCCCTCGACTCCATGCTGATTTTCTGGAAAACTCTTCCTCTCCCGGAGGACTCCAGATGCCCGAAGCAGCGTCTCCATCCCCGGCGCCCGGCTGTGCCCCCGTGGGCGTAGCCCAAAGCTCAGCGTGAGACCTTCTGGACCTCAGTGGATTCCTCATAGTGACGCGGCAGGGCGAGCAGCCGCCCAGCAGCGCCGGACCGCCTGGGGCGAAGTAGACGCGGTGCGGACAGTGTGTGCACATGCACCTGCCGCTGCCTGCCCGTTCCCTTAAGTCCCTCAGACAGGCGGTCCAGCGGCCTTCCCGGTTGCCCAAGACTGGAAGGCCCAGGCTGCTCCTCCAGGACAGAGTCTCGCTCACCTGCCGCATCGCCCTTGTGCTGGACAGCAGCCACAGCCCGCCTTGGCCAGCTCGCCAAGGCCGCTGGGAGACGAGTCTGCGCGCGGCCCCGCCCCTCACCTGGGCTGCTGCTGTCGGCCCCTCTGCCTGCCTGCAAGCCCCAGACTCACCGCTGACCGGCCGCTGCCCAGTCCGATGCCCGTCCTCCAGGCGTCTTTCTCAGGCCCCTTCCTCCTCGCGGCTTCCGAGTTGCCACCCACCTCCGCCCTCGCGCCCCGCCGGGGGTGCCGCCCGTCTCCCCGGGTCTGGGGCCGCGTCAGCTGTCCAGCCCGCCGGCCATCTCTGCACACGTCCCCCCTTCCCACGTCTTTTGCGGCTGAGCTGCGCCCATGACCCCCTGTCAGCGCGCCGGGTCCCACGGTCTCCCCGGCGACACTCACTGCGCACAAGCACGAGCTCAGCCCCCGCCGCGGACCGCAGCCCCTCTGCTCTGGCCCCTCGCGCCTCCAGCCCCCGCAAGGAGGCAGGCCCGTGGGCACCCCTTCTGAGCGGACTTCGGGACCCCTCCCCCCAGGGCAGCCGCTGCTGCTCCGTGGCCTCCCCGCTGCCCTGCCCCACAGCCTCTCACAGGACGAGCGTGCTCACAGCCGCACGCCGGCTGCTTCTCTTCTGCCTGCGGGCTCTGACGCTTTCATCGCCGGCCGAGCTGCGGCCTCCGCCAGGTCTTGCTGGGCAGAGCCAGGGCCGCTGTCCTCCGCAGCACCGCCCGGCTCAGACCCCTGCTCGGCTCCCCCTGAGTCCGGCCCAGGGTCACCCTCGGCGCGAGCTGGCGGCGGTGGGCACCTCGCCGACCCCAGGACAGCGCCTGTCTGCCCCTCCCACTGCTCCGCCGTGAAGGCCGGGGGACTGCACCCGAGCGTCCCGCCCCTTCCCCAGGCCCAAGAGCCCCCCGCACATGGGGCCGGCGTGGGGCACAGAAGGGCACAGGGGCAGGGCCCGCGCGGCAGCGCCCCGTCCCCAGGCTCTGTGCGGGTGCCCGCAGGGAGCTGTGGCTTTCCTGCCGCAGCCAGGCCTGGCACAGCGCGGCCGAGGAGGCGGAGACCGCCCTGGTGCAGAGGGCTAGAGCCGCATGTTGGTGGCCTCGGGATGGTGCCCTAAGTTTCCAGCAGTGCCATTTCCCGAGAAACCCAGCGCGGCGGCCGTCAGGAAGCCATGTGGAAAGGGCCGGTCAAACAACAGGGGCCATCTGAGGTGAACCTGCCCTGGGCCGCAGAGGCCCGCCCTGCACAGGACAGGACCACAGCGCGGCAGGGCGCCAGGCCGCCCACCCTCGGGAAGCAAGCGGCAAAGCAGAGCCACAGGTGTCTCGGAAGCTGGCGGGCCCCCACACGTCCGCATGAGGAGCCCGAGCTGGCCACGGGTTCGCCGGTCCACGTGGACGGAGACCCGCGTGGACGGAGACCCGCGTGGTCGGAGAACCCGCGTGGGCGGAGACCCGCGTGGACGGAGACCCGCATGGACGGAGACCCCACGTGGACGGAGACCCAAGTGGACGGAGACCCAAGTGGACGGAGACCCAAGTGGACGGAGACCCGCGTGGACGGAGACCGTGTGGACGGAGACCGTGTGGACAGAGACCCGCGTGGACGGAGACCGTGTGGACGGAGACCCGCGTGGACGGAGACCCCACGTGGACGGAGACCCCACGTGGACGGAGACCCAAGTGGACGGAGACCCAAGTGGACGGAGACCCGCATGGACGGAGACCCGCGTGGACGGAGACCCCACGTGGACGGAGACCGTGTGGACAGAGACCCGCGTGGACGGAGACCGTGTGGACGGAGACCCGCGTGGACAGAGACCCCGCGTGGACGGAGACCCGCGTACCTGACAGGCCGCAGCGGCCAGGGCCGCCTTCCGCGGGCTCGGGGCGTGTCTGCTCGCGGGCGTCCGTCCTGCCCCTCCGTGCCAGCAGAGCCGCTCCTCTGCCCCCGCCCTTGAGCGCGAAGGGCGCGCAGCCGGCTGCAGAGAACAAGGACACAGCGTGAGCAGCCCCTGCACGTGCCCTCCCGGTGCGCGGCGGCCGGCCTGGCCCTGGGCGGCCCGGCCTGGCCCTGGCATCCCGCCCCATGGCCCGCGCGGCTTGTGGGGGGCCGCTGCCTCTCGCACCCCAGCGAGCGTGGTGCGCCCCGCGGGCCGGGCTACAGAGTCAGAAGCCGCCTGGGCCCGTGGCTTCCCCGCTTCCGGCTGAGGCACAGCCTTACGGGGCTGCTTTAACGTGCCCCCCGAGCAGAGCAGGTGTGCAGACGCCTGCAAGCTGGCACGTCAGACGCCCAGAGCATCTGCACCACAAGTCTGAAGCCCGCAGTTCACGCCATGCCCAGCTCTCTAGGTGGAGCCTGGCCTACCCACCCCCCTCCGATCCCTTTACACAGGCGCAAATCTGTTTTGCACCCACTTAACCTGGCAGTGTTTTTGTTTGACCACAACACGGTCCCCCGGCTGCTGTTTCTCCTGCGCCCACATCACCCCTTGCGTGGCCCGAGTGCAGGATGCCAGACTCTGTGGCCGCACCGGACGGACCACGGGAGCAGCTGACCCCAGACCCCGCAACATCGCCTCCTCCTGCAGGGCCCTGCAGGGCGGTGGGGGGGGACAGGCCGGTCCCGGGCCCGTCCCCGTGCTGGAGAGCGTTTGACGACAGCACCACGCTCCGCACGTAATGCTTCCGCAGCAGCAGGGCAGGATGGCCCGCGGCCTGTCCTGAGAAGGGCGACAGGCTTGCGTTTCAATCATCTCACTTGGGGCCCTGTTCCCACAGAAGGGCTGTTTCTGACCGCTGCCTCGAACTGCCTGCTTACCCATCTTTAAGCCAGTGCTGAAGGTGTGGAAACAAACGAGGGATAAAATAAGGGTTTGATTACTTCTGATTTTCCCTTGGAGGTCAGTCTATGAATTTATTCAAATAATAAACTTCCTCTGAGAGAGGCTGGGAAAGAAGTATCTTTATGTCCCTGACAGGGAGGGGCGCGCGGAGGTGGGTGCTGCGGGGCGGGGGCTGGGGGCTCGTGCCCGCTGCCAGCTCAGACCCCACACAGCCCCTGGGAGGAGCGTGGAGGGCCGAGTCCTGCTTTGCACGCCGACAGCGAGCACCGGCGTGCAGGGGAAGAGTCGACGGCAGAGACTTTGCTGAGCTGGGATTTTTATGGAGCCACAACACGGATGCTGGCATGCGGTCCCCGGGCTGCTCTCCCGGGGCTCAGCGTGGCTATCTGCTAACGAGGCAGTGAAACCTCCTCACCCCCCAGCCCCCCCAGCCAGGGCCTTTTGGGGACTAAGAGTGTCCCAGATGTGGAAGGGCGGCGAGAGGATCAAAGAGCTGGACAAATGCAAAGCTGTCCCCACACTGACAGTGGCCGGGGAGACGCAAGCCCCGGAAAGAGGTGAGCGCACAGCCCTGTGGGCACTGCCCCCCGAGCCCTGCTGCCGCGGCCGCCTGTGGACACCAGCGCCCGTCCTGCGGCCCGCCAAGGGCACTTCCAGCCCTCTCATCGCCAGGTCCTGACGCCCGCTGAGGTGCATGTGGGTGGCCAGTGGAGGTCTGCTGCAAACACCCACTTAACTAGACGTGGCCATCAGCGGTGAGGTTTGCTTACGTGGCTGGCGGTCAGGCAGCGAGAAACGCGGAGCGAAACCGCAGGCTGCAGGCTGGACACAGCTGCAGGAGGGGCCGGTGCCCTTCCAGCCTGGCCTCATCAAGGGGACGCAGCTGCCCACCCGTGGATGAGGCCCCCTCCTGCAGACCCTCCCGGCACCTCCTCGGCCCTGCAGGCCTCCGTCCAGCAGCCGGGGCATCAGCCTGGCCGCCTCCCCGCTCCTTCTTCTTCAGTGCCTGCTCTGGGCCACAGGAGAACCAGCACTTCCTCTGTCCCTCTGCTGGCCGCTGGCCCTCCTGGCTCCTGTCCTTCGCTTGGACCAAAGTGGACACACAGAAAGGCCCAAAGATGTCCCCACACAGGACAGAGCGCGCAGAGGACCGAGTGGCCAGGGCACAGCTACTGGAGCCATCCTCACCGCAAACCCGCCCAGGAGGGGCAGCCTCTGCTGGCACAGAGGACGGTGCAGCCGCTGCCACCCCGCCCAGGGCTCCGGCCCGCGCTACAGGCCAGGCCTGGACCCGCCACCACACGAGTGTGGGGTCAGCTCGGCCTGTGCCCTGTGCCCGCAGAGCCACACTCCACAGCCCAAGCCACGTTTGCAGACTCTGGGTCCTGCTTCTGACGGTGCTGACGTCAGAGGTTGGCCGGCGAGAAACCCTCCATGCCCGGTAGTCCTCCAGGCTGGCCACAGCCGGGCCACGGCCACTCCCACACGCAGGCTCCACAGGGACAGAGCTGCCGGCCTGGGCCTCAACTCCTGGCCCGCACAGGACGCGGCGCGGGGCTCTGGGAGAAGCCGACCCAGGGCCTGGCCACCCACGGGCCCAGAGGCCAGACCCCAGGCCCGGCAGCCGCGCCAAGAGCTCAGAAGGAAGCAGGAAAGCGATGAGCGGAACCGCTCGGCATATCAGAAGTGAACGCTCTTCCTACTCACTTCTGATAGAAAAAATCAGTTATTTTCTCAAGCCCAGTCATTTGAATCACCATGAGGAAAAGCCCGAGGTCCGTCCGCGCACTTAAAGAAGCCACGTTTGCGAAGACAAACGGAGACGCGGATGCCGCCAGCGGCTCCTCCTCTCTGCCGCGCAGAAGCCGCCGCCTGCGCCGCGGTCAGGGTCGCGCGGCTCACGGACTCAGCCGCAGCCGGAGAGCGCGCCCGCCCCAGAACCCGCGCGCACCCAGCCCGAGGCCCCGCAGGCCCCGCGGCCCGGCAGGCGCCCGCCTCAGAGGCCTGGCAGCCGGGGCCGGCCCTCTGCGTCTCGTCGATGGCGCGCCTGCTGCGCCTTCGGGTGCACGGAGAGGCTGCGGTGTCCGCTCGCAGCGAGACCTGCGGTGTCCCAGCCCGCGCGCCCAGGCAGGAGGGCACCGGCCGGGGACCCCACTGAGCGGAGTCCGGGACGAGAGCGCTCGGCAAGCGCCTGTGCTCAAGCCACGGGATGACCGCGTGGCGAGAGGCGCGGGGCGAGAGGCGCGGGGCGAGAGGCACGGGCGCAACACGGCGCGGCCTCGACCCAGAGCCCGTAGCGAGAAGCCGCTGGCCCAGACCGCAGAGGCCCGCACCGGCCAGCGCCCGCAGCCCGCTCCCTGCAGCTACTTCATGGCTGAGAGTTATGAGCGTTAAATATAAATGAGGAGGGCTGTCCACGCGGAAAAAGCTAACTAGCAACGAGATTAGAGGGGAATGGATATATTTAAAGCTTTCCAGCGAAAATTCAATTTCAGTGAAATTGAATATCGATCGACCTTTAGATGGAAAATCAAAAAAAGAAAAAAAGCAGTTTTTTTACCCTTGTTTGACTCTGCTCACCGGCGCGCAGATCAGCGCTACGCATTTGGGGAATGACCACCGCAGCCCCAGACCTGGAGGGCCCGAAGCCACAGGAGATTCTGCTGGAGACGTGTGACGACAGTGACAGGTGGTCACCGCTGCCCCAGCCACCTGCCCGGCGTCCCCGTGGCCACCGGCGGAAGGAAGCTGTCCTCTGCTTTCCAGGTGCGGCCTTCACGAGCAGCGGCCACAGTGAGTGGGGCCGGTCTCGGGCGGGGAAGCTCGCGCGGCGGCCCGACGTGGGTGTGAGAGCGCTGGCCACACGCCCCGCGAGAGCCGCGCGTCAGCCGAGGGGAGGCCTCTCCGGAACGCGGGGAGCCCCTCCCGCATGACGCGAGCTCCGCGCACCTTCTGCCCCGGCCGCCCGCGGCCAAGCGGCCGCTCGCCCCTCCCGGAGGACTCCGCGGCCACGAGCACGAGTCGCCGGCACCGCCGTCTGCGCTCCGTGCGGTCCGCGTGCTGCTAGGAGCGCGGGGCCGCAGGACCTGGGGCTGCTGGAGAGCAGGGGCCACCGCGAGCGAGCCCACCGCGCCTCGTAATTCTCAGGCGAGTGGGCGGAATTGCAAAGAGAAATCGTGTCAAAGATGGAAGGAGACGTCAGAGTCTGCGGCATTAAAAGGCTGGGATTATTAAAGCACCGGTTGTTTGACAGGAGAAAATTAAGCTGTTCTTTTCTCTCTAAAGATATAATGCCGCTTTCCCATTCCTTGCTGCACCCGTTGCTGCACCCCCGATCTCTAGCTCCAAGTTACACTGAAATGGAGAAACTCCGCTGTGGGAAGTGGCTGCACAGACTGCGTGGCTGCAGAGAGGGAGGGACGCCCAGGGCTTGCGTGGGAGCAGGCCTGCAGCGTGGCCACCACACCATCGCCCTCATCACCACCACCATTTCACCCTCATCACCATTTCACCCTCATCACCATTTCACCCTCATCACCACCACCATCACTGTCACCACCATCATCACCATCACCACCACCATTTCACCCTCATCACCATCACCACCATCACCACCATCATCACCACCACCATCACTGTCACCACCATCATCACCATCACCATCACTGTCACCACCATCATCACCATCACCACCACCATTTCACCCTCATCACCATCACCACCATCACCACCATCATCACCACCCTCATCACCACCACTATTACCATTTCACCCTCATCACCACCACCCATGAAGTATTTTTTTCAAGTAAAATCATTAAAAACAACAGGAAAGCCAAAATTCCAAATAGGGAGCTGTGAAAGCTGCTAAGATGCCAGTTAGAGCTCAGCATTTCCTGCTGAGGCACCTTTTGGCGCCCTTCTCTGCTGGCACACTCACAGGCTCACTCTGGCCCCCCAGACCCGGGTCTGTAAACTCAGTCACCGGTGTGCCAGTCACACCCCTTGCACGTGCACATCGCCTCAGGAGGGAGCCACAGGGCTCACGCGGGGCGCTCGACCCAGGACCCGAGCCGGGCCAGCAGCAAGGGCCAGAGCCCCCGGCCGCCAGCCGCCGTCTGCCAGGCCAGTCTCGCCAGGGACCCTCACCCCACACGCAGCCAGCCGCGAGCAGCCTTCTCGCTCCTAACTCAAGTGGGACTGTGTTTTCACTGTAACGAAAATGTAGGAATTCTCAGGCTTGCTTTATTTTGAAATATAGGCATGATTTCAATTTTAGCTTTTAGTTTTGTCCAACTGCTTGTTTACATTTTAAGTAAAGGAATTCCAATGATTTATTACAGGCTCATTAAAGTTTTGGATAACTCCCTGCAAGTGACAATCCCCTAGTGCATGGCAATACAGAATGCCTCGTGTCTACAACGTTGCCATACTTAGAAATGCTGGGTCACATGCGTTGTTTTCTCCGTTTGAATAAGCATTGCAGGAATCAACTAAAAATAAGAATCACGGGCAAGAACCCTTCTAAATTCACACTTCATTTTCTTAAACTAATAAAGCCCAGACACGTCAGACTAGTAAGATGCGCATTTTAAGCTGCCAGATCCTTTGCCACAGCCGGTAGAAGATTCCGTCATTTGTCTCTCGTTCTAGGACATGCCACGGAAATGCCGGCAGTGGCCCCGGCCTCTGACACGAGCGGAGCGAGCTGGAGCGCCAGCAGGTCCCGAGAGCCGTCCACCCGCAGCTCGTGACTGCGTGGTCACCGCGGCAGCGCGGCCGTCAACACCTGCAAGTCCTTCTCAGAGCGTTTGCTACCTGGTCTGTGCACCATAACGGCTCGCGCGCCTGCTGCACGCGTAACTCAGGGCCTGGCACACAGCTGGTGCCTGATAAATGGCTGTGAAACCGAGATTCCCGTATTTTAGAAATACACATGGAAAACATCTTCCCTGGAAACAAACTAGAAAAAAATCACTTTCCTAGATCTTCTTTATGATCTGGTATTACTAATATTATTAGTAGTAATACTACTAATGGGTATTAGTACACTGACAGAGACAAACACTGCTTTAGAAGTAGTTTCTTTAGAAGCAGTTTCTTTTTAAAAAATTAAAACAGCCACCTCTCTGGTGGCGCAGGGGTTAAGGCGCGGCACTATGAAGCATCCGCAACACGAGTTTGATCCCCAGCCAGGGAGGGGACCCACGGGGTGCAGCAGACCTCTCCTGTCTCCCCGCTCTCCCCTCAGCAGTGGATTTCAATAGATCCACCTGTTCTGCTCCCCACTCTGTGTCTAGTGAATCCTCTTACCCCCACACCTCTCACCTATACCCCAGTTTGTGTATGTATAAATAAAACCTTTTTTAAAAATTAAGCAATTAAAACCCATCCCTGGGTCTCTCTGGTGGCGCAGCAAGTTGAGCGTGAACTGTGAATCATCCGCGGCACAGCAGCCTGAGTTCGATCCCGGCCAGGGAGGGACCCGCAGGGCACAGCAGACCTCTCCTGCCTCCCGCTGCTCCCCTCAGCAGTGTGTTTCAATCGATCTGCCTGTTCTGCTCCCCGCTCTGTCTCTGGTGAATCCTCTCACCTCCCGCTACTCTGGCCTGTACCCCAATTCTTGTATACATAAATAAATAAATCTCAAAAAAAAAAAACCATCCTTACCAAACTCTTCTGAAAACTAAAAGAAAGAACAGTTCCAAACGTATTTTAGGACAGCAAAATCAGATAAGGGTCCCATAAGAAAAGAAAACTACAGGCAGTTTCTTTCATGAAATAGATGCAAAACCCGCCATATAACATTAGCGGAGAGAACTGAGCGGTTCACTAAACGAGCACATGCCATGACCACACAGACTGTACTCTGGGCGAGGACGGCCGACAGCCACAAGCCGGGACGTGCCACCTCACGGTGACCCCGAAGGGCACAAAGCTGCAGGTGTCTCCGTAGACGCAGGCCAAGCATCTGATGCAACAACCCCTGCTTACGATAAACTTTCAGCAGAGCGGTGCAGGAAGAACAGCCCTCCGCACGATGAGCCACATCTGCAAGCCTACCGCGAGCACCGTCCTCAGCAGCGAGAGGCTGAACGCCTCCTCCCTGAGATCAGAGCAAGCAGGCAGTCTTCCATATGGCTCCACGGGCGTAGGCGTCTCCCCGAGAAATGCAGGAAGGGCAGTGCCCCCCCCCCGCCCCACGGCCGCGTGTCCTCCTTTCATCCTTTCTTCTTTCCCTAAGGAGCTTGTCTTTTTCAAATGTGGGGGGCACATTAAGCAAGAAAAAGAAATAAAGGCATCCAAATCATAAAAGAAAAAGTAAAGCTGCCAATATTTGCAGATGGCATGATTTTATATACAGAAAACCCAAAAGAATCCACCAAAAAAGCTGATAAAACTAATAAAATTACGTTTATTTATTGTCCCCTGCAAGATTGAAAAGTACAGAATTAATATACAAAAAAAAAAACCTATCACACTTCTATATGTTAATAATGAACTTTTGAGGAGAAATTTTAAAAAACAATCCCATTTACAACTGCATCAAAATTACAAAATACCTAAGAAAAAAGTCAAACAAGGAGCTGGAATTCTTCTGAACACAAAACTCTAAGACTTGGAGGAAAGAAATAGAAGACACAAATAAATGGAAAGATATTTTGTGCTTGTGAGTTAGAAGAATTAACATTAAAATGCCAGTACTATCCAAAACTAAATAAGGACAAATTTAATACAATCCCTATCAATATGCCAATGAATTTTTTTATATAAATAGAAAAAAATCCTAAAATTTGTATGGGACTTCCAAAGACCCTGAATAACTACAGCGATCTTGAGGAAAAACAAAGCTGGAGGCGTCGCATTTTCTGACTTTTGATTTCAAATTTTATTGCAAAGCTATAGTAATCAAAGCAGTATGGTACTGGCACAAACATAGACACATAAGATCAATGGACTAGAACAGAGAACCCAGAAATAAATGCTTTCCTATCTGGGCAAGTAATTTAGGAAAACGGGGCTGAGAATATACAAAAAGGAAAACGCCGTTAGCAAATGTGACAGGAAACAGTTGTCACGCGTAGAGTGAGGGCAGACCACAAGCTTAAACGGGGCAGAAAGTAACCCCCGTGGGACGAGGATTTCCACATGAGGCCCGTACTGGTGAAACTCTAAGACAAACCACCAGGGTTAGTGGTAACTTCTTAGATCGGACACCAAAATCCAGGGCCACCGGCGCAGAAACAAGTGGGACAGCAGCAAATTAAAAACCATCTGCACATACCAGGGAATCATCAGCGCATCGAAGGGGCAAGCTACTGAGTGGGAGAGAATATTGACAGATCGTGTATCTGATAAGGAGCTGGTATCAAAACAGGTAAAGAATTTTTAAAATGCAGACGGATGGATATTTCCCGAAGAAGGCATACCGGTGGCTGGCAGGGTGGGATGACTCAACACCAGCGATCCCCAGGTAAGCCAAGTCAAAACCGCGATGGCAAGGCACCTCACACCATGAGCACGGCCCCGCTAAAGGGCTAGGAACAGTGTTGGGGTGTGCAGAGAAGGGCTCTGCCCCCTGCCGTGGGGACACGTGCACTGGTGCAGCCTCTGTGGAAACCAGTACAGAGGGAGAGGCTCTGGGAAATTAAGACTAGAAATAACAGCGGATCCGGCAATCCACCTGGGCATTTATCTAAAGGAAACAAACACTGGTTTAAGGAGATAGATGCATCCCCGTGTTCATGCAGAATTATGTACAGAAGCCGAGTCATGAAAGCAGCCACCATGCCCGTGGATGAACGGATGAGGATGTACACACGCACACGCACGCACACGCACTCAGTGGTACACACGGTGGAATATCATTCAGTCAACAAAAGGAATGAGACTTTGCCATTTGGACTGATGGATGGACCTGGAGGGCATTGTGGTAGGTGGTATCTGTAGCTAGACCTACAGCCGGTAACACCGAGTTACGTAACCGACATTTGCTGAGAGTCGGACTTAAATGTTCTCACCAAAAACAAACAAACAAACAGCTGAGCAAGTGATGACAGCTGTTGATGCCTGCACGGGGCTTCCTCCCCCAGGACATGTGCCTGATGTCCAGTCGTCACCATGCGCACCGTAAGGACCTTGCAATCTTATGTCACTGGTATGATTCCGTTTGCATCCTGCCAGATTTCAGGCACATACAAGCAAATTCCATGTGTGCACAAACGCAAAGTTCACACCTCCGCTTTTCTCTTAACAGTACACCTGGGGGTTATTATTAACACACACCATTTTTCTCTTAATAATACATCTGGGGATCGTCCCAGGCCAATCCACCGACCGCATCCCTTCCGCACCGGACAGCGGGCAGATGGACGGACACTCAAATTCACTGCAGCGGCTGCGGATGCTTCATAGCACCAAGACCCGGCCCCTGGCACCCCCAGGGAGGCCCCTCATGCTCTTTCCTTGTGCAGAGACTTTCTTTTAAAGTTAAATCTATCAGTCTTCTCTTTTATGGCTTCTCGATTTTGAAATACAGTTAGAAAGACCATTTTTCTGCTGAGCTATTAAGACAGTTCTCACATTCCTTCCAATGCTTTCATAACTTGAATAAAAACAAAATTAAATCCTTATTCACCTGAAAAGCAGCCTGGGGTCCGCCCGAGCAAGGACTTGCCGGCTGGCCGGCCGGGATCTGACCGCCCCGCGGCCTTCCCGCCCGAGCCCCGGTGTGCGCGCCTCCCTGGCGTCTGCCCTGCGCTGACTCCCACGTCTGCACACCCGTGCCACAGCTTTAACTGCTGAGGTCCTGGGACACGTTTTATTTAGTATCTGGAAGGGCAAGCGCCGCGTGACTTTACCACGTGACCTTCAGAGGCACCATGTCCAGCTAAGAAGAGCTTGCCTGCTTATGCCCTGGCCTGACGGTCACGCTTTAGAGGGAACCACAGCTTGTCGCCGCTGCTTTGCTCCGAGAGCGGGACATTGGTGGCGTGTTCTCCCGTCGGTCAAACCCTGACGCATGTTCAGGCTCCTCCTGGCCCTGCAGAGACAGCGTCTACACTGGTAGGGGCAGACATGTCCAGTCCTTCGAAGGGACTGGACACCCCCACACCAGCACCCCCAGAGCCGCCAGCAGCGGCTGCCTGGGCGGGAGAGGACCCGGAATCACTTTGAATTTTGCTGGAAACTCAACTCTTAACATCAGACTTTGTGCTTTTCTGACTCAGCTTTGCGGATGGGGACCGCGCCCGGCGGGGCGCCTGCCCCGAGCAGCCTTTCAGCGCGGGGCAGAGGCAGCCTCACCGAGGGCCCTGCTCTGCAGGGATGCGGCCTGGCCCTGGGCACCTTCTGCTCCTGTGGCCGCGCCCCGAAGCCTGGGCAAGCACATCCACTTACAAGACGATGAATGACACGGTGTGCTGGGCACGAGACGGGCACCCCGAGAGGCGGCGCTGGCCCCCAGGACGGGCTCCGCGCCGACCGGCACGGGCCAAGCAGGGCCCCCAGGCTCCCGTGCCCCCTAACAGTCGTCAGGCCTGCCCACCCCGTCCAGGAGGGCCCCTCCGCAGCTGCGGCTGTCCTGCCCAGGGGCGTGTGCGGGCCTCGGCCAGGCCTCTATACCAAGGGCCGGTCTTCCGTGCCCTTGCAGGCCGGGGCACCTGCGCTGTCGGGCGTGGGCAAGCTTCCCGGGGGCGGCGGGACGCCAGAGCCCGCGCGGGTCAGAGCCAGCTCTCCACGGCTGGCCCCTGGGCTCCGCAGGGCGTTCCCGACGCCCCCACTTCGGTTGCTGGTGAGGACACACTCGCTGCAGGCGCTGGCTGGGCTGGGGCGCCCCAGCCCCGAGAGGGGGCCGCCAGCGTGGGGCCCTGGAGCCGTGGAAGGGGCCGCGGTGGGGCTGAGACACGTGCGCGGGGCACTGGGAGCTCCTCCTGCTAGCGCCTCCCAGATTATATAATGTGCAATTCTGACTAAAAAAAACCGCTAACTACTTGAGTCTTTCAAACTTTTCATTGTTTTGTAATTGAACATCCCTGCTCACAGCAGCACGCTCCACTTCTAATTTCTGCTTCTAGCTCGAGTGCAGGGACGTCGCCCCAGGCGCCTGCACAGAACGCTGGTTTTCGTTGTCGCTTCACCTGACACTCGCCCGTCAGAACTCTTCATTTTTATGTCACGTCCCCTAAACGACTCGGCCAAACGCACTGGAGAAAGGTGCTTGCAGATTCAGCAGCGAAAAAGAAACACCAGCGTCCGGGAGAGCACGCACGCGACGGGTTTCGCTGAGGCACATGACACTCGTCTGCTGCTCGGCATGCGCCGCCCGGCACTCTGCGCGTGCACAGGGTGGTGCGGGCATCTCACGGTCCGCTCAAGAACGTTTCCCAACCCCAGGGGCATCTCCGGCCCCCCGGCCCGCTTCCCAAAGCCCCGCTGCTCCCGTCTCCAAGACCGGACCCCCAGGACCCGGGTGACGCAACAGCCAGCGTGCGGTCCTCTGTGCCAGGCTCGGCCACTTGGCAGGGCACGTTCAAGACTCACCTGCTGCAGCAGGTGTCGGCACTTCCTTCCTTTTCGTGGCTGAGTAATATTCCACGGCGGGGAGCTAACAAGTTTCATTTCTCTCCTCATCAGTTGATGGGTATTTGACACTGTCCTGCCGCCCTGTAGCTGTTCAGACGCATGTTGGTGCGACAGGCACTTTGTTGCCCACTTTGCGGCGGGGACCCCAGGGGGACGCGGCAGCGTGGAGCAGGTGTGCAAGGCCAGGCGCGGCTGCTTGGGCTGCGTGCTGGTGCCGCTTGCTGAGCGCACACGGGCCGTGAGAGCTGACCCTGCGGCAGTGGTGTGAGGAGTAAGTCGGAGGGTGGGGTGGGCTGGGGGACAGACAGGGAAGGGACATCCTGACCCCGTGTCAAGAGACGCTTGCGTTACCAAAGATGTTATCACAGGCAGAGTCATGCCGAGACCGGCCTGGAGAGTCACGTGGTCAGTCAGCAGTGACCTGGCGTCCCGGGCGGCCTCACGGACTGGCTGTGCTGCGGAGGGGGTCAAGGGCGCCCCGCCGTGCTGTGCAGACAGAGATGGGCGCAGCCGGCTCGCAGCCAGCTCGCGGGACCCGCATGTCCTCGCGCGGCCGCGCTTCCACCTCGGGTCCGCCTCGGCGGTGGCTGGCTCACGTGGCGTCTCCGACGGCCGGAACTGCCGAAAGCGGCCGCGCGGTTCCTGCGCTCACGCCAGCGATGTGCCCGCCTAACTTGCCGCGTCTCTGCAGACGCCTGCGGCCGTACTTTCTTACTTTAGCCGCCACAGAGGGGGCAGGCGCGCAGGTGCCCGGGGCCGGAGGTGCAGAGCAGCCGCTCGGCGCTGGACGCCGCGTCCGGGCACAGCTCCTCGAGTCCTCGCCGCGTCAAACGGGCCATCTCCCTCCGCCGACCGGTCCAGGCGCTCGCGGGTCCGGCACGGCAGCCGGTCAGGAGCACGACTTGCAGATGTGCCTTCCCCGTCCTGACCGCGGCCTGTGAGTCCAGTTCTTGCCCCGGCGGCCGGTTCCCGCGTCTGCTCTGCCGCGGTGCTCCGCGTCACACCACGCAGTGACCGCCCCGTCCAGGTGCAGAGACGGCCCCCGTGTTTTGGGGTTCACGCGCAGGTCTTCGATGGCTTCTGAGTCAGTTCTGGGATATAGTGGAGGTTGCCATCTATTTGAAAGGCTCTTCATTTTGCTCTCAAAAATTTCAGCATCAGAACACACAGAGAAAGACTCTTACCATGTAGCATGGCTAAGCCCTTGTGAAAACACACGCAGTATATACACAGTATGCCACATCTGTGTGTGTGTGGTGTGTGTGTGGTGTGGGGTGTGTGTGTGTGTGGTCTGTGGTTTGTGGTGTGTGGTGTGTGTGTGGTGTGTGGTGTGTGTGGTGTGTGTGGTGTGTGGTGTGTGCGGTGTGTGGTCTGTGGTGTGTGTGGTGTGTGGTCTGTGGTGTGTGTGGTGTGTGGTGTGTGGTGTGTGTGTGGTCTGTAGTGTGTGTGGGGTGTGTGGTGTGTGGGGTGTGGTGTGTGTGTGGTGTGTGGTCTGTAGTGTGTGTGGTGTGGGGTGTGTCTGTACAGTGTGGTGTGGGGTGTGTGGTGTGTGTGGTGTGTGGTCTGTGGTGTGTGTGTGGTGTGTGGAGTGTGTGGTCTGTGGTGTGTGTGTGGTGTGTGGTATGTGTGTGGTCTGTAGTGTGTGTGGAGTATGTGGTGTGTGTGGTGTGTATGGTGTGGTGTGTGTGGTCTGTGCTGTGTCTGGTGTGTGTCTGGTGTGTGTGGTGTGTGGTGTGGTGTGTGTGTGTGTGGCGTGTGCGCACACAGATGTCTAACGCAGGGCCGGGAGTCTGCCGGCCAGGAGGGGCGTGGGTGGAGCCGGCGCCCGCAGCCCCTTCCCGCTGTCTGCAGAGCCTGAGCTGTCTCCCCCGCGCAGCCTGGGCCTGGTGGCGTCTGTCCTGCCGCAGGGAAGCAGAGACGAGGCCCCGGCACCCTCCCGCTGGCCTGTCCCTCCCAGTCTGATAGAACAGGCCCCGCAGGCGCCCTGGGGCGCAGGGTTGCGTCTCGGCACTGTGAGCGCGAGCCCCTTCCCCGGCCGGGGGACCCCAGGGCGCAGCCGACCCTCCGGCCTCCCGCTGCCCCAGCCGTGTGCGCCCGGGACCCGGCTGCTGTGCCCCCACTGCCTCTGGGAGTCCTCGCACCCGCCCCTCTGGGCTGCACGCAGCTCTTGTAGCGTAGATACATAACACCCTAAAAGAGCAGGCGGCACAGCGGCCCCCAGGAGGCAGGCGCGGGCGCCCAGGTGGACGGAGGCGCCGCGGTGTGCGGAGCGCGTGGGTTCTGTCCCGCAGGGGAGATGCGCAGGGGCCCTCCCGCTGGGGCGAGGTGCGGGCGCGTGGGCAGCGCAGGCTGGGGCTGTTCTGCCGCGAGCCGTCCAGGGCCTCCCGGGCCTCCCGGAGCTCTTGGAGAGCCCTGGGCGCACGTGACCGTGACTGCTGGACACGTGCTCGGTCGGGCTCGAGCTGGACGCTGGACTCCGCCTCCTCAGTCATGTGAGGTCCCAAGCCCGGGCCGGGGCCACGGAGCTGGAGCGGGAGCCGGCGACCTTCCTGAACCCGGCCACGCGCCGAGACGCTTCGGAGCAGGAGGAAGTCCAGGTCCGTCTCAGGCGGCCGCGGGGGTGACGGAGCGGGGCGCCCGCGGGAGAAGCACGCGCGCCTCTGCCAAGGCGGAGGATCCCGCAGACGCTGGCAGCATCGTCCGCGACGCTGCCAAGCTTGTAACTAAAATTAAGCCAAAGTTTAATTGCTAATAGTTTTTACACCCTGTGAAAATCTTGGAAAGCACATAATCGTGGAAACTGCGTGCCGAGAAAAACGAGTGTCGGCAAAGGAGTCGGGCGCAAAGGCAGCCTGGGCCTCTGACCGCCAGCAGGGAGCGAGACCCGCCCGGGGCCAGCCCCGCCCCGCCCTCACCGGCCCTGACCGCCCCTGCTCTGGCCTGGCCGCGGGTCTGTGCCGCAGGCACCCCC
Organism: Galemys pyrenaicus; assembly: GCA_019455555.1. Lineage (NCBI taxonomy): Eukaryota > Metazoa > Chordata > Mammalia > Eulipotyphla > Talpidae > Galemys > Galemys pyrenaicus. Next base: position 2,362,622 of record JAGFMF010012193.1, read on the forward strand.
GCCCGCTGTCAGGAGCGACTCAGCAGACACTGCCCCGCGTTGGCCCGAAGATCACTCTTAGTCGCGTCTGTGCTTTCCATTTTTCTCACAATGTGGTCCCGGAAAACACCCACAGATACTTTGACAAGAATGAAGGTAGATTCTCGGCCCGGAAAGGACCCGCAGGGCTCGGGCCGGTCTCTGCTCCCGGCCTGGCGCGAGAGCAGCAGGAGACTGCCAGAGCAGACTGGCCAACTCAGAAAGCAGGCCCCTCCTCCCAGGACAGGGCCGTGCCCTCGGCTGGCAGCGGCGAAGTCACACATGGCAAGTCTTCGTGCTGTGGGAGCAGGAGCTGCAGAGGGCACAGGTCTGTTAAACCCGGAGGGGCCTCCCTGGGGCGCAGGGGCTGAGCGCTGCACTGCGAAGCATCCAAGGCACAGCCCCGTGAGTTGGGTCCCGGCCGGGAGGGGAGCACAGGGCACAGCAAACCTCTCCTGTTTCCCGCTGCTCCCTCGGCAGTGTGTTTCAGCCCATCTGCCCGTTCTGCTCCCAGCTCTGTCTCTGGGGACTCCTCTCACCCCTCACACACCCCTGACCTGTACCCCAGCTCTTTTGTGTGCATCAATAAATAAACCTTTTAAAAAAACCAAACCAGATCAACTGTGCAGAAAGGCATTAAGTGAAAAGTGAATCTCCCATCTTGCAGGACAAAGGCCTGGATAAAAGGGCTTTCCAGTATCCTACCAGAATGTTCTCCGTGCAATATTCGTATGTAGCAGTCATTCCTCTCTTACCAGAAAATAAGTCCCAAGAGCGTGAGCTGTGCCTTGGAGACAGCAGAGCCTTCACCCCCCCCGCCCCGCCCCCGCAGCCTCCTCCTGGCTCTGCTGTCCTCGTCTCCGCCCTGGGACTGGCCAGGCTTGGGGCTGGGCCCCACACCCGCCAGAGGCCTCACCGCCCTCTTTCCCGCCGTGGCCCACAAGGCAGAAGCCCCGTCCAGGAGCAGAGCTCCGGGACCAACTGAAGGCACAAGAACGCAAGCGCATCCGCCGGAGCTGTGCTCCCCAACAGCCCTCTGCACCACCGAGGAGCGCACTTGCAGAAAAAGGCGTGTGTCCTCTCGGATCCAGCGCTCGCCTCTGCCCACTCTCAGCTCCTGCCTGCGCTCCTGCCTCGCTCAAGCCTCGGGCAGCCTGGTGGCCAGCCTCAGAAGCTTCGGGCCTTCCACCCTGCGCCCACAGGGCTGCCCCTGAGCACAGCCACGTCCGGGCGGGGCCGTGACCGCTGGGGTATTCCTAGGGCGAGCCACCTGCCCCCACGCAAGTGTGATAGTCACGCTCCCGTTTATTTTACTGGCTTTGGAGTAATTCTTTGAAAGACCCGTCTCAACTATGAGCGTTTCTGTGGTACTCTAATACTGTATATTATCATAAGCTACAGCAGGTATCTCGTAGCATATGAGATCGCACCGTCTAAGCGGCACAGGGTATGCTCGGCCCATGAGCACATGAAGAGTGAGGCGCTGTGTTGCTGGAGGAGAAGCTGAAGGAGACTGGACACTGTATGAGGTCATTCCTGTGTCCGAAGGGATGCGCCTGCCTCGGCTAGTAAACACAGGGAGCTCGCCGCTCTGCTGTTCTTACAGCTGTTTTCCTCGTAAAGCTTTAACGAGTACAGGAAAGAAAGCTGACGTAGAAGTGCTATTTCAAAACCCTGCCTCCAGTGAAAAGAGATGCAAAAGCCCTCAACTTACCCTCAACAATACCATCACACAACGGATTTATTCCAGGGATGCAAGGATGGTTACTGTCCACAAGCCCGTCAGTGCAACACACCACTTCAAAAAAGGAAGGAAGGAACCATGCAGTCATCTCAGTAGATGCAGAAAAAGCCCGTGGCAGCATTCAACATCTTTTTGTGATAAAACCTCCCAAGACAATGGGCACCGAAGAAATATGCTTCAGTGTCCTCATGGCCATAGAGGGCAGACCCACAGCTAGCATCACACTTGGTGAACTTCTAAGCTTCTCTTCTAAGACCAGGAATAAGACAGGGATGCCTGCACATCCCTTTTATTTGAAATAATATTGGAAGTCTTTACCAAAGCGATTAGGCAATAAAAAAAATAAAAAGCATCCAAATTGGAAATGAAGAGACAAGATTGTCACTATTTGCAGATGTCATGACTTTATATATAGAAAATCCTAAAGGCTCCATTAAAAAACTTTTAAAAGTAATAAACAAATCTGCAGGGTACACAACCAATAAAGAGCAACTTGTTGCATTTTTATATACCAACAATAAACTATCAAAAAAGGAAATGAAGAAAATACTCCTGTCAAAAAGATAACATCAAAAAGAATGAAAAACCTAGGAATCAAGTTAACTAAGGAGATTAAGAGCCTAAACAATGAGACCTCTAAGACACTGGTGAAGGAAATTGAAGGAGACAAAAAGAAATGGAAAGAAATGATGTATTCATGGATTGGAACAAATGCTGGCAAAGATGTGGAGAAAAGAGAACTTGGACACTGTCAGTAAGAATATAATTGATGCAGTACAGGGATTCCTTAACAAATTAAGACTAGAAATCCATAAAATCTTACAAATACCCAGAAGTAGAATTGTTGCATCTTATGGATTTCCTAAGAGAAAAGAACATCATGCTAACTGACTTGAAGTTATACTGCAAAACTACAGCAATCAAAACAGTATGGCATTGGAATTTTAAAAAACACAGGGATTGGTGGAACAGAACTGAGACTCCAGAATAAACCCAACATTTATGGGCAACTAATTTGTAACAAAGGAACTAAGAATACCTCTTCAATAAATGGTACTGGGGAAACCGGACAGTCATATACAAAAGAAAGAAATAGATCACTATCTTATACCATAATAAAAAATAATTAAAAAGTAATTGAAATTTTGAATGCAATATCTGAAAATATAAAATACATAGAAAAAGCACAGGTATAAACTCCCCGACATCATCTACGTGCTTTTCTTTCTATTATTTGACACCAAAAGCAAAAACAATAAAAGCAAAAGCAAACCAGTGGGTGATATCAAACTAGAAAGCTTTTGCATAGCAAGGAAACAACAGAATGAAAAGATTGTCCTGGCAGAAAATATTTGCAAGTCACATGTCTGGTAAGGGATTAATATCCAATATATAAAGAAGTCGTATAACTCAGCAGCAGGGCAACAACAATTCAGTATTAAACATGGAAAAAGGATCTGAGTAGATACTTTTACAGACATACTTGTGCGCGTCCGACAGGTCTTGGAAAGGTGCTCGAGATCACTAACCAGCCAGGAAGCGCAATCGAAGCTCACCGACAGAGCACCTCACGCCTGTCAGCACCGCGGCTGTGAATAAGACAAGAAGCCACAGTCGCTGGCGTGAACCAGCTTCCTGAGGGGGCGTCCGGGGAGAGCCAGTGGACAAGTAATCAGAGGTGAACTAGGAGGGCAAGGACACTTGGAGAAGGGACATGTGGGAGAGACAGTGGCCGCTGTGATCTTGACCTTGAGGTGGATCACGTGGTATATTTTGAACGTGGGGTCTCTCCGTCTGTCCCAGCTTGCTGGACCCATGCAGCCTCTTTCTTGGGGTCTCTGCTAGGAGGGCCACAGGCGTGCGGCACGCTCTCTGGCCTCCGGGGCCCTCACTGGGTGGACATTTTGCTCGGGCATCTGCCCACAGGGGATGGGCTTTGCACGGTTTTGTCGGGAACATCGCGCCCTCTCTGCGCATACAAGCTGAGGGTCTTCCACACCGAGGGTCTGCTCCTTCGCCTTTGTGGGTGCAGACGGCTGGACCTGCTTTAGAATGCGCACCCCTTCACGGTGTGCCCCGGGCACCCCTTAGTAGGCACTCGTGAGGACTCTGCCGTAGGGCTCCTTTCTGACTCCATGACCAAATGTTAGCATCCTTACTCAGCGTGTATTGTAATTAGTGCTTTACTTCCCAAGTGAAACTGGTTGGGAAAACAAATTTTGGAGAACAAAGGCTCTGGCCCTATTTTTAGTACAGTAAGTGGGAAAGCTTGCACTTGCTAATTTGGGGGACAAGGGCCTGTGGTGGAGTGACGACTCAAGCACAGAACATTCCAGAAAAAGCCACGTTTGACACTCGAGAAGGCCCGGAGTGACTGTCCATGACCCCCGGTCCACAGGCACTCTGACCTGGGGTTTGAACGGAACATCGTTTACCCAGAAATCAGGTGAGTGCTTTATCCTTAAATACGTGATTCTGCTACAAACTCATTTTCGCTATTTTCCTGGAGCAAGTCACTTTCTTACCAGACAGACAAAATAATCCATGAAAGCACAGATGTCTCTGAATTTTCATTTTACATTGCTCCAGGTTCAAGTTAAAGAGCTTTGGGGCCTCCCTGGTGGCGCAGTGGGTTAAGCAACGCACTATGAAAACAAACCGCAGCCACTGCAGCATGAGTTCGATCCCTGCCGCCGGCCAGGGCGGGGACCCACATGGTGCAGCAGACCTCTCCTGCTGTGCCCGCTGCTCCCCTCAGCAGTGTACTTCTGTTGATCTGCCTGTTCTGCTCCCTGCTCTCTGTGGTGAATCCTCTCACCCCCCACACCTCTGGCCTGTACCCCCGTGCTTGTATGCATAAATAAATAAATCTTTTTTAAAAAAAGAGCTTTGGGGCCTCCCTGGTGGCGCAAAGGGTTAAGCACTGCACTATGAAGCATCCGCAGCCCAGCAGCACGAGTTGGATCCCCGGCCAGGGAGGAACCCACAGGGCACAGCAGACCTCTCCTGCCCCCCGCTGCTCCCCTCAGCAGTGTGCTTCAGTGGATCAACCCACCATTCTGTCTCTGGAGAGTCCCCTCACGGCCACCTGCACCCCCATCTCTGGCCGGCACCGCAGCTCCCGAGCGCATGGATGAGTAAAACAAATCTTTCAGACGCACACACTTCGATGCGGCGCAGTGCTCGGGAGCATCTGTGTGAGAACGAGCTAACGTCCGGAGCGGAGCACGGCCCCGGCCACCGCCTCTCCAGGCCCAGGCTAAGGCGGCCGAAGCGGTCGCGTCAGGGAGCGTCTTACAAGGAGGCCATCGCGCAGGCCAACAAGACGGACGCTGCGGCCAGGCGGACCCGGCTCTGGGTTTTATCTCTGGCTCTCCTTCGCCTTGCGCTAACTTTTTGTTTCCTTAGCACTTCTTAAACAAACAAACTCCAAACCCAGGCTTGGGAGCTGGCTGGCGGGGTGCACAGCTGGCAGTGACGTCAGAGCCTGGAGGCGAGCGAGCAGTGGCCTCTCTGCGGCCACTCGGGGACTTGATGGCAGGCGCGGGCTGCCCGGCAACCCGCGCCGTCTTCCGTAGACGGCCGAGCGGGTTTCCTTCTGGCCTAGCTCAGCAGTAACTCGACGGTCTGCCCCGGGCGGCCGCACAAGCCCCCATGAGCATGTCCGCGCACCTGACCCACGCGCAGCCGCTGGCCGGGCCGACCCCACGCGCTCCCGCCCGCCTGCGCGCCCCCGCCCGGGCGCATCCCCGGCGACCCACGAACACGCACCGCGAGCCCACCGTGTCCAGCCCCGGCCGCGGAATGGACGGTCAGCAGCCAGCTGCTGCCGTGCCCACCCAGGGGCAGAAACCCGCTCGCTAGGGAAAGGGACGTCCTTCCTGCGCCCTTCATGGGAACATGAAGTTTTGTTTGGGACACGAGTCGCGTCCTCAGGCTGCCTGCCCGCCCTCTGCGCTGACCGTGTAGTGTTTGCTCACTTCCCGGGCATCGGTGTCTGCGGGGCCCTGCTTGTGCCCCCCTCTAAATGGACACTGCTCTCGCTCGACTGACTCTTCCCTTTGACGGAAAGAATGAAACCGAACAGACCGTGCCAGTTAGGACCAGCACCGTAGGCTCGCAGCTAACAGAAACAAGCCACTGCGCATTAGCATAGCGCTGGGCTTACATTAACGCTCAACTTCCAGCAACAAAACAATACCCATTGACGATACCACTTCCAGAAAGAGTCATTTCAAATTCCTCTAGAACGCATTTGAATAACAAATTTAATCAGTTTCCTCATGCTAGCATCTTCACGTAATTTCATCAGACTGGCATATTTGAGAATGGGGGGAAACGCCAAAAGCGTTGAGGGGCTTTTATTTATTAACTGTTTTTTTTTAAATCCCACCCGATGAGGAAAAAGAACTCAAACTGTTCCTTAGCTGGAGAGTCACACTAGTTAAAATAAACATTTGTAGGTTGTTCCTTATTAATTTTATAAATAAAGCAGCTTTTTCTTCCAAATCATGCACAAGCGTAACACATTGAAACATTTCTAAAGCTCAGAACTATTACACAAATAAGAAACCTTGAGCCTCTCCCAAAGTTCCCGCCCCTTGCCAGGTGAGCTGGACTCAAATAAGCTCGTTTCCACCGACCCATGAACCAACCACTGCGGTCAAAGGCTCGAGGCAAGTGACCTCCAGAATATGAGAGTCGCTTCCATCCTGGCACCGGAACGCGGGGGTGGTTTGGATGCGCCTGCCACGGTTATCAGTCGGGACACAGCTGAGAAGGCCTTCGCGCTTCCAGTTCCGCTCGAGCTCTCCAGACGCGGGAGCCTGCGGGCTCTGCCCGGCATTGCCCATGCAGCCTCTGCGCCCGCCGGGCTGCCTCTCGTTGCTCCCACCCGCACGTCCCGAGGACTGTCCCACCTGCGTGAAGCACCGGGGCGCTGCAGGGCACCGGGAGCTGGGCACGGCACGGCCTGGGCGGCACTGGGACCCGTGTCCCCCGGGTGCGGGCCGCGGTGTTCTCTCCACGTGCACACGCATGCAGCGAACTCGCAAGTGCAGAGGGGACACGAACGGCTCGCCCGCGTTCTCGTTTCACAGAAAGGGGATGTGGTGTGCAACACGGGGCCGGGAGGAGGCTGTGGGGTCCTCTGTCCACCTCTGGTGTCACGCCCGCCTCACCCTGGATCCTGAAGCCGGGCGGGTCCGGCGCCATCCAGCTGAGCCTCGCTCTCCCCGGGGCTGGACTCCGGGGGGCACCGAGGCAAAGCTTTGGGCTTTGGGCTTCCAGAACTGGACATGTTCCCCTCGTGGTGAGACGGGGGTGACCTGGCTAAGCCGGGGCCAAGATGGGCTGGTTCGCTGGGCTCACTGACATCACAGGGGCCTGGAAGTGAAGCTGGAATGGGAGAGGAAGGCGCAGGGGCTGGACTCTGGAGGAGGACGCCGGAGAGACCCGGTGTGGGGAGACTGGCCAGGCCAGCCCTCTGCGGGTGGACAGAAAGGCCTCTCGTGAGTCACGGCCATCACTGGTCTTTGGAACACGGAGAAGCCGAGGGGGCAGCTCCCTGAGGATGGCCAGAGAGGACGCGGCCTGTCGCCCAGCTTCTCCCCGGCGGCCCCCTCCTGGGCCCGTGACTTACGTCACCGCACGTTTCCGCCGTCTTCAGACATCGCGTCCCGGTTACCTGCACCCCGGTCCCCAAGCAGTGAAGTAGCACTCTGGGTGTTACCGGGAAACATCCGGAGAGGAGAGAGATGCCCGAGATGAGAGGGATTTTTTGCCAAAACCAAGTGAAATCTCGAAGTTCTAATGACAGTATGTTCACCTTGAATTCCTTAAATCAAAAGTTTCTTACTAATTCAAATCTAATCACGAAGTTAGCATATAGCTCGGTAAAAGGACTAAGTCATGTGAATCGCTGACAAGTTAATTGTCCTCTGGGATTTTACTGTCATCCTCCTCAAGGATTTGATTTAGTGCTTCAGAGAAGTCGCATTACTAATTTAAGGCAGCCTCGCAGGCATTGCCAACGACACCCCACTCACTGCACACTCACAGACATTTCTTGGCCCGCCCGAACTGAGCAGCCTCTGTAATCAGGTCTCAGCACCAGGGCCGGGCCGAGGCGGGAAGCCTCGCTGGCCCACAGCCGGCCTGGAGCGGGTGCGGCCCGGGCAGCTCTGCCTGGCGCGGGGCTAACGCGCCGAGCTGCGGACCAACGTGATCTCGCTGTTTTTCCCTTGACCTTCAGGGATGAACGCTGGACTCAATTACCCAGCCCTCCCCGACATTTCCTGTGGAACTTGGAGCTCTGCTAACTCGATCCATCACACGTCCCCCGGGGCACGTGGAACGCAGGCGCGTCGTAAACTGGCTCCGCCGGAGACGCCCAGTCGGAACGGGAGCGTCCGCTGCGCCCCATGACCTACTTGCTGCCCCGGCCCACGCCGCGATGCACATTCTGTAGAGCCGGAAGTCAGACAGTCCAGTTTCAAAACCCCAGGCCAGTGACCGAGTCTCCATACGCACAGTTTCCACAAGGCTGCTGACCGCAGGAAGGCCGGGCCAGTGTAGGTCCACGCTGTTTTCACGCCCCGCAGCTCTTGAACCTCCCACACGCTTCCTGCCGTGAGAGTTAATGAGTGCATGACCTCACGCGTCCGAGATCACGTTATCCTCCGAGGCATTTTATGGCTACCGGCAAGCTGAACTAATGCTTAAAGTATGTTATTCCCTTAGCAACAGCTTGCTCTGTAAATGGGGTGCCGGAGCCCTTCCCTGACCTGCTGGTGGAAGGAGGGGCCCGGCTGTGTCCAGTTGTCCATCACAGGCGGCTGCCAGGGAATATAATGCAAATCAGCATCAGTCACAGTTTTAGTCACGGTCTTTCAAATATGGCTTATCAGTGCCACTATGATGATTTTTTCAGCTTACAACAGGCCTCTAGGCTTCGTCCTCTGTGGAGCCTGCAGCTGTCAGTTTCCTCGCTCATACCATTTCTACAGAATAAATGGCTGGGAATAAGGCAATCGCAAGAAGACACATTTCTTTGGACTCTTCTTCGTAGTTTGATGATTCTCTCTTACGTCTGGTTACTGCAGCTGTTGGTCATGGAGAAGAGGAAGATCCTTTCCAAGAAGGAAGGTTTCTTTTTTAGAAATCCAGGAAGGTATCGTGAAATGATTGGCTTAGAAAGATGTCCTATTTGGAACCAAACTATCACGGCGTGGTTCTCGGCAAGCCCCTCACTTGCTCTAGATATGCTAACTTGAGGGCTATAAAGAAACATGGCTTGAGATCTAGGGCCAATGGAAGGGTCCATCACTTTCAACCATAGTCACCGCAGACAAGATGAAATGACAACTCAACTTGTCAAGTTCAAACTAATTAACTGGAGCATTAGAACAACCCAGGTTTGCTAATGTGAGGTTGTGGGCTGGTGTCCCCAAGAAAGTAGGAAGAGGCAATGCACGCAGCAAGGGAGTCTGCTCATCTGACTTGTAAGATCCACGTCGCTGTTCGCAGACACGTGCCACGGCGCTTCCGCTGTCACCCACCGCCCACCTCACGCCTGTCTCCGGGGTTTGTCTTGTCCTTCCTGCTTTTCTGTGTAACTCCCTGCGTGTTTGCTTACTACGCTCATCTTTCTATCTGACAACTAAATCTTTTCTTCTCTTTCAATTTTTAGCCATCTCTACAAAGGGAAGGAATTTAGGATAATCGTGTAAGTTTAAATAATTCATATACCAAAGCTTGAATACTGTACAATGTAGACTATAGAAAACAACTCATATCTATTTTTAATGGGAGTTCAATGTAAACAATAGCAGGCAGAGCTGAACTTCTTATTTAATTGCACACTTGAAAAATCACCTTTCCAAGAGCAGCCCTGCAAGAGAGCTCACGTGTCCATCACTGTGCCTTTGCTTGTTCTCCTCCTTGCAGGCCTCGCCCGTGGGTCGGGTATGGGATGAGGGTTACCAGGTGTTTGGAGGCCTGGAGGCCAGGAATGTGAGGGAGGCAGCTGTAAACGGGGTCTAGGCGGGAAGCTGCAGCAAGGCTGGATGAAGAGAAGCCATGTGATAGTTGGGGCACAAGTGCTCTAGTCAGTCCGCTTCCATTACGACAGCACATAAGAGCGAGGGTAGAGGCGGACTGGGCCTTTCAGTACCAGGGAGAGTTCCCGGGGCACTGGCCAAGGCCTTCTCCGCTTCACCTCTCAGACACCTGGACTGGGGGCGCTGCACAGGGCCGAGAAGCCAGGCTCCTGCTCTGTGAAGGGGTCCACCTCCCTCCAGGGGTGGACCTGGGAGAACCCTGGTCGGTTCAACGCTGAGCACAACACTTACTATAAACGTGTTACTCGGTAAGTAGTGATAGTTGTCCTCTTTTCCTCCTCTCTATCCCCAATTCACCTTTTATGCCTTTTCTAAATTGGGGGTGGGGGGAATCAGACGGCAGTCTGCATGTGTGTGCCAAATGTGGGTGCCGTTTGCCCTTTTCTCTTGTTCTTAATGAATCTGTCTCTTGTTTTGCAAAGATATGTTTTATTTATTTATGCATACAAGAACTGGGGTACAGGCCAGAGGTGGGGGTGGTGGTGAGAGGACTCCCCAGAGACAGAGCAGGGAGCAGAACAGGCAGATGAGCTGAAGCACACTGCTGAGGGAGCAGCGGGAGGCAGGAGAGGTCTGCTGCGCCATGCAGCTCAGCTTCCTGGCCGGGATCGAAGCTGCAGTGCCACCAAATGCTTCACAGTGGTGCAACTTGACCCTTGTGCCACCAGGGAGGTCCTATGCTTGTCTTTTTAAATGAAAAAAAATTTTTTTCAATGAAAAAAAAAAGCAGAGGCCCTCAAGTCAACTTCCTCTTTGAGTCAACAGTCACACCCAGTTGCTGCAGCAGGCTGGTGAAGAGAGCCAGGCTAGCATCACAGGCGCCCTCCGAGGCGCAGGGGCTGTGCGTCTGGGTGAGGAAGTCCTTGCTGTCCCCTACGCCCTACGGGTCAACCAAGTTCTCAGCTGCCGGCGGACCAGAAACTTACGGCTCTGAGCCCACTGCACTGTGACACAGCCTTCGCCTTTACTAAACTCCTGTGTCTTCTGAAAGAGTATTAGCGGTAAATCGGAGAATTGCAAGCATTTTTCAGAAGTGGTTTTACTTGTTAGAAGAAAAGGCAGAGAAGCAAGAGGACGGGAGGCCGGCCGCCGGCAGATCGGCCCTGGCCGGCAGGTCCCAGATGCCTGCGTCCGCACCCGGATCGCCGGCCTTCGGCCCCCTGGCGCCGGCCGCACAGAGGCCACGTCCCCAGAGGGTCCGGGTGCGCAGCTGTAAGCCACGGCTGCGACCAAGCTCTCCGGGCCGCGTCTTCTCGAGTCTCAAGGCGGCTCAGCAGCTCGTAAGGGCGGTCAGCGCGCCCCGCGTCGTGCCACTTCCCCCGAGAGCGGACCCCGAAGCGAGGGCCCAAAGACCCTTTCCAGACGAGGTTTGCTCTCGCGATCGAGCTGCGGCGTGGGGGGAGGGGGGAGTCCGGGGGCCCAGCCACAGGCGCCCTGCACGGGAGCCCTCACGCCCTCCTGCCCAGCCCGAAGACGGCTTGTCACTGGCCGGAGGGTGGACACGACAGACGCAGAGCGGGGAGCGGAGAAGGGAGCCCCGGGACGGAACCTGCGGGTCAGCGGGGAGAGTCCGCGTGGGGACGGCGGGGACCCGGAGCGTGTTTCCAACAGCGCGAGGAGTGACCGGGAGGGGGCGGCGAACGGACGTTTCAAGGACAGCGCTGCGGAGCCACCGCCCGAGACACAGGCAGGAGAGGGCGTGAGCTGGGCCGTTGGGCGTGGTCGGGGCGAGGATGCTGCGGGCGGGGTGAGGATGCACGTGGGCGGGGCAAGGATGGCCGTGGGCGGGGCGAGGACGGGTGTGGGCGGGGAGATGATGGTCATGGGCGGGGCGAGGATGCACGTGGGCGGGGCGAGGATGCTGCGGGCGGGGCGAGGATGCCGTGGGCGGGGCGAGGATGCCGTGGGCGGGGCGAGGATGCCGTGGGCGGGGCGAGGACCGGCGTCCACTTCAGGTCCCATCCCTGCCAAAGACGCTGATCTCCTCCGGCCCTGCCTGGCCCAGAGGCCAGCTGCGTCTTCTGAGCGCGCCGGGTTTGACTAGGGAGGCCATCGCAGGACCCGCCAGCGCCAGGCCTCGGCTGCGTGCACCCACGTCTGTCCCCAGCCCTGTCGCTCCCTGAACGCCCACCTGCCACCCACTCCCCGCCCACAGCAGCCCACACAGCCAGCCCACCCCGCCCCGCCCCGCCCCGCGCCCCGCCCCGCGCCGCCCAGGCGGACTCTGCCGCAGCCCGCAGCTGTCCACCAGCTCTCCGCGGTGAGCCTGCGCCACGCCGCACTTCCCCGGCGCCGCGGGCTCCCCGGCCTGCGGCTGTGACCTCGGCGTCTCCAGAATGACATTCCTGAACGCAGGTCGTGTCCTCCTTCTAAGCCTGTGGGGACCTTGCTCGACACAAAAAATGAAACCCAAGTCTCGCGTGGGGGCCGGGTCCCGCCCTGCCCGCTCGCAACTCACTCCCGGAGCCCGGACGCCACAGTCGCCCGCGGCTCTCTCGCCGCTGGACGCGATCTTCCCTTCCCGTCTGATGCAGCGGCCACCCGGGTGCTCACCCCAGGGAGCCGGACGTGTGTCCCCGGGACAGTCTGCACCGGGAGGTTTATAACGGCTTAACTCATCCACCTGAAAGCTTAGAAACAACCAAGATGGCCCCCATATATGAGAAATAAGCTGTATTTTAAAATAAATCCAGGTAGGGCCTCCCTGGTGGCACAAGGGTTGAGCGCTGCACTGTGGGGCTTCCGCAGCCACTGCAGCACGAGCTCGATCCCTGCCGCTGGCCAGGGAGGGACCCACAGGGCGCAGCAGACCTCTCCTGCCTCCTGCTGCTCCCCTCAGCAGTGTGTTCCAGTGGATCTGCCTGTTCTGCTCCCTGCTCTGTCTCTGGTGATTCCTCTCACCCCCCAAGACTCTGCCCTGTACCCCAGCTCTTGTGTGCATAAATAAACAAATCTTTATAATAAATAAATAAGATAAATCCAGGAAGAGGAATGTTATTTAGCACCGAAAGGAAAAGAGGTGTCAGGCCTCGGACAGGCTGGGACACCTGGGACGCCCGCAGCGAGAGCCTCTGGTCAGGGCCCGGCTGTGGGTCCAGCGCATTATTTCTGGAAAAGGCAAAAGCACAGAGGGAGCAGAAGGCCCAGGCTGCCGGGCAGGTTGGGGGGAAGACGGAGCAGGTGGAAGCCCAGAGGGTCTCAGCAGTAGAATGTGTGGGCGCCTGCTGCATGGCGTTAGGTCCCAGCCCAGGTGCACCCCAGCGTATGTTCTGCACCTGGTACAACGCGCCGGGGGCCCCACCCGCGGCACCGAGTCCTCCACTGCAGCGCAGGGCTGACAGGCCCCCACACACACGAGAAAGGAAAGTCTCCTAATGGATGGTGCTGGGAAAACTGGACGGTCAAATGCAGAAAAGTGGCTCTAGAACACACTCTTGCATTGCGCAGACGCTAACTCCAGGGGGCCAAAACCTTGGATGCGAGACCAGAAACCATGAAACATTTAAAAGAAAAAATAGACAGAACACCCTACGACAATGGCTTCATAGTGTCTTCGGGGCCGTGTCCCCAACTGCAAGGAAAGCAAAAGCAAACACATCAAATTAAAAAGCCGCCCAGCGAAAGGAAGCCCCAAATGACCCTGCCAAAGATCCAGCCAGGGGCCGGTGTCGGGCAGGTGTCTGACAGCTGCAAACTCGGACATCCCAACGACAACCAGAGGCAAAGAAGCCACTCCAAAGACGGCGGAAGGGCTGAATGGATGCTCTCCGAGGAAGACAGACAGACGGCCTCTGGGGAACCCACAGCAACCCACGAGAGACACCCCTCGCTCCCGGGAGAACCGCCCAGATCAAAACAGACTCGGCTGGCAGGGCGCGGGAGAAAAGGGGCCCTAGCACTGCTGTGGGGAGAGACGGCCCAGCCCTCGTGGAAAACAGATGGGGTTCCTCCAATAGTAAAAGTGAAAGATTTACCAAAGGACCCAGAAACCCCACTCCTCAGAGTTTCTCCAGAGGATGCAGAATCCCTGATGCAGAGGGCCGTGTGCCCGGCTGCGTGCCAGTCATGCAGACAGGCGCCCAGGACAAGAGCAGCCGGGGAGAGGTGCTCTGCACGCATGTGGAATACTACTCAGCCGTGAAGAGAGAGGACTGTGGCCCTCTGGGGCCGTGGATGGGACTGGTGGGAGGGTGCTGAGTGCAGTAAGCAGAGAGAGGGCCGCGATGGAGTGATTTACTCATGCGTGGAATAGACAGCCACGAGACCAAGGGACAGACAAACCAGACCCAAACAAAGCCTGGATTGGGGCTGCAGAGCTGGGGCTGCAAGAGGAGAGGTGGGGGTCGGTGCCTTGGTGGTGGGCACGTGTGGTGACAGATCTGAGAGCAGAGAGCCTGGAACTAAATATTCCTTTAAATAAGTAAATAAAAAGATGTAGCTAACAAGCAGGGGCAGGGAATGGGACAAAGGACACAGGAGAACATGCTGTTCTTTCTGCTCAATTTGTTAACCTAAAACTGCTCTAAACATAAAATTTACAAAAAAAAAATGCAGACATGGTCAGGAATATTTATTTTAGGGCTGGACAGCCATAGCTGACAGTTTAAAAATTAATGCTGGGGCCTCCCTGGTGGCGCAGTGGGTTAAGCAACGCACTATGAGGTAGACCGCAGTTGCTGCAGCACGAGTTCGATCCCTGCTGCCGGCCAGGGAGGGGACCCACATGGCGCGGCAGACCTCTCCTGCCTCCTGCTGCTCCCCTCAGCAGTGTACTTCCGTTGATCTGCCTGTTCTGCTCCCAGCTCTCTGTGGTGACTCCTCTCACCCCCCCACACCTCTGGCCTGTACCCCAGTGCTTGTATGCATAAATAAATAAATCTTTAAAAAAAAAATTAATGCTGTCTTTCTTCATCACTCAGCCACCACGCTGGGGCCAAGCTGAGGTGGGGCTGGCAGGGGTGGCTTGGCTCTGAGTGTAGAGGGCGTACAGGTAGGCACGCACCCCTGGGTGCCTCTCCCAGGAGATTCGCAGGGCTCCAAGCATCAGCTCAACCGACACATTTTACTGACAAACGCGTATTTTAAGGCCTTAAGGTGTTCTTTTCTCTCCAGCACTACTGAGTGAAAACGTCGCAAATGTGATGAGAAACCCCAGCAGGACGAGCTCAGCCACCCCTCGGAGCCCCGCTCCAGGCCCAGAGGCGGACAGCGGCGCCAGCAGCGACTCCCGGCTGGAGACAGGCACAGAGCCCTGTGACCTCGGCCCAGGGCCCGTTAGTCCCGTTAACGCCCGTTCCAGGCAGACGCTGAACGGGCCTTGGGTGGAGAAACCAGCAAGACAGCAAGCAGAGCGGCTCCGTCTCCTTTCCTGTGACTTTCTTTTCAGAAACCACAAGCCCTGGAGGGAAAGCAGTAACTCGCAAAGCAGAAAAACGCAAAATTCGGTCAGAAATAGAGGTGTGACGCGAGGCCCCTGCAGGAGAAGTGCTGGCCCCGTGGCCCCGGGACCCTGATGGGCCAGGGGCCTCACCCGGGAGGGGCTCCTGGCAGAGGAGTCGCAGGCTGAGCCCGGGAGGGGCGCCCCTCAGACCCGCCGAGCCCCGCAGCAGCAGCCCGGCAGCCCCGACGGCCCAGCGCCCGCCTGGCCTTCCGCGCACACAGGCCGCAGGCAGTGACGGCCCGCGCCGGGGCCATTTCGACTTAGAAATCCAGCTCAGAAAAAGACACGTGCAAAAATACGAGCCCCGGCATCGGGTAAGCATCATTACAGCCGGATACTGGAACTGGAGGCTTACCGCGTCATGCACTCTGTATTCACCGAAAGCTAAGGCAGGTGTGAGTTTCTTTTTGCACGTCCGTGAGCAGCCTCACAAAACACCTGGTTCCACACTCAAAGCCGGCGAGGAGCCGAGAGGGTGCGCCCGCAGCAGCACCCCGTGTGCTCCTGGGGACGCGGCTCTGCTCACACACGCGTACACGCGTGCTGCACTTACACTCACACCTCACTCTCCATCTCACACGTGCACACACACTCAGGCTCACACTCATGCTCACCCACATCTCACTCCTACGTGCATTGTGTACACTTACCTTTGCACACTTACACTTACGCACCCCAGCACCCTCCTGTCCTAGACACAGCGCACACTTACACCTGCACACTCACATTTGCACACTCACGTGCACAAAACGCTAACAGCGCTGACACCGTTAGACAATCCCAGAACTGAGCTCTCCCAGACTTCAACCAGCAGGCCTAAAGTGAAGGGATGATTTTATCATTGAGTTCTTTAAATAATTGGGAGTGAGTGGAACTTTCTGGAATAAAGAACTTACAGTACTGATGAAAAAGAGCTACAGAATGATTAATGAATAAACATGAATGTGCCTATTGTTTTGTGCCGCACACAATCCTATAATAGAAAAAAATTAAAATTATATAGATACTCTATTAGAAAAGAAAACCTTATATGACATGGGCTTATTTTAGAGCTCTGTCAAAACAGCACTGTCATTTCCATGTCAAAGGAGCTGCTTCTCTGCACCCCACTCCACACTTTCCAGCTATTGTCGCTGTCATTCGGCACCTGAATGTCTTCTCTGGAGGTGGTTCTGAAGAGTCACACAAGGCTCCTCCTGCACGGGGACCTGCCAGCAGCCCTGCCGTTCTGTGCTCTCCCCCACTCTGTCCCTGTTCCTCCAAGCCCGTACCTGACCACTGTCCTCTGCCATCGGCCACGTGGCTGTCCCCAGTCCAGCCTCGACCCAGCGGGATGCTCTTCCTGGCCCTGCCGGCTGCCCGGCCACGGTGTCCAGGATAGAAAACACGAGGGTCCCCCAGCTGTCCCACGGGGCCTCCCAGGGAGAGAGAGGTCAGGGTGCTCCCCAGGAAGGAACAAGTCGGGGTGCTCCCAGAAAGGAAGAGGTCAGGGTGCTCCCAGGAGGAAGAGCTCGGGGGGCTCCCCAGGAAGGAAGAGTTCGGGTGTTCCCGGGGAAGAAGTCAGGGTCCCCCCAGAGGAAGAGGTCGGGGTGCTCCCCAGGAAGGAACAAGCCAGGATGCTCCCAGAGAGGAAGAGGTCGGGGTGCTCCCAGGGTGGGTGCTCCTGGGAGAAGAGGCTGAGTCAGGGCTGTGTCTGTGACATCACCGCCGCCCCGCCCTGCCAGCGCGTCCCGCAGCGACCAGCCCCAGTACCGCCCTGCCCGGCACAAAGGGTCAGCCTGCGGCCTCACTGTGGACATGGGCTCTCAGGCCGCCTTTGCTTTCTCAGCTTCACCCAAGGCCTTTGCTCGTAAAAGTCCGCGCGCGGCCGTGAGTAGCACTCCACGGTGGGGACACCCGCCCAGGTCTCCTCCAGCATCGGGACCGAGATTCCTCACGCTTGTTGGGCACCTGCGGCCCGTCGGGGTCCGCGGGCTCCCCCAGAAGCCGCGGGGCCGCTACACTCCCAGTGTCCTGTGGGGTGTCCTGGGGTCACACATCAGCCCGCACGGCCATGTGGGGCGCGGCTGGGGTTCGGCGCTCTTCTTTCCACAGGCCCGACGGCCGCCGTCTGGAGTCCAGCCCCATGCGCCAGGGAGCTTCGTCCTCCCAGACCCCGCCCAAGCCTGCCCAGTGCTGAGATCCACGCCCCGCCCCCGAAATCCACGCCCCGCCCCCGAGATCCGCGCCACGCCCCGCCCCCAAGATCCACGGCCTACCCCTGCCTGAGATCCGCGCCCCGCCCCTAAGATCCACGCCCCGCCCCCGAGATCCGCGCCCCGCCCCGAGATCCACGCCCCGTGGGCTGGCGGCTGCTCAGAGGCGGCTCCTCTGCAGGCTCAGGCCCTGCTCCGCCCTCCCCTCCCTTCCGTGACACCGAGGCGCGAGGAAGCCGGACAAACCTGCAGAAGGCTCCGCTTCCGGGTGTGCGGCCTCTCCCAGGCCGCCGGCACCCCTGGTCCTGGCAGGGAGACCCCAGCAGCGGCCCAGGACCCACCCCGGCTGCAGGGGCCTCGGCTGCAGGGCGCAGGACGAGGCGTGCGGAGCGCCCAGGTGCCGGCGGCCGGCTGCGGCCCGCGAGTGCGGAGGCCCTGGGGCAGCGTGCGCCTGCCAGGGCTCCCGGCCTCTGCGGAGCGGTGTGGCTCCCCGCAGCCGGCGGCGCTTCGGGGCGACTGCTCTGGGCGGCACTTTGGGCTGTCCCTCGCTCCCCGACTACGCTAAAGCCCACTGCGGGGCGGCAGCCTGCAGCCCTCCCTTGGGAGCCAGGGAGGTCACGCTGCACCACCCACCTGGGCTGCTCCCCAGCCGCCCTTCCTCACGCGAGGCGCCCTCCTCCTCAGGCCTCCGGCGTGCACGGGACTCTGGTGACAAGGACCCGTGTCCCCCGGCCTGAGGGTCCCATCTGACACCGCACGCCGCTTGCCACAAGCTGATGCAGGCGTCTGCCCCAAATCGGCAGATGATCGCAGGGAGTCCCAGCTCAGAACGGAGACAGGCGAACTGGGGAGCTCCTCGGTGGCTCTGCGGGGGAGCCGGGCGCTGCATTCGGGGGTCGCAGGCCGCCCGCGCCCCCGCGCCCTTCAGCGCTGTCTCGGCCTGGCTGACGCCACTTGACGAGCTCCTCTGAGACGAGCAGTGACGCGCCGCGGGGGTGCGGGGACCGTGTCCTGGGCTGCCCGGCGCTGGAGAAACAGCCTTGCGGGCCTGGGCGGGGACGCCACGGGGACCCCTCGCAAGGGGCACCCCAGCCGCCCGAAGGCCTGGCGCTCGAGCGCGAAGCTGCTGAATCACTTCTAGGAGCGCAGGCGAGGCGGGAGCCTGAGCCTCGCGGGCAGTCTGGGAAGCTAGGCTTCGGGCGAGAAAACCAAGATGGCATGGACACTCTGCGGGGAGGCCCAGCCGAGCAGACTGTGCTGGCGGCTCCGCAGGCCGCCACGTCCAGGAGGGCACGTTCTGTCCGTCCGTCGCAGGCCACTTTGGCCCCTGCAGGGCTCACACTGACTGACCCACGCGTGGGCTCTGGGCCCGAGCTCAGAACAGCAGTCCCTGGTGGAGGGTCAGGGCAGGCGTGCTGCAGCGCCCAGCGCCCAGCGTGGAGCCCTCCCTCACTCAGAGAGACAGGATGATCTTCGCGTGAAAACGTGCGTCCTGATGGCACGAGCACTGAAGTCCAAGCTAAAGGAGCGGGCGTTCCGGCAGCTGATCCACGATCTCGGCAAAAGCCCAAGGCCGAGAATGTGGTGGGGCGTGCCCAGCAGCGGGACCAGCCGAGGAGTGGGAGCAGCCCCTGCTGGCCAGCTCTGCCCCTGCGGGCATCAGAGCCCGGGAGGGAGACCGGCCGAGGGCCCCTGGGAGAGGCCTGCGTCCTCTTGCCCTGTTGCTGGCTTCGGGGACGGCTCAGCCCGAGGAGCTGAGGTGCTACGGGGGCTACGGGGGGCTCGCAGCTGCCCAGAGGCCGAGGGGGCTTCGGACAGTGTTCGGGGCGGCCGTGGCCTGCTTGGGGTGCAGCCGATTTCACCTTCATGTCCCTCCTCACCTAAGGCGAGTCACGGTGCGTCCAGCCTCGGGGCCCCCATGGGGTGAACCCTCTGCGGGGCTCCCGGCGCAGGGGTGTGGGGAGTGCCCATGAGGTCTGCACCCCGCCCTGCTGGTGCCCACCCCACCTCCATTTGGTCGCCCACCTGGTCCTCAGCAACCTCAGGAATCAGGGGTGCTTTTCCTCGCAGGTCCGTTACAAACTGAACTGGCAGCCCTCGCCCAGCCGTCCCCCACCCCCGCCTCCCCTGCACCCCCCTCGTGCCTCCCCCTGCCCCCACCCCCGCCCCCCGCAGCTTCTGCAGACAGCAAGCAGCAGCGGGGCGGGTCTCGGGCGCGCGCCCCAGACGCACCCTTGCGGCGGGCGGGGCATCCGGGCGCTCGGCTGTGCGGGGCCAGCCGGCCCCACCCCCCACAGGCTGCTTCAGGTCTGGCTATCTCAGCGACCCAGTCCGCTCAGGCGGGCAGGGCTATCAGGGTTTAAGTGCCGGGCCTGCACGACGGCGAGCTACAGCAGCACCCGCTTCGCTCCGACCGGCCTCTGCCCTGCGCTCGCTCTTCCCGGTCCTCCCAGGCTCGCCACGTCCGTTTGTCCCCGTGCGCGAAGACAGGCCGGAACTCCCCACGAATTCGCTACTCCGCCCCATGGCTGCGCACTCCGGAGCCGCTCCTGGCTGTGAGGACGCACGCGCCGAGGCACGCGCACAGCCACGCGCACAGCCACGCGCACAGCCACGCGCACAGCCACGCTTGGCCGCGCCGGACAGCTCCGAGAGCGCACGCCGAGCCTCGGCCGGGGACGCTCGGCGCCGCCCACCTGCAGAAGGGCCGCATCCGAGGGCCTGAGATGGTCAGCGGCCGCAGAACCTGAGACTGCCTGGCGCCGGCGGGTCTGGTGGCCCCTCCATGCTTAGTGTCCACCGAAGCCGCAGCCTCCGTCCCCAGCGACGCTTGTCCCCTGCAGGCCGGTCAGCCTGAGGAGGGCCTTTCGCTTTCCCACCTGGAAACCCTCTGCCCCAGCCCCCAGGTCAGGTCTCCCCCTCATTTGCACCCCGGTCCTAACCTCCCAGCCCCCCTCCCCTTTTCTGAAGGAAAGGTCAGAGGCAAAGCAGACGCTTTGGGAGAGCCGAGTCCTGAAGGAGGGAGCAGCGGCCCAGAGCGCGCATCCTCCCTCGGTGCCCTGGCTGGCGACCTGGCGCTGGGGTTACCTCCGCGGAACCCCAGATAGGTGCGTTTGGAGGTTGGCCTACAAGGGCAGCTTGATAGGAGAGATTTAATGCAAATACTTTATCAAAACAATGATTCAGCCTCGGCTCAAAGGTCCTCAAACTGTAGTATTTTCTTCCAAATTCACTGAAATGCTGACAGCTGTTACAGGAATGCGCCTCAAATTCCATCCTGACATTAGAATTCCGGCTTCGAGCCTCTCATCTTCTCTGGCTGGTTTTGCCAAGGGCGCACTCTCCTTCCGTGGAGGGGGTGGGGGCGTGACCCCCTTTGTATGGAGGGGGTCGACCCCTGGAAGCCTGGGGGAGAAGCTCTGGTGAAGTGGTCAAAGGTCGAACGCCCTCTGCAAAGGCCTAGAGATTCTGGGGACTTGGGGGGACGGCCTGGTGTGGGGTGCTGGGGGGGTCATGGGGTGAGGAGGCAGGGGGGGCGGCTCCGAGGGTGCTGGAAGGATGTGGGGTGAGAGGGTGAGAGTTGAGCGCAGGGTCTGAGGCTCCAAGGCTGGGGGGCGGACAGGCGCAGGCGGTGACTGACAGCTGCGGGGGCGCACTTGGGGCCGAGAAGCTCCCGTGGGGAAGGGAGCAAGGTCGGGATCCCCGGCCCCAGGCAGTAGGAGGGGCCACCCTGGGGCAGCTCCAGCCTGCAGAGAGAAGAAGGCCCCAGAGGGAGCAGGAGATGCTGAATTGGGGGACCTCTCAGCCAGAGAGCCCTGGGGCTCACCCCAGGGCGCTTCTGGGGGGCGGCCCCCCCCCGGGCTCCCCTGGGTGCAGAAGCACAGAGGGACCAAAGGGCTGCGAGAGTAAACTGGCTGGGAGAGCGGAGACCAAGGGGGGGGAGCCACTTCGGAAGGCCAGAGGGGCGGCCCTCCTGGCCAAGCCAGGCCCTGCTGGCCAGTTCCCTGCACACAGCCGGCCCCACGGCCACCCGCCCGCTCCTGTCGGTCTAATCCCACTTACAGGTACATGTAAGCATCTCCCCAGGGTGACAGCAGGAAGGCTCCTCAATGACCTGCAGTGGGACCGGGTCCTTTGGCCCAGGAGTGCAGGGGACCCTGTGGGCAAGCGGGGGGCCCACCCTACAAGGCTGTTGCGTCTGCACGAGCCCCACGCTTAGTGGGGACGCCAGGCCCAGGCCCACAGGGACCCAAGCAGAGGGAGGGCCAGGAGCCGGCCCGTGCTCAGGCAGTGGACTGGCACGCCTGAGTGCGCTGGCCAGTCCCTCCTCCGAGGAGCAGCGCCGAGGTCATGCCCACACCCAGACCCTGCCCCGGCCCCCGCTGGGCCCCACCGAGGGGAGGGCCTCTCGCCCAGAGGCGGTGGGCCCTGTCCCTACTCGGCGCTCCGGGCCACCGCGTCGTGGCGTCCCTCCCCTGGCCGCCCGGCCGCCTCCTGGGCGCAGGAGCCACGCGTGGGTTTGACCTGAGGGTGGAGTGGACCCTCGGCTAGAGCAGCTTCCTGGGCAGGCAGGAGGCCGCCCGCCAGCCCAGAGCTCAGCGGCCGCTGAGTGCGGTCTGGACGCCCCCCGCCATGCGCTCTCGTCCTAATTGCCTCTGGCTAATGGTTCCGGTCGAGTGAGTCAGTGTTTTATTGTAAAGCAATGCAGGTTCTTGGGAAGCAGGAGGGCTCTAAACACGCCACGCTGAGGCAGCCACGCGGTCCCTGCCCGCGCTCACCCTCACCTGCACTGGCCACAAGCGTTTTCCCGAGCACGAACAGCCACGCAGGCGACACACGGCGCTCGGGCACCCAGGGCCAGTGCTTCGGAAAACGATTCAATGGTGTCGGCAAATCGATCAGTGGCCAAGCCGGGAGCACTGGGCATGCTGGGCCAAGGCTTCCCGCTCCTGCCCGCTGAGTGCGCGTCCGTGCTCCGGGGAAGGCAGGCGAGCGGGGGTGCCGCCCGACTGGCCTGAACGTGGCGGAGGCCGGCCGCAGCGAGCCGCCGGTGAGGCGCCTCAGACTAGTGCTGGTTGACGCCCATTTCACAGGTGCCGGCTGGCTTCAGAAAGGCTTAGGGTGAACCTCGCACCGCTAATGATGTCGGTTACATGGTATTAGACACCTAACGCTGAAAAAAATAAAGATGTGTGAAATTATATTCTGTCTTCAAGTAGCACTACCCTATTAAGGTCCCATTTATTGTCCATATAGTGACTCTTTATGTTCACGTCTGCTTTTCCACCCACAAACAAAGAACAACTCTCTCTAACTTGCAAACAGGAAATTAAGCCTGTAGGAAGTTAACTAACTTTTAAACAAGAGTCATCCTTAACTAAACAACAAAGATCAGTGCCCGATGATATTCTCTATAAATGGAATTTTAAAATGACGCACACTTGACCTGCTTAAGCTGAATCGAACAAAACCCGTGTAAGATCTAGCTAAGGGGAACGTGCACACTACTGGCAGTGAAGTCGCGGGGTTAGTTACACGGAGAGATACTCCATGTTCGTGGACAGAGGATTCAGTGCTGTCAAGCGCTTCTCGGCTTCACCTGTCGCCCACACAACGCCAGAGTCGCAGCGGGCTATTCTGCAGGCTCACACAACATCTCAGGTTCGCACGGAGCCCACGGACCCAGGCCAGCCGACGCAGCATTGAGGAAGAAGTGGGAGAATGGACCATGTGGCCTCGAGGCCTCACTATAGAACAGCAGTGACGCGGGGCGTTGGCAAAGGAGACGCGTGGATGAAGGGAAGGTGGTTTTCAGAGTGACGGCCCAGAAACAGACCC
Organism: Galemys pyrenaicus; assembly: GCA_019455555.1. NCBI lineage: Eukaryota > Metazoa > Chordata > Mammalia > Eulipotyphla > Talpidae > Galemys > Galemys pyrenaicus. The sequence goes on from JAGFMF010012193.1 coordinate 2,385,977, forward strand.
GCACCCACACTCTCTGGCCCTTGACAAAAGGGAACGCTTCTCGTGGCCACAGGCACCTCTCAGCAGAAGTGCTGGGACAAATGGACGTTCACGCGCCAGAAAAAGAACTTAGATGACGCAAACCTTACATCAGAGGCCTTTGATCTAAAAGCGAAACGCGAAGCTATAAAACGCTCAGGAGACAACAGGCGAGAATCTGCGGCCCTCGGCTCTGGCGGTGACTGAGATGCAGAGGCGCGCATGCCAGCGCAGTGGCCGGACGCTCGGACTGCATCAGCTCTCGCTCTGCCGAAGACAGCGACAGGCAAGGGGAAGACGGTGTCTGCAAAACGCGCCTCTGAGAAAAGCCTCTTGTCCAAACGACGCAAAGAACTCTCAAAGCTCAGCAGCACGTAACAGAGGAACAGCAAGGCGCAGACACCGAGTGTCCGAGGGGTGAAGACCAGACCTCCTCCAGCCGAGGCGGTGTGGCCCCGACCCAGCATCAGGAGTTACGCTTTGATTTCATGCTAAAGTTGCGTATTAACATATAGTAGCATGTTTCTAGCCCACACCTGGAGGGCAACTAGTCAAATAAGTGAAAATGTAGCCTGAGAAAACAAAATTTTAATAAGGCAACGCATTCTACTTGGATTCTGTCACATAATGAAAGTGTGGAAACTAAAAAAAAGAAGAAACCACCTCATTTAAAAAACAAGCCAAAGAAGACATATATTAATCCAGCCAAAAAGGGACAGGAAAGCTAAACAGACATCCTCCAAGAAGACACGCAGGTGCCCAGAGGCACAGGAGGCGCTCACGTGGCCTCTCCTGGGGCGGGCAGGTCAAGCCACCGTGAGACGCCACCGCACAGCTGTGCAGACAGCCCAGACCCAAAGGCCGGAAACAGCACGCGCTCTGAGGGTGTGGGGAGGAAGGAGCCCTCACGAACGGCTGTGGGGTGCAGACTGCGGAAAACGTCAGATAGCGCTGCCTGGCGAGCGGGATTCCGAGCCTCCCGTCGACCCAAACGATGCAAGACACTGACTCGAGGACTGGTGTGCACGCCTGTGTTCCCTGCAGCCCTGTGCACGGCACCAAGCTAAGTGCCCAGCGGCAGGACTGGGTCAGAACAGGGGAATACTACTCAGCCCTTAAAAAGGACGAACTCTCGCCATTTCATGACAACATATTCAGTAGCTCGAACTGGAGGGCTGATGCCGAGTGAAATACGTCAGAAGGAGAAAGACAAATACCAGACGTTGTCGCTTATGTACGGAACAGAGAACCAGACAGAGGGCCAGGCAGACAAGCCCACACGGCCCCAACACCTGGCTGCCAGACCGCGGGAAGCAGAGGCGGCGTCAGGTGGGAGTGGGGCGAGGAGCGGGCCGCGTGGAGGACAGCGGTGGGGTGAGCCACGCGTCTTCAGAGACGTGACCCTAGGACCTCCAAAACAAGCACGAGGCTATAAACCGGCTCTAACTACGTGGGGCGTGGACCGACGGCCACGAGCACAGGAAAGAAGCCTCACATCAGACGTCGCGAGGGAGGCGCAGGTGGCGGGACGAGGTGGCCTCGCTCCTGCCGGGGCCCAGACCAGAGCCGTCGGGGCCAGGAGGCTGAGCGGCAAGCGCGCGGCTGGGGGGTCAGCGCGGCCGGCTGGGCCGTCCGTGGCCCTTCCGAGGTGAGCACAGGCTCCCGCACCCAGCGCCCACGCGTTCCCGGTGCCCCAGCGAGCTGAGACCTCGTCTGACCTACGCGTCACAGCGGCGCTCACACGTGCCGGCCGGGGCACGGGTCGGCTGAGCCGGGAGCAGGCTGCGGCCAGGCGGCCTGCCTGGCCCCGAGGAGGCCTGCAGCAGCCCCAGGCAGGGCTGACCGTGAGGCCGCGTGCCCCGGAGAGCCTGGCGGTGGATCTGAGTGGTCACTGTCGTGAAACCCGGCAGAGTCCAGGCGAGGGTGCAGTGAGTGTCCAGGGGGCGTGGGGACGTGCAGAGGCGGGAAGTGACCAGCGCGGGATGATGGCCGACCTGGGCAGGCTGGCGGCTCCTCCCGCACCTGGCCCGCACCGCCCGCCCCCTCCCAGCCACGCCTCTGCGGGTGGCGGATGAAGGGCCCCGGCCTGCCCCCACCCAGGCTTATCGAGAAGGTCATGTGAGTGGCGCAGGGGCTGAGCGCCGCGCTGTGGAGCATCCGCGGCACAGCAGCGCGAGTTCGACCCCCCGCCAGGGAGGGACCCGCAGGGCGCAGCAGCCCTCTCCTGCCTCCCGCTGCTCCCTCAGCAGTGGGTTTCAGTGGGTCCGCCTGTTCTGCTCCCGCTCTGTCTCTGGTGACTCCTGTTACCCCCCGCGTCTCTGGCCTGCACCCCAGTTTTTGTGTGCATAAGTAAAGAAAATCTTTAAAAAAAAAAAAGAATATCAAGTGGAATAACAGCTAGAAACCGATGTAGTGATTTATAAATTTTTGAAAAGACTTCACCGTCAAGTTATTTGATCATTGAAGAAAAATAAGGTATCCTTTGTTTTCGATAAATGATTTCACGACCATTCCTCCGTAATCTGCACGTTCTCGAGTTCAGATTCCCCACGCAAGACTTAACCCCTAGGTGGGAACGCTCTGCGGCCGCAGCGAGGCAGAACTCAAAGCCCGGCGGCCCACTCCTGCAGCCACCCCGGCCTGGGAACCTGCGCTCGTTACTTGCTAAGGACGAAGGGCCAAGGCCAAAGAAGAGCCGCGGGGCCGGCGCGGCCGGGAGGCGAGAGGGACGCCGTGGAACCGCGGGAGACCGACTCAGGCTCCGGGGCCGTCGCGACGCGGACGGCCGCGGCATCTGCTCCGTCCGGGCCTGCGCGGCGTCTGGCCATCGTGGCCGGCCAGTCACGGGAGTTCCTGGCGCTGTCCCTGCGGGCAGTGCGGGCGGGTGGACGGCGGCCGCGGCGACAGGCTCCAGCCCGGGCCCTGGCCAGGGTGCGGGTCCCAGAGCCCGTGGTCTCTGGCTGCCCGTGCCAAGAGCCGTGGTCGGGCCGCGGTCCTTGCAGAGCGGACCCACGCGGGGCCTCCCTCGGCGGGCACAGAGCCACCGCCACACATGAGCTGGGCAGGGTGAACGGGCTGGGGGCGGCTGGGCCCCGCCTGCTCTCCCCGCCCGGGGCCAGGGCGTCTGCTCTGCAGGGGCGGCTCCTGGCGGCTCTGATGACGCCGGGGCCTCAGACTAGGCAGCGGAGGGTCTTGGCCCCCCCCCCCCCCCCCCCCCCGGGGAGGAGGCCGCGCCGAGGACGCGGGGCTTGGAAGGCTCAGGCTCTGGCCCTGCCGGAGGCTGCAGGCGGCACGTCAGCCCCGCACGCGGCGTTCTGGCCTGTAAAGTCGGAGCTGCTGGTCACCACAAAGGGGCCTGTGGCAAATGACATCATGCACGCGAACGAACAGCTGCCCGGAGCTTTATTTTTTTAAGATTTTACTTACTGACGCACACAAGAGCTGGGCACAGGCCAGAGGCGCAGGAGGTGAGAGGACTCCCCAGAGACAGAGCGGGGAGCGGAACAGGCGGGTCCCCTGAAACACGCTGCTGAGGGGAGCAGCAGGGAGCGGGAGAGTCTGCTGCACCCTGTGGGTCCCTCCCGGGACCCGCGGCGGCTGCAGAACCCTACAGTGCAGCGCTCAACCTCTGCGCCACCTGGGAGGCCCCGCTGCGGCACCCAGCCTGTGGGCAACGGCGGGCAGCGCTGGCCTGCTGCTCCCACCTGCCCACCCTGAGCGGGGCCCCGCAGTCACGTGCCGGAGCGCAGGGAGCACGCCCGGGGCTCGCCCTGCTCGGTGCAGGCCTGAGCCCATCTGCAGGTGGGAAGTCCGGCCGCGTGCAGCCAGCACGGGGCAGCTGGCCTGGGCCGCTTCCGCCTGTCACCACCGGTACACACACACCCCTTTCCTCCAGATGCTCCATCCGCCACGCAGAAGCAAAGGGGGCGCGAGGGAGGAGAGGGAGAGGAGGAGAGGGCTCGTCTCCAGTGCGTGGGAGCGTGCCTCTGCTTCCTTTGTGCCGCCTGGTTGGAAGCAAGGAGATGCAGTGCCTCTCCGGGGAACCGTGAAAAAGTCAGCCTTGAAGTCTTTAAATTCAACCTTTTTTCAACCCCAAGGGACAGCTAAGCAAACACACACACTAAAAGCAAAGCGCCAGAAGCTAATGGATGTAGAAAAAACGCGCCGGCCTGTCAGCTGTGGTTCGCCTCGCGTGAGAAGGTGGTCCTAGCCAGGCTTGCTCTGGGGAGCTCGAGAATGAACTCAAGGCCTGGTAAAAGCAAGAAACGTCTTATATCATGGATGATATTTCAGACCACAAAGAAGTAGGATTCGAATAACCTTACCCCTTTAATGATACCAAACAAAGCCTGAAGGTTTCTGAGGGGCACTGAGCGTTCCTGCTCACGTGCCTGGAGCAGAGCCAAAGACAGAACAAAGCAAATGACGGTGCTTCTCGAGGCCGACAGACTGCCCCTGTTCACTTCGGCTCTCGGACAGGACGCGCCGGTGCTTAGCAGGAGCTGTGTTTCGAATCAAGTCTAGAGAAAGGGTCCGTTTCACAATTTATTTATAGGATTAAAATGTCAGTGGGAGGAAAATGGACGCGGAGCAGGAAAACTCATGCGTTAGTGACGCGCTTCCAGGGGCTCAGCCAAGCTTGCGAGGCTTCAGCCCTGCACGTCGGTCTCTGCAGGGGCCGCAGCCAGCACCCCAGAGCCCAGTGGCCTCCGCCACGCCGCCCCCAGCGCTGACCGGCCGCCCAGCCAGCTGGCTCAGGGGCCTCGCTCTCCCTCGCTGGACTGGTGACTTCAGCTCCTCCCCCGTGAGTACTTCCTGTGAGAGTTTCATTCCCGCTGTGAAACCCAGCCCTTCGCCGGCAGAAGCTGCTGCCTCCACCGCTGCGTCCCCGCCTCCATGGCTGGGTTGAGCCACGGACTGCGACCCTGCGCGGAGAAGCCGCAGCACCGCGCTCCTCGGCGAGGCTGCAGGAGCTGAAGGCCCAGGGAGCTGCTCCCACCCCCGCGGCTGCTGACGCGCGTGCCCCGTCCACCGCCAGGCCGCTCAAAGCGGGAACGGAGAAAGCAGCTGTCCCAGAAATACCACCCCAGTTCCAGGACTGGCCCCGGGCCGCCGACACCTCCCGGACCTGGGAACAAAGACACCCCCTCCGTGCGCCCGCGCCTCACGGCCGGACGATGCCCTTGCAGCGGCCACTGGAGGAGGCACCCCCTCAGGAGGCCCCTGCCACCTGGGCGCACCCCCAGGAAGCGCCGTGTGCAGGCCTCGTGGGGAGCCGCCTTGCTGGTCAGCGCCCGGGCGGTGTAGGCCGGAGACCCCACCCAGCCGCGGGCACCACGCACAGCCTCTCCTCCACCACCGACCCGCACCCTCCCAGGCACGGGGACAGCCTCCTTTGGCCCCCAGGAGCCGGCCAGCTTCCTGGCCCCAGGCAGGCCCAGCCCCACGAGCTCCATCTGCGGACCTGGCCCTTGGCCAGCCCGACAGTCTGTTTCCGAGGCTTCCCACCCCATTCTCTCCTCCAGATAATGCCCTCTCCAATGACGAAGACGCCCTATCAATTTTCTAAAGCCTGAAAACAATAACAACGTAAAAATAATGTTAAAATAATAGAAATAAAATTTGGGAGGCAGTTTTTATAAAATATCTTTTGCACACGATAAATGATAGTCGAGAATATACGTCTGTCACGGCAAATGCAGCCACTAAAATAATACAGAAAACTTTTCGATGGTTAACTAAAGAATAGATTATAAGAATGATATGTTTTGAACTCATCAGGTTTAAAAAGATATGTACAAAGGAACCACAAAGATCTATAGCAAAATGTTCTACCAGGACTATTATCACTTACGTAAGGTTAAGGACTTTTTCAAATTTCACTTTTCCTTATTTCTACTTCACAGACTCTCCTCTGTGACTGTGCATCCGCTTCTGCAGGAGAGAACAATGGAATCCGGTGAGGCTGACAGGCTTGCTTCACGCTTTCATTACCAATCTCTCCTCTTCCTTCTCCCCAGGCATTCTGAGTTCTAGATTGTTCTTCGTGCTTCCTCGAAAGGAGCGTCACCAGCTCTGTGCCGGTTTGAACCCTGAGTCGCTCCGGCTCGTGCGAGCGTGAGGGTCGCTGCGGGAAGGAGCCTCCCTGGGCTGCAGCAGCAGGAGCAGAGCCTGTGCTGGGGTCTGCTCAGAGCCGGGGCCCCGCCCGCCTGCGCGCTGAAGTCTGGGGCGCCCCGTTTGCACGAGAGGCAAGAAGTGCACGTAGCACGAGGCTGCCCGGTGCTGCCGTCCCGGCCCGTGGTTCTGCAGCTGCTCTCGCCGATATGCTTCTGTTTGCAGATGAAATCTCCCTGAAGACCCTTTCTCAGAACGGTGCTTCATTCCGTCCAGCCCTTTGGTATCTGTGACATTCGTGCTCGTAGCAGTGACGTTCAGCGGCCTTAGTGTTTGGGCAAATACGAAGATCTGGCGAGTGGGGAAATGAACTGAATGCAGACCGTGGTGTTGTCTGGAACCAATATGCGTCACGCTATTCCATTAGCCTTTTATCAAATTAGCCTGTGATCGGCACGTTAAGCTGCTCAAAGACAGGTAATAGCTACTTAAGAGCTAAGAGACTCAACCAGATTCAAGCCTGGCATTGACTTCATGCGCACTGTAAATCTGTTCAAGCTTTTGACAATCAAAGTAGCTACGACTGCAGATAGCAGTATCCTCAAAGCCTGGAGTTGAAGAGAACATCTTGCACAGAATAGAGTCTTAGAAGCAGACTTTTCTTTAAGTAGAAAAATTCCCTGCAGTGTTGGAGGGAAAAATAATCAACTTACAACCAGGAATACGAGACACCAACACCCAGAAGACAGGCCTCGGGCCTACGGAAGCGCCTCACGTCTTGGCCGGCTCGCGGGAGCCTGTCGCGTGTCCAGGCGCCACAGCAAAGCCCGTGGCCGAGAGCGGCCACAAGCACGGGCCTGCACTCCGAGCCTGAAGGGCCCCGAGCTGCAGGTGGCCAAACGGCCGCTCAGCTGAAAGGGACAGCTCGCCGGGCGGGTCCCGCTGATGCTCACTTAGACAGCGCCGGGCCCGCGCTGCTCGGCTGTTTCCCCACCCCCACCCAAACCGGCAGCCCCAGGGAGCCCCGGGGCCCTCTGCGGGTCGCGTCGGCCGCACCCTGCACAGCGCAAGGCAAGGCGCTCGGACGGCGGCAGACATACGCGGGACCTCACCGGCCTTCTTGACCACCCAGGTATGTTTTCATCAGCTTCCCCATCGCTAGCGCTGGACCTGCCTCCCCCTGCCCCTCCGGGGCTCTTTCTCCCCGCCCCTTCCTTCCTGAACCTGCTTTAAGGCTGTTTGGAGGAGGGAGGCTGGAAGCCAAGCCCTTCCTTTGCCTTTTTTGGGCAGAAACCTCAATCAAACAAAACCTCAAAAATGTCAAAACCATCACCTCGCTGACACGCTTGCTCTCAAAGACAAAGCCAGGACTCAGCTCACATCCCCAGTGAAGCACTGAGCTCGGCCCAAACCGCTGTGCCCCAGGCGACCTCCCAGAGGGGACGGGGCGCAGGGAGACACCCACAGCCTGGGGCTGGGACGAGCAGCCTGGCCCGTGACATCCCTAAGTGCAGCGGCTTCTCGGTGTCTCTCCTCAGAAGCAAGAGTGGCGGAGAACGGACAGGCAGTGCGGGCGGGCTGGGCAGGGCTGCTGCTGCTCGGCCAGGCCCCGGCCCTGCCCGGGCCCCGGCGGCGGGCGCAGGGCACACACCTGACCAGAGGCGGCCCCGGCCAGCCCAGCCCCAGCCCAGCTCCGTGCCGCGGCTGCGGTCCTCGCGGTGCGGTTCTGACCCTCCTGACCCCTGCCGCTGGCCGGCCCCCCGCCCCCTGCCCCGCCCAGAGCCAGACCAAAGCCCTGATCCTGACAGCACAAGGACAAACCGGAACCTCTTCCAGGTGAAGGACTTAGCATTCAACCGCCGACAGCCACCCTGCGAAGCCCGCGGAAGGGGCCGCTACCAAGTGCAGGAGACGCTTACATCACGCCGACGAGCTCGGCCTGTCCAGAGCGTCGCTCCCACACAGCAGGGCCCAGCTCGCCCGGCGAACGGAGGGCGCCGGGCTGTCCTCGCCGGGCCACGACGGCCTGACCGGGAGGGTCCAGGGCCCACAAGGCGGCCTCAGGATCTCAGCTCCCCTCGCTGCCCGCCCATGCGCACGTCCAAGCTTCCCACACGCCAGCTCCCACCGCCTCGCCGTCCAAACGTCACGTCTGCGCAGGGGAGCGGGGCCCTCCGCCCGGCCCCATGCCCTGCGAGAGCCGGACCCCACCTGCCTGCGCGTGCCCGGTCTGAACTCACACCGCGCCGCGCCCCGGCTGCCCTGAGGCCAGCGCCGGGCCGGCCGGCTCCTCCACGGCCGCCTGCTGACTCTGAGTGTCCCGGCACACACCAGGCCCCCGAGCCCAGGACAGGGGCCTCCACGCTGTCCGAGCAGAGGACCCAGCCCCGGCCGCGGCACTGTCCAGGAGCTCCGAGGCCCCCAGGCCTGTGGAGCAACCGGGCCCTCGCTGGGGTCCGGCAGCTGCTGGCCCAAGGAGACACCGCCCCGCAGCTCAGCCCACGCCAAGCTCCGGACGCTCGCCCAAGGGGTGCGTGCCTGCCCGGCCTCCGCCTGCGTGGCCTTGGGGCAGGACTGTGGGGCCGGCCGGCAGGCCTGGGGGAGCCCTGCTGGCCACGGGCACGCGGGCCACGAGGGGACCCCGGCCGGGAGAGGGTGCGCCGGCCCCTCCGGCCGCTCGCGCCGCCCACGAGTCCTCACCGCAGTGCGGCGGTGCGGGGGGCTCTGGGAGGGGAAGGAAAAGGAAGAAAACTGCGGGCGCGGCCTGGGAAAGGTTTCAGAGGTGCGCCTAAAACGCGAGCCTCTGCGAAGCAGCAGCCGTCCGCCAGGACCACGGGAGCCCCAGCGCGCCCAGCCCAGCGCTCGCCTGACAGGTGAGCTGGACAGGACGCACCCGCTCGTGGGACGCCGCGCTGTCACCGTCCGTCAGCCAGAAAAGCGGAGTGCCGGGGAGGACGCCGCCCGCTCTCCTCCCCCTCCGCCGGGCGGCGCGAGACCCAGCAGACCCAGGCCAGCTCCAGCGGCCGAGAAGATGGAGGGAGAGGGGGCCCCAGCGCGCTGCGGGGCAGGGGACACACGCAGGAGGGGCCCGAGGGCGGGGCGTGTGGGCGCGGCCGGCCGAGGGGGCAGCAAGGGGGTGCAGAGCAGCGAGGAGGAGCAGGCCCGGCCCAGGCGGTGCCAGAGCCGGGCCGCTGGAGGGCTCGCCGCCCAAAGCCCTGAGCTGGGGTGCCGGCGGAGGCGATGGGGCGGCCTCAGTGGCCTGGGTGCAGGAAGGCGGGCACCGAGTGCCCTGCTTCTCTCCTCCCAGGCTGCGCTGTGGAGCCAGCAGGCCTGTCCCCGGGCGAGGGCGGGCTGGGCGCTGGGAGGCAGCGCCAGGTCACGGCGCAGGCCAGGCGCCTCCAGCCAGGGCCAGCGCAGACAGGCGGCTGCAGGCCAGCTGGGGTCCAGGCTCGGCCCTGAGCGCTCCGGGCCTCGCCCGCCACTTGGGGCGCGCTGTGAAACCTGCTCCTGGGCCTCAGACCGAGCGGGGGGCCCGGCCGCGCCAGGGGCACACGGACCCCGCCCCGCGCCTGGGCTTGCAGGTCTCTGTGAAGTCAACTTCAGACTCAGCCGTCCCAGCCACGTGGCGGCAGAGGAGCGCTGCGCGCGGCGCCCGGCCTGGGGTCCTCCTCCCACCGCCTCCCCGGCCCCGTTTTCTCTGTTCCGCTGTCACCGAGGAGGGGAGAGCCACAGCGAAGCAGTGTCAGTGGGGCCCCCCGCCGGGCCGCCTCCAGCGCTGCCGGGGCCTCGCCAGCACGGTGCCCGGGGCCTGCCCTGGGAGGCCTAGCCGCGGCCAGCCAGCCCCTCAGAAAGCACCAGCGGCCACTGCAGCGCTGCCCGGCTCCTCCGCGGCGGCCCTGGGAGCGCCGCTGCCGTTGCCGCCCCAGGAGCCCAGCCGCCGCCCTCGCAGCTCCGCCACGGCCTGCGGGGCCTCTGCTCTGCCGAGGGCCGGGAGCGCACCGCAAGGAACCTCGTCCAGGCCTAGATGCCCGGGGGCAGGGCCTCCCCAGGGGCGCGGCGGGTTGGTCACCGCACTGCACAGCAGCCACAGCCGCCGCAGCGCCAGTTCGATCCCCGGCCAGGGGGACCCCCAGGCGCAGCAGCCCCTCCTGCTCCCCGCCGCTCCCTGAGCAGTGGCTTCGGTAGGTCCGCCTGCTCTGCTCCCCGCTGTCTCTGGTCACTCCGCTCACCCTCGCCTCTGGCCTGTGCCCCAGCTCCTGTGTGCGTGAATAAATCTTTTAAATAAGTATCCGGGGCAGAGTTAGCAGCAAATCTTTGGTTTAAACATATCACAGAATCCACCGAGCTGAACGAGAGAAGGACCTCCAGACGTTTTCTCCGAACCCCACGGCAAGACCAGGTGAGGGGGGGCTGAGCGGTGGGCTCCGGTGAGGGCCTCGGGCAGGACGCAGCGTAGCTGACCAGCCAGTCGGAGACGCCAGAAAGCGCGAGAAGAAACCAACCCGCGGTCGTGAGAAGCGAGCGGGCAGTGGGGAGTCGCCTCCGACCCCAGCGGTCAAACAGCGTGGGCAGCTGAGCCTGCTGAGTGGACAGCCGCGGGGCTCACAGCGCGGCCGCTGCCCGTGGACACTGGACAGCAAGTGAGGCGCAGATGCGGCTGCAGCGGGGTTTCTGACCTGGGCGGCACAGCTGGACCTCGGGGTGCTCCGGGACGTGGGGTGCTCTGCGACGTGGGGCGCTCCGGGACGTGGGGTGCGGGAGCACCCGCAAGCAGCGAGCCTGTCGCTGACGCACGACTTCCGCGGCTGTACCCGCCGCCCCTGCTGGACGCCGGTGGCTGAGGGCGCCGGCCAGAGGCCAGAAGGCAGCGGGCACCGTGGCCACAGGAGCCGGCGCCCGCCACGTGCTGAGGGACGTCCAGCGCACCCCGTGGGAGGCCGGACAGGGCGGCGGGCACAGACACAGAAGCTGGGCAAGGCGGGCCTGGCGCTCCAGCGCGTTTCCAGACGCCCCCTGAGGGCCCTCGTCTCTGGGGAGGCGCGTGCGTCCCACAGACAGGCCCAGGCGCCCCTGACCGCCACGCCCGCGGGTGTCCGAGGCCGGGCAGGCTGGGTCGTGCGGGTCGGGTCTGAGCCTCCTCCGGTTTGACGGCTCTGGGACAGTCCAGAGAGGCCTGCGGTCACCCCGCTCCCCTGAGTCGGAGGAGTCCTAATAATGGGCGCATAACGCGTGTCCCCTGCAAAACTGTCCTCAAAGGGAAACGCTCCCAAGTGGCGAAGCAACTGGCCTCGATGGGCGGCTGGGGCCTGGAGGGCGGGGCCGGGGCGGGGAAGGGCGGGGCCTGGGTGGGGCGGGGCGGGGCCGGGGCGGAGCCAGGACCTGTGGGGCAGGTCAGCCAGGCCTGGTCCTTTTTCCTTAGCGCCCTCCCGCCCGCCATCAGCAGGCATCGGCCCACGGCTTGGCTGAACCTCATTTTCACCCCAACACGAGGGGGACGATCCCGAGGGCCCCGGGAAGAAGCTGTTTCTCCTTCCCGCAGTTTGTGGAAGGAGGAAATGAGGGATGGAAATGGACGCTTGGGAACCATATAAAAGCAAAAATGCATGAGAAACAAATGCCACAGACCCCAGGGGAGCAGCCTGTGCGCCCCGCTTGCCCCCAGAGGCGCCCTGCACGCCGGGTCAGCGGGCTGCCGCCGCGAGCACAGCCCAGGGGCCCAGGCGCTGGCCTGCAGGCGGCCATCGCAGGCACTTTCCCACGAGGCGGGCCAGCCCTCCTGGGCTGGACCGCCCGGCAGGTCACACCCACCCACGGCCCTGCAGAGCCGGTTTGCCTCACCCCTTCCTGCCCGGGCTGCCCGGAACACAGCCGCAGGGGCACAGACCCGGCCGAGGCGGCACCTCCGGCAGCCAGCGACGACTCCGCAGTACTAGCGCGTCCCCACGCCTGTGAAAGCACTTCTCTGGCACCTGCACGGCACGGAAGAGCCCAGCATGAGGGACGGCGGCCCCGCTGGGCCAGGACGGCCTGGGGCTGGGCGGCGGCGTGCGGCGACCGGGAGCAGCCCCCTCAAACTCGAGCTGCCTCTGCTCGCTGTCCTGCCGCACGCGGACTCCCTGCCGTCCCGCTGGCTCGGCTGGAGCTTGGGCCTTGACAGCCGCAAGGGGAACAGAACAGGTGGCTTGTTTACCTATCAAGAAAATGAAACCAAGTTGGCTGACCCAGAGGGCCTGAAGCGCCGCGTCTCTGAACCAAAGCAGACTTGCCTGCCGCTCGCGTTCGCCGGCGCTTCCGGTTGTTCTGGGTGTCAGTTATTGGAGCCAATTGAGCTGTGTCTCCACCGCGTGGGGGCAGCTGGCTAGGGGGCAGCTGGCTAGGGGGGTGGCTGGCTAGGGGCAGCTGGCTAGGGGCAGCAGGCTAGGGGCAGCAGGCTAGGGGGGCGGCTGGCTAGGGGGGC
>JAGFMF010012193.1:2413024-2430857 GCA_019455555.1 Galemys pyrenaicus
GCCATCTGCAGAGTGTACGTCCAGCGGCCATCTGCAGAGCGTGCATCCAGCGCCATCTGCAGAGTGTACATCCAGCGGCCATCTGCAGAGCGTGCGTCCAGCGCCATCTGCAGAGTGTGCGTCCAGCGGCCATCTGCAGAGCGTGCGTCCAGCGGCCATCTGCAAAGCGTGCGTCCAGCGCCATCTGCAGAGTGTGCGTCCAGCGGCCTGCAGGACGCGCCCCGCACACCCCCCCGCCAGCCCCGCCCGCTCGGACAGTCAGCGCGAGGTGCACAGATGGGGCATGCGGGCCTGGGGGCTCAGCCAGTGGCCCTGGGGGCCGGGAAGGCCCCGGAACAAGGGGAGATGCTGTTTGACCCGAGAGGCACAGTATTCTCAAAAAGTCGGAGAACTTCCATTTGCTCCGCGAAGCGTTAGCCGCCACAGAGAGCAAACTGCTGCTTCCTGTTCCAGACGCACGTCCACAGAAAGACGCGGCCGCGATGTGTCCTTGTCCCCTGCTTGCCTGGACGCGGGGCCTCCCTGTGGCACAGAGCCCGCCCGGGGCACTCTGCCTGGCGCCCTGGGCTGCGCCCCGTGCAGACGTCTGGGCCAGGGAGCCTCGGCGCTCCCCTTACCCAGGGGCTCCCCGGCCCGAGCGCACAGGAAGCGGAATCACGGGCCGCGGGCGGGGCCGTCCCCCGGAGCTCGTGCCCCACGCCGCCGAGCCCCGACCAGGTGCATGGGGCAGGCCCACCAGGGCGGACGCCCGGACCACGCGGCGGCCGGGCACTGGGAGGCGAGGCGAGCGGGACGCCGAGCGAGGAGGCCCGGTTTCCGCTGCCCTCCTCAAACAGGACGCAGCTGCTCTGCTGGCGGCCACAGCGACCCCAGTTCTCAGGAGCGGGGGAGCCGGCCCGCTGGCCGCGTGGAGAAGCCGGACAGTCCGAAGCAGCAGCGCAGCCCGGCCGAGGCCCGGCCACCCCAGGGGTCAGGACTGCGCCCACCGGCCAGCGCCCCAGAACTCAGTCCCGCGTCAGGGCCGCCCCCCGACCCGACCGGCCTCGGCTTGCAGGGGCAGGCGCCCGCAGGCAGCGGCGCGCGGCCCCCAGCAGCGTGTCCAGCAGCGGGACCTGCCAGGTTGGGGCCGGAGACAGCCGGCTCCCCCTGCAGTGCCAGAGAGGGAGCGAGCTGTGGCGGGACCGAGCTGCCCCCGCCGTGCCCGAAGCCCTTCTAAGTGGCAGGCGACCCCGGCCCACGACCCCGTGGCTCCGCTGCTCCCCCAGAGCTGAGTGTCCCCAGGGGGCAGCCGGCACTGCCCTGCTGGGGCGCGCTGAGGGCAGCCCCGCTCTGGCGAGGGATGCACACGGGGCGGCACGGTGGGGAGCGGCTCCTGCCTCGGCTGCAACCGCCGTCCGGGCTCCTGGGGAGGTGACCGTGTGGACGCGGCGTGAGAGCGTGGGCAGCACCCACCCGGGCCTGCTCCGGCCGCCGGGGACAGGGCGCTGTCCGGCAGGCGGGGCGTGCAAGGACCCAGCGGGGCGCGAGGTCTCGCCCCGGCCTCAGCCCCAGCGCGCCGTACAGCGGGCGGTGCAGCAGCAACGGGGCCCTGGCCGCAGGGGCTGAGCGCCGCCCTGTGGGGCAGCTGCTGCCGCGCATCCGACCCGGCCACCGGCGCAGCAGACCCTCCCGCTCCGCCGCCCCTCCGCGGCCTCTCGGCGGCCGCCTGCTCTGCTCCCGCCCTGTCTCTGGGCAGCGGCTGGCGCCCCGGCGGCCCAGCTGCCTGAGGAAGCAGGGCCATGAGCGCCTGCTCAGAGCCCGCCAGGCCCCTGCCAGCAGAGGCAGCCGGCCCAGGCGTCCAGACCCAGGCGCCCGTCCGCCCTGCGGGAAGCCCGGCCGCCCGTGACCCGCCGGGTCGGGTCCTCGCGCAGCGGGAGCGCGTCCTAACGGAGAGCTGAGCCCGCACGTCTGGCTGGCCTTTATTTTGTTTTGTTTTTATTTAAAGAGCAGGTTCGTCAAAGAAAGTTGAAAAGGGAAGCGCGCTTGCACAGACGCGGCGGCCGAGCTGCCCGAGCCCGAGCGGAGGGTTTGCAGCTCCCCGGAGTCCTGGCCAGGGCCGCGGGCACAGCCCCTCCTGCGGGCCCTGCTGCGCGCCGGCCTGGGCAGTGCCCGCTGGCGGGAAGGGCCCGCGCTGCCGCCTCGGCCTCCCAGGCCCTCGCCGCGAGCCTGCCGGGCCCCAGCAGCGGGAGGGTCTGGGCTTGTAAGGAAGATGTTGCGCCTAGCCCCAGGGCGCGGTACGCTCCAGCAGAGGCCCACAGCCCGCGGCTGCACGGAAGGGGCCGACCGGAGGGGCTGCAGGCGGCACCACCGCGCCCTCCGCAAGACGCGGCCTGGACGGCGCCAGCCGCCACCTCTCGCTGGGCTCAGCCCCGGCAGGGAGGGCCCGGGGCGCGCAGACTCGCCTGCCTCCCGCTGCCCCTCAGCCGTGTGCTTCTGTGTCGATCCGCTGCTCTGCTGCCCGCTGTCTCTGGGGAGTCCTCGCACCCCTGCAGCTCTGGCCTGTACCCCAGTTCTACACGAAAACACTCTTAAAAAAATTTCCTGTGACTCTGCTGTTAGAAACAAGCCCCCAAAGCACGCGCACGTTTCTGTTAAAATGAGCACACGCGCACCTCGCTGACCCGGCAGAATCGTGACCCGCTGGCTTCAAGGGCGGTGGACGCACCGTCGTCCCGAGAAGGCACTTTGGTGAGAGCGCCACTGGCTGCAGGCTTGGGCACGTCGGGGGCGCCGGGCCCGGCTCCTCACATGCTCTCCCACTCGCGCCCGCGGAGGGCAGCGCCTGCCCCACCGGGCACCCCAGGGCGCGCTGCGCGGGCGTGTCCCCAGCGGCACACGCGGCCGCAGCCACGTAACAGACGCGCAGCCCGGGACGCCCGCTGAGTGAGGAAGCCTCCGCTCGCCTGCACGGAGCTACGGCCGCCCAGCGGAGCGCGTCACAGCAGGAGCCTGGGGGCCGCGGGGCAGCACAGCCCGGAGAGGGCCAGCAGGCCTGGCCGCGACCCAGGGCCAAGAGGAGCTGCTGGCCCTCGGCCGGGCACGCCTCCCGCTCCCAGAGCTCCCGGCTCCCCTGCAGCCCCGCCCTCTGCTGTGCTCCCCAGGCTGGCTCAGGGCCCGATCAGGGCCACGGGCCTGTCTGGGGGTGCTCCCGGAGAGAAGGGGACACCTGCACCCACGCCCACTCGTGGGTGTCCGGCTGGCCTGCCTCGTGCCCACTCATCTTCATCCCCAACGGCCTCCAGTAATCGCCGTTTGTCATAAAATGTTACGACCTGCTGTTACTCGCAGATGTGAACACAAAATGAGATGGGAAGTATTTAGGGTTTGTGTTTAAAATGGGACCTTGCCGCCTCCGAGAGCTGCAGCTGACTTTCTAACCTCGCCTCTGGTTCCGGCTGAGGGGACGGTGCTCCGTGCACGGAGGCTGAGAGGGGCTCTCCTGTTTAGTGCGTGAATGTGTAGAAGAACTGGGGTGCAGGCAGAGGCGGGGCAGCGGGGACACAGGAGGGGCCCGCTGCGCTGTGGGTCCCCTCCCGGCGGGGATCGAGACGGCCGTGGCAGACAGCCCGAGAGCCCCTGGCCACGGGCAGGCCCGAGAAAGGCTTCCATTGCTGCTAAAACACAGAACAGACCAGCCCAGCCCCCAGGGACGACTCCACCAGCGCTTCCACCACCCCGGAGGCCGCAGCCCACCCCCACGTCAGCAGTTGGGGCGCCCCAAGGTGCTGAGACGGGGCGGGGGCCCTGGGGCAGAGGTGGCACCCCACCCAGCGCAGAGGCAGGCAGGCAGGCAGGCGGCCGAGCTTGAGGGGACTCCCCACCGCTGTTCCTGCTGGGCATCAGCTCCGCTGGGCTGCCCTGCCCCTCCCGCACCTGGCCGGCGGAGCGTCCACACGGCCACCTTCCACGCTAGTGACCGAAGCTGACTCTGGGCCACCCTTTCAAGCACCTCGAGGTCCCCTCTGCCCCACTTTTCCAGCCGAGTCCGCCCTCAGCATCCCCCACACAACTCAGACCGCCTGGTGCAGAGGCCAACCTGGACGCGGAGCGGCCCATCCCTGGGGTCTCTGCGGCTGCGTGGCGGGCGCTGGGCGAGGACTGGGGGACTGGCCCGGACACGCTCTGTCCCCCCACACACAGCCGGGGCCACCCAGCCGCGGGACAGCGGGGTGACAGCGTCTCCTTCGAACAGCGACCTCCGCTGAGACCCGTGGGAGGGCACCTGGGGAGCCCCGAGTGGGCGGCGCGGGAGCGCCCAGTGTGTGGCACGGGTGTCCTCGTGGGGCCGGGCACGGCCCTGTGGCGCTGCGGGGTGTCAGCGGCCCCTCGGGGCCGCGGCCTGGACGGAGCACAGCGCGAGCTGCGGGAGCACGTCGGCCCGGCCCGGGGCACGTCCGCAGGCCACCGGGGTGGCAGACTCCAGGCAGACGGGGCCGGTGCCCAGGGGCCCGGGGCACCCAGGGCCACGCAGCTGGGGCAGGGGCCTGGGGCCGGAGCCAGCGGGCACCTGGCCGGCGCAGTGTCCGCCCTCGGGGCCTCCGTGCCACTGACACGCGGCCGGGGAGGGGCGTGTCGGTCTGGACCCGAGCGTGTCGGCACAGGAGAGACGGGCTCTCGGCGAGAAGTCCGCGCCCGGTGACCGTGTGGGCCACAGCAAGGGAGCCGGCTGGCGCGGAGAGGGGGGCGGGGCTTCGGTGGAGTGGACGCAGCGAGAGGAGGGGCGTGGACTCGGGTGGCACGCACACGAGCACTGGCCTGCAGCACCTCCCCTCGCTCCTGAAGGAGACTCATGAGCCGCAGCGGCAGCGGGTCTGGGCGCGGAGGCGGCCCTGTCCTGGCCTCCAGACCCCCTGGGCCGGGGCTTGGCCGGCTGGAGGACGCGGTCAGCCAAAGCCGAGGCTGGTGTGGCGAGCTGTGCGGAGACCACAGCGAGGTGATGCGGCTGGCCAGGGCCACCGCCGAGAGACGGGCAGCAGGAGAGCGAGCAGGGGCAGCGGTGCCGGCGCCCAGGGGACACTGCCCGCAGGAGGAGGGAGGCCAGAGGGCGGCGCCCACGGCTTCGGGTCGTCGGGGCCTCACCCAGCCGGCGGGACCGGGGGGCGGAGCCGCTGGTGCGCAGCAGGCGTGGCCGCGCCGGTGACCCCGGGCAGCGGGCGGGCGGGAGGAGGGTACAGATGGGGTTCTGGCCAGAGCCCCAGGGGCCCCGGGCCCGGGCTCCTCCCCCAGGCGCGCCCCACCCGCCTTCTGGGCCTGCGCCTCGGCCTTCCTACCAGACGAGCCGCAGCGTCGGGGCAGCAGCACAGAGCGCGGCCTGGGGACACGAGCGGGGCCACCGGAGCCCGGGGCACCAGCGCAGGCAGAGAGCTCCCACACGTCCAGGCGTGAGCCCCGAGTTGTCAGAGCCCCCTAAGGGGAGCTCCTGCACTCTGGGGAGCCCCACGCCTCGCAGGCCGGAGGGAGCTCAGCCCGCGTCTGCCCTGCAGGGCTCTCCTCGGCGATGGCTCAGCTGACGCCCAGCTCTGCACCGGCCCCCGCGGCCCCGGTGGCGTGCCAGCTCAGAGGCGCCCGTGCAAGTGATTCCCCGCGAGGCTTCCACGTTCGCTGCGGCAGATCCGTGGGGCTCACCCCCGCCCCGCCCCGCCTGCACCCCGCCCCCGCACGCACAGCTGACGAAACAGCCCCCGGCGTCCGTGCGCCACAAGCACCCGCTTGTCGGAGACGGCCCTTCCGGGGCCTCGCGTCCGTGCTCTGAGGCGCAACTGACCGCTGGGCCAGCGTCGGGGAGTGGCCACGCCCGGCCAGCGCTGCGGCCTGTGGCCTGGGCAGGGGCGTCCGTTGGCCGGACGGAGGTCAGCAGCGGTGATCCGGTGAAAGCACTGGACGGTCGCTCTGGCGGCGGCCCCAAGCGGGCTGGGGGAGCCGTCTTCAGCCCGTAGCGCCGCCGGAGCCGGGAACTGCAAGCATGAGCTCTCCCCAGGCCCTGCGGAGGGCACGGCGGGGACGCCGCCTCCGGGCCAGACCCCAGCCGGCCCCAGCCGGCCGCTCTGCTCTTCCAGAGGCGCTCACCTGTCTCGCTGCGAGGAGAGCCCCAGGGCCACCCACCCCGCACCGCGGGGGTGCGGGGGGCGAGGGGCCGCGGGGCGCGGGGGCCGCGGCCTCCCGGGAGTCAGAGGTCAGAGGTTGGGGCAGAGGCCGGGGGCAAGTCTGACGGTCAGCAGGAGGCTCAGGAGCAAGTCCAGCCGCCAAGCCTGCTCCCAGCCAGGGCGCCGGTCAGCCCAGGAGCCGAAGGGCCAGCTCGGGTGCTGCCAGTGGACGCAGGAGAGGGCTCAGGGCTGGCCGCACGGTCCTGCTGCTGGCCCCTGGCGACGGGTCTGTCGGTGAGGACACGGAGGCAACCCCTGCGCACCGGCCCGCGGCCGCTGCGTGGCTGCCCGCCGTGCCCGGCCCGGGCACCGGACCAGACGAGGCAGCAGAACCGCGCCGGCCCCCAACGAGCGCGGCTCCAACGGGCCAAGGAGCGGGCACAGGCGGCGGGCACAGGGGCGTCTCCGCTGCGGGCGTCCGCTGCGCTTCTCAAGAGTTGTCGTTTATGCGCACAGAGCTGGGTGCGGCCAGGGGTGCGAGGGCGCCCCAGAGACAGAGCGGGGCAGAGCAGGCGGGTCCCCTGGAGCCCACCGCTGAGGGGCAGCAGGAGGCGGGAGTCTGCTGTGCCTGGGGGCCCCGCCCCAGCCGGGGTCGGCCTCGCGCTGCAGGGGCGAGTCCCAGCGTGGAGCTCAGCCCCGAGCGCCTCCAGGGGCCCGTGTCCAGACTGGGCAGCGCTGGGCGGTCACTGCCTGGGCTTTGAGACGCCGGAGTCATTCCAGGATAAGGGCCCGGAGGACACGCTGCCCGCGCTCCAGCCCGGCCCAGGCCGGGGACAGCAGCCTTCACGGGAGGGCGACGCGTGAGGGGTGCGTGCCCCTGCACCCCGCCTGGCCCGAGGGTGCGGCCCGCTCCGCCACCGGCTCCAGTCATGCCCGGCAGCCCCTCGGCGCGAGTCTGGCAGGGCTTAGTGAGGGGCTGTCCGAGCCCCGGCGTGTCCAAAGCCGCGAGCCGCCCGGGCAGCCTTGGGCGGGGCTGGGGCGGACTCGGGAGCCCGAGGAGGCCGGGCGGCCACTACCCTGCCACCCAGCACGGACGGGGCGGACGAGGCCGTGGGGACCTGGCGGGGAGCGTCCATCCCGGGTCCAGCTCTGCCAGCAGGCCTGGCGCTGCCCAGGCCCACACGGGACACCAGCGGCCCTCGGCCCCAGGCCTCACAGCCTGGCCCGAAGACGCGTGCGCAGGGGCCAGCACTGCCGCCTCGGTGGCCTGCGCGTCTCAGCCTCGGGCCGTGTCTCCTTCACGGACAGCAACACTGCGGGCCCACGGTCGTCCCAAGCGCGGTCACTTCTGGGCGACGGCCACACCGCAGGCTCCCGGCGCCACGCCGCCCGTCTGTGTCCAGGCTGACGGCCGCTCCATGGCCGTTTACGAGCCACGAACCCGAACTCATCGCCGGTCACATGAGAACTCAGGAGCGGCCTCACCCAGCACCGAGGGCCCCGGAAGGCGCTGGCAGCTTTCTTAAAACAGCGTCATTCCTGGGCCGCCCTGGGGCGCAGGCGTGAGCACCCGCGGGTGCAGGGAGGGACCCCAGGCGCAGCAGACCTCCTGCCTCCCGCTGCCCCTCAGCAGTGCGTTTCAGGGGACCCAGCTGCTCTGCTCCCCGCTCTGTCTCTGGGGAAGACTCTCACCCCCACGCCTCTGGCTGCACCCAGCTCTGTGTGCATCAATAAGTCTTTAAAATAGTAATAACAGTAATCCCGCTCCTTAAGCACGCGCCCCTCCCGGCCCTTCTGCCGACGCCCAGGTCTGCTCGCAGCACGCACAAGCCCGTGCCGTCCACTGCGAAGGGGCTGGCAGTGCTGCTTGTGCACGCCTGCTAGCCGGGCGCAGGGGCGTCACCCTGAATCCAGAGCCCGTCGTCGCCATGGCCGCCCCGGCCCCGGCTGCCCACCCTGCAGCCCCGCTGCGGCGGCTGTGTAGAGGCCGGCCCGGCGCTGGCCCGAGGCTCCCGCGGGCCTGACAGCGGGGTACGGCCTCAGGGCTCGGCGGCCCTCCGAAATGCAGTTCAGCGCAGGCGAGCGCGTGTGAGCCCAGATGCCCGGCCCGGCGCCGAGCCGCTGTCCACCCTGGAAGCCCGGCGCGGCGGCGCGCCCACAGCCCTCGCTGGCCAGCGCCCGGCTGCACACGGCCGTCACGCGCGGCCACAGGTGCAGGCGGGCCGACGCCTGGACACCAGCGAGGGCCGAGAAACGAGGACGGGAGTGCCCGAGGCTGCCCGCGTGCAGAGAGCCACCGCCACCGAGCTGGGACGCCAGGCCGCCCGCCCCGACTGGCCGCGGTAGCTGTGTGCCCGCGACACGGGCGCCGCACCGAGCTTGGCACCGGTAGGAGGGGGAGAACGCCGGGAGCTCTCAGCGGAATTGCGGTCATGGCCCAGCAGCTCTCAGAACACCCTTCCTCGAGGCGGGCTCACAGTGCAGCTGCGTCGGCCCCCGCGAGGGGCGCACCGCGCTGGCCTCTGCCACGGCCCGCGAGCTCGTGGGGAGCGGGAAGGGCGGGCCGTGAGAGGTCCTGGGCCAGCTGGGGCTGCCGAGAAGAGCCGCTGCCTGCGGCGGGGCACCAGCAAGGTGCTTCTTCGAGTCAGAGGAGTTCAGTCAAAGAGTGCTGCAGGGGAACGTGCCCGAGAGCCCGCCCGGCCCTGTGCTCCCGGCGCTCTGGACAGAAAGTGCCCCCGCGGCCACCTCTCCTGCGGACGCTGCAGGAAGGTCCCGCCTGGACCTGCATGTCAGCCGGCCCAGCCCGCAGCCGCGCAATGAGATGGCCAGCGGACACGGGCCAGCCCGCCCCCCACTGCTCCCCACAGCCAGAACCAAAACGGTCACAGCGATGTGGAGAAGGGCGCGGCGGGGGCGCACCCCGAGACGCCGCGGGCTGAGAGGCAGGTGTCCGAGGAGAGGTCCCCACGGGGAGAGCAGCTAGCGTCCCCCTCAGGACGGAGACGTGATGAGGCGCCATGTGGTTTGACCAGTCTCAGAAGACGGCACGTCCTCGGGCAGAGAGCGAGCAGAGAGGCGGACGCGTCCTCTCACGGTGTGGGGTCCCGAGGCGACCGCTCAGACGCGCAGGCACGCACGAGCCGCGGCCGGCCGGCGGGGTGCAGGGCTCCTCTGCGCCCCTGCGCACAGCGGGGAGCAGGTGCACGAGGCCAGGCCGCCGCACCCGGCGCCTCCAGGGCGCACGGCTGGCGTTCCAAGCGGACCTCCCCTCGGCGCGAGGACAGCCGTGGGTCACGGCGGCGGGCTGCTCACGCGCTGACCACGCCTCACACGTGTGTGCACACACACAGACCAGCGGCCTCAGCGACACACAAAGGGAGGCGCTGCGGGACGTGGCCCCGGCCCCGAGCGTCGCTGAAGCCACGGAGTCCCCGGCGGTCCCGGAAAGACCGCTCAGCAAGCAGGGGCACCCCAGGGCACAGCACCCAGACCGGGCCTACACCCCACCGTGGGCTGATGGAGGCCCAGGGGCGTGGGGGACAGGGAGCTGCCCTCTGCCGGAGGCTGCCCGGCCCAGCGGCCGAGGGTGCACGGGCTATTCAGGCCCGAAACGCAGCCGCTTGCTGACACGCGGTCTCCGAAGCAGAGCCTGCACAGGCACGTCCCCCGACGGCCCGGACCACGCACCCCCGGGCACGGTCAGTGCTGAGATGAGCGAGCGGCAGCCTCCCGGGTGGGGGCAGCTAGGAGAAGCCCCTCCCGGCAGCCCAGCGGGGGCGCCTCCCAGAGCCGCACCCACAGGCCTGTGGCCCGAGGCCGGGGTCCGATGAGCACCGTGGGGCGCGTGCACCCTGCACCCCACAGCCCCTGCACGTGCTGACGCTCGTCACTCAGACACAGGGGCCTCCCGGCCCTGCGTCCAAAGTGCAGGCCCGGGCCCCACGCCGCGTGGCCTGGGCCGTCTCCCAAGGGCGTGCACTCAGCCGCAGGCCCCGCCCGCGCGTGTCCAGTTACAAGCACACAGACAGTCCCCGCGCGGCGCCGGGCCGCCGAGCACAAAGGACGCAGCCAGGTCACTGGGCATTTCAAGCTCGAAAGCAAAAGCCATTTGTACAAGTCATTTCAGAATTACGAGGTTCTCTGAAAAAACAGAGCCCTGATGCCCGCTGCTGCCTACCGTGGCTTGCAGGGTACTCTGCCGGGTGCTAGTCCGTTCAGGACCTGCTGGGGCGCCCGCGGCCCCAGAGCAGGGCCCGTCCACTGGCCCCTCCAGTGCCCCAGGCAGCCCGGCAGTGCTGCTGAGATGCAGCTCTCACTCATGCCACAGCAGCACCGCAGCGAGCGGCCTGAAGCGTCCGGGCTGGTGCTGACCACGATGACAACGTCAGTCCCACAGACGCCACTACTTGCTCCACCGGGGCCTGGCCGTGCCCCAGGTGGTCCTTCGAGGGAGACCAAAAGCCTTGTGCAGAGCTGATCCGCGTGCGGGGCGCCCCGGGGGACCCAGTCGCCCCGCCCAAGAAGCAGCAGCACCAGCCGCCCCACAAAGGCAGGCACGGCCTTGGGGCTGCTGACCAGACAGTGACAGTGAGGCGCGCCGGTTTCTGCTGGCCTCAGAGCTGAGCACGGAGACCAGGCGTGGACTACCGGCACAGCCTGCGGCCTGCGTGCAGCGCACCCGCCGTCTCGCAGCCCAGCCCGGCCTCGCGGGAGAGAAGCCCCGAGCCACCGGGCGCCGTGTGCGGGAGCCGGCCGATGGCCGGGCACCTCCCCAGCCCCAACGTGGGCTCCATCCTGGAGACAGAGGCCGGTCTCCGGCTGCGCTCGGGCCCGCACCTGCCCCTGCCGGGGACCCACAGGGAGCAAAATGGTGACACCGGTCGGCCCGCCCCGCCGGCTCCGCTCCGCCGGCCACACGCCGCCTTCGCCACTCCCAGAGCATCACCGCCAGCAAACACTTGCTCCTGCCACTGCCCGCTCCGTGGCAGCCGTGGCCCGGGCGGGCCGGCACACCCAGAGGCTGGAGGGGCGCGAAGGCTTGCGTGTGCAAACCCCACGGCCGAGGGCTCTGTTTCCGTGAGAGCGTCCTCACGAGTCACCGGCGGGAGTGGCAAGAGTCCGGCTGCTGCCACCACCCAGCTCCCCTGCAAGCAGGTGCACGGCTGTCACCTCCAGCTTTGGGAGGACAAGAGGGCCTGCCCGAGCAGGGACCGGCCCCCATGACGCAGCCGACATCCCTGGACGGAGGCGCCGGGAGGCGGCAACGGCCCTCCCGGCCCCCCATGCAGCACACGGGCCGGCGCCAGCGCCCCCTCCGGCACGGGTGTCCACGCAGCCTGTTCCCCTGCGGGAGAGCCGGCCGCCCCGGTGCACAGACAGAAACAGGGCAGCGCCCGCCAGCAGGCCTGGCCTCCTCCTGCCTCCCCTCCACGCGCCCCACCCTCCCTTCTCCCACATGGCTGCGTGCCTCGAACTGGGGTCTCCAGCCTCTCTGTCCTAATCAGCAGGTCCCGCCCAGCCGGTGTCCGGAACACACAAATCAGAGCCCGAGGGGGGAGTCTGCTCAAGTTCCTGGACGGGCTGCAGGAGGCCTGGCTGGGCCCTGCAGAGGGACCTCTCCGAGCCCCCAGCCGGCCTTCTCCTGGGCCCCCTACCTTGCTCCTCGCTGCTGCCCCCAAACCAGGCAGCTGGGTCCTCCTCCGGGAGCCGGGCTGCTCCTCCACCTCCGCCCTCCAAGGCTTTGCGCTTCTTCGACATCTCTGCCCGCAGGCCAGGGCTCTGGGGCTCCTTTCCCCACCCCCAGTCCTCCCCCTGGAGAGGAGAGCAGCGAGGGTCGTGGGAGAGCCAGACCAGAGGTGGGGTGGGGAGCCCGCGGGAAGGGCAGGGCCTGGCGGCGGCGGGAAGCGCAGGGTGCTGCGGAGCTCACCCAGGCAGCCCTGTCCAGGGCCTGCTGCTCCCCGCTCCCCGCCCCTCCCTCTCCCGGCCTCTTCCCTCCTTCCTTTTTTCTGTCCTCAGAGAGGGGCGATCAGAGCCCAGAGGAGGCTCCTGGCACCTTGCTTGGTCTCGGCTGGAGGGGAGGGGAGGGGCACTGCACACCGGGCTGCAGCTCCAGGGCTGCGTTAGTGGCGCTCTGTGGGGGAGTTTTCAATGGATTCCAAGGAAAATGAGGTGGAAGAAAAAATAAAACGCCGCGGCGGGGAACACACCTTCAGGTGCTAGGGACACCGGCCCTCCTCCCCTATGACATCATAGGCGCTTTTGCGAAGGAGGCTGGGGTGGGGTGCAGAGGAGGGGGCAGCAGAGGTGAGGGGTGGCGAAGGGGTCTCCCCGTGCGGGAGCTGAGAGGGGGCGCAGAGGAAGGCCGGCATGCACCAGCAGCGGCTCCGCCGGTGGCCCGCACTGCTGGTGTCGCAGCGCCGGCAGGCACCTCCGGGCAGCAGTGGGGCAGCGGGCAGGCGGCCAGCGCACTGGCCGGCGGGCCTGGCGGGGCTCAGGGTGGCTCCGGCCCTCGCTGCTCCCTGCTCCCAAGCCCGGCATCTTCCGCTCCCTCCCGCACGGAGCGGGGTTCCTGCCCCCCCAGCGGCTCTCCCAGCTTCCTCCCTGACAGTCCGGTCCCCAACACCCCACACGCATTCTCCTACTGCCAGAAGGGTGGGGAGGGGGTGGCGGGAAGTTTCCAAAGAAGTAGGGAAAGGCTGGAATTAAGTTTCTCCGGAATCCCAAGGGTTAAGTCATAGGTGAAGCGACTATCAACTTACGGGAAGTCCGCCCCGCGGGTCCAGGTCCGTCCGCTCATGTCCAGTTCGCTGCGCTTCTCCAGCCCGAGGACCGAGGAGCCAACGCGCCCGCCCGGGCTCCTCGCCCGGCTGCGCAGAGCCAGTGGCCGGCCGGCCAAGTCGGGACCTCCCGGCGCGGCGCCCGCAGGCCCGTCCCCAGGGCGCGGTCTCGGCGGGTCTCCTGGGAGAGGGGCCCTCCGGGCGGCGCGGCTCCTTTCGCCCGCTCCGGCCGAGGGGCTCCCCGAAAGCCCGCGGGGCCGGCGCCCGTGCCCGCGCCCGCGAGGACGCCGCGGCCGCTCGGCTCCTGCGGCCCCAACTTTGGAGCCGCGCTCCCAGCGGGCGGGCGCGCGAGGCCAGTGCGCGGGTACGCGGGCGCGCGGGTGCGCGTGTGTGCGCGTGTCGCGGCGCGGGGTGCGTGCGGGCAGGCGCCGCTCTCCCGGGAACTTGGGGAGTTTTCCTTTAAGCGGCGCGGCGGCCGGACCCCCCTCCCCCCCGGCCCGCAGGGCGCTGACGTCGGCAGCCGGTTGCCAGACAGCCCCGCCGAGCGGCTCCCACGTCAGCGCGGACCTCCGAGCGCCCCGCGCCGAGCCGCCCCCGCACCTGCCGCCGCCCGCCCGCCCGCCCGCCCGGGGGTGGGGGCGGCCCCGCTGCGAGGGGATGGGGGACGCAGAGGCCCATCTGCCTCCGTCCCCCGGCCCGCGGGACATAACGGCATAAAAGCGGGTCGGCCCGCCCCGCCCCAGCCTGGCCGCAGCGGGCGCTCTGCGGGGGCGGGGGCGGGGGCGGCGCGCCGGGAGCGGAGCGGGAGGGGGAGCGGGGAGCCAGCCCTTCCTCTCCATTCATAGATCCTGCGAGCCGCGGGCGGCCCTGGGAATGCCGGCTGCCCGTGCGTGCGCAGGGGGACCCCTAGATCCGGAGGGGTCACCGCGCGGGGGATGCGCCCCAAGCCCCCAGCTCGCACCGCTGCAGGGCATAGGATCCCCCCCACGACCACCCTGATAAGCCTGAGATGCGGGCCCTGCAATCCCCACCCGCACCCGGCCTGCGGTGGCTGGAAGCCCTAGAGCAGAGCTGGGGGACCCCCGCTCAGCACAGGATAGCTGGGGAGGACCAGCGGGGTCTGGCCCCCACCCTAGCGACAGGGACCCCATGGCCACGTGGCGCTGCAGGGTTCAGTCCCAGAGTGGCCCTTCCTCTGCACCCACCAGCACTCCCTCCCCTGGAGCTCCCTGGGGTGCTGGTATTCCCAGCACAGTGCAGGGCCTGGGGGGGGACCCTGAGGGGTCCCCACAGGATCCCAGCTCACTGGGGACCCGCAGGACTGTTCTCCCGCTGTGCTGGCTGCGCCAGGAAGCAGCAGATGGCAGCCCCCAGAGGACACGCGCGCAGCCTCAGCCCCACCACTCTGCGCCACTCTGCGCGCTCTGGGCTTGTCCCGCTCTCCCTGCAGCCCAGGGGCTGAGCAGGAGGCCACACGCAGCGCCAGGGCCAGCGCCTCCCACCTAGAAGCGGGAGAGTCTGCAACCCTGGAGCGCAAGCGAGCTGGGGCGAGGAGCTGCGGGGGCGGCTGCCCTCATGCTCAGCCACTGCCCGCAGCAGGCAGCAGCCCCGAGGCCGCACAGTGCGCGCACCCCCTGGGGGGATGGGGGGGCCTAGCAGGCACCTGGTTCTTCGGTTCAAGCTGAGCAGTGGCCACGGCACCTAGGGCGTCAGCACCAGGGCCAGGTCCTGGACGCGGCTGGGGGCAGGACCCCACACGCTGACAGCACGGTGCAGGGCAGAGAGGGACCGGCAGATGTGAAGCTTGGGAGGACCGCTGGGCCCAGCGGGGGCAGTGGCCAGTGACAGGTGGCTGGGGCAGAACATCCCAGGGGCTGGGGGGACAGTCACTGAGAGGGGCTTAGCAGCCAGGGAGCAAGAGAATCAGGACATCCCTGGGGAGGGGGGCAGAGCTGGGGGCGGGAGATGAGGGCTCTTCTTCCATGGAGACTGGGGAAGCCTGGGGGGAGGGGAGGCCCACGAAGTGCTGCAGCAGAGCCACGGCAACCGACTCTGTCCTGCCCCCCAGGGGAGCGGTGGCCCTGTCCTCGCCTCGTGGTTCCCCGACCCACGTTCTGCGCGTCACAGCTCAGCCGAGCAAACACGTGGCGTGCCCCTCGCTGCTGGGGCTCCCGGGCCACTGCGCCCGCCTGGAGCCCCGGCCCCTCACGCTGCGTCCACCGCTACATGTCCTCGCCGTCCTACGTGCACGCCCCTGCCTGCTGCCCGCCCCTCCCGCTGCCCGCCCCGGCAGTGGGGCGGCAAACACCACGCGGCGCGGCCCCATGACCAGTGCTGGCCTCAGCCCCATGGCTGCCCTCCCACACCTCCACGCCTCTCTCCCTCCTTCCTTCTACCCTAGCTCTGGTGGCCTCACGTCTCCTGCCCAGTTCCCAGCCCGTCCTGGGCACCAGGACGGATCCTCCCAGCCCCTGGGCCCATGTGCATGTGGAGAGCACCCCGAGCTGGCGTGTGTCCTCAGCACACTACGTGTCCCCACCAGCCCCACTTTGGGGTCACACCCCTTCTCAACCCAGCAGCAACCCCGCCCGAGGGAGGACGCCCAGCCCTGGGACCTCTCCTTGGGCATCCCCTCCTGTGGAGATGGGGGGTGGGTGGGGTACTGGGGCCCAGGGAGGCGGGGCACCTGGTACGCTGGGGGCCCAGGGAGGAGGCAGCTGCCGGGGGCAGATGCGGGAGGTGGGTCTGTCCTCCCCTGAAATGAGGCGCCCTCCGGCCTCTGGACCTGGCTTTCAGGGCCTCTTGTCCACAGTGCCCAGCTGCCGCCCCAGGAGCTGGACACGCTGGGCGCGGCCCTGCTCACATCAAATGCACTTCTTCCCCAACACCTCCGGGTTCTTTGAGCCATCACTGCCGGCGTCAGCCCGTCTGCCTGCAGCTGTGGCCTCTGCATAAAGAGAACTACCACCTATCCAAATAGTGTCACTCCAGACAAGCAGCTGAGGAGCCATCGGAAACAGGCCAGCAGGCGGGGGGGCGTGAACCAAGGGGCTCAAGTCCAGCCCCTCCCGATTTCAAGCCTGTCCCCTCGGGGACAGTCAGCGTCCCTGTGGCGGATGGTGAGCAGAAGCAGTGAGACCACCCGGCCAACCCTGGCCGAGTCCACACCCCACTGCCCCATCGCCCCCGCCGCCCCCCGAAGGTGCCACCGGGCTGTTCTGCTCGAGGAAGCAGCAAACTTGCCATCAGAAGTTGTGAAGTTGCCTCTCTCGGAGCTGCTTGTTCTCAAGACGCTGTCTCGGGGCAAGATGTTGGCGATTCTCTTGCAAATCTGGAATTTCCTGCTGAGAAGGGCTACGGCTTTGTCCAGAGTGTGATTAGACAGCAAGTCAGAGACACGAACCCAGGGCGTTTGCTCTGGGTCAGGAGGGCCCTCAATGGTCACCGCGGCAGCGGCGCCGGGAGGCCAAGGCCATCCGGCCTGTAGACACGCGTGTCCCGCTTGGCCGCGGCCAGGAGGCGTCGCAGCGCACAGCCGCGCCACAGTGGACAGCACGCCTTCCATCTGCGATTCCGGCGCCTCCAGGCGCCTTAAGGAAGGACGCGCTGGCGCCTCCAGATCGCCGACTGTCCGGAGACACGTTTAGGGTGGCTAGACTCAGAGCACAGCTCGGCAAGCTCGCCTGCGCACGGCCGGGAGAGCAGACCCCAGCCAGCGCCTTCCTGGCGCTTCTCGCGCGGACACGGGGAGCAGATGCATGTGGGGCAAGGTGGGGGAGCCAGAGGACCTCGGAGGTTTGTGGGCGCCACCAGCTGGGGGGTGGCCCCTCTGGGCCCAGCAGGGCAGGGCGCAGGCACCCTTATCTCTCTCAGATTCCAAGGGTGGGGGTCCCAAGCGGGGAGTTGCTGCCTGGGGAGCCAACCCGGGGCCGTCACTGCAGGTGGAGACGCAGCACGGGAACGCCAGGGCGGCCCTGGACCGGAGCGGCGTGTGCCTGGGCCGGGCTGGAGCTGGGCTGCGGCAGCCACCAGTGGCCCACGGGGAGAAGGAGGAGGGCCGGCGACGGGGGCTTCTAGGAGGTGGGCCTCGGGCAGGGGGCTGCCCTGAGGGCGATGGGAAGCCCACGGGCCTGGGGTCCAGCCCGGGCCAGGCTTCTTCAGCAGACCCAGGCCTGCCAGGTCTGAGGGAGACGCCGGAGCAGGTCAGGCCCACGCTGTGGACACACCGCCCCGCGCCCGGAGAGCAGCGTGGCTGGCACGCGGTCTGACGAGGAGAGCACTATGAGCGGCACGCTTCTGGCTCAGCTCAACAGAGGAGCCAACGGGCCCACGCCCGGGACCCCATGCCCAGGGCCGCCGCTGGCCTGACTCAGCACCAGCACCCGCCTCCGGGGCAGGCCTGCGGGCAGCACGGCCCCAGCACGGTCCTGCGGCCCCTGTTTGCTTGCTCGGCAGAGCCGTGTCCCGCCTCCACAGCCCGGCCATGCCAGCAGGGAGGGGCGGGTGCCCTGGGCAGTGTGGCAGCTCTGGCAGGGCAGGCCCAGCCAAGTGTGGAGGCAGAGCAGGGTCCTCCCCCCACCAGCCATCACGCCTTTCCTGGGGGCTGCCCTGGCCAGGGTGTCCTCCTCCCCCCATTTGCGCCCACTCCTCAGCTTCCCCAGGCAAAGGGGTTGGTGGGGACTGGGAGGGACCCGGAGGGCTGCAGAGCTGGGGATGCCCCCAGGACGCCGGTGCGCAGGACGCGGGTCATCTCCCGAGGTGGAGGGGCTGAGGGCACAGGCAGGCTAGGCGCACGATGCAGGGGAGGGGCTGGTGGTCTGGGCTGCAGGAGGCACGGGCCAGGGGGCAGTGGGGGCTGTCTCTGCAGGGGAGGTAGGGCTGCAGGGTGCAGGGGTGGAGGGGCAGTGGGGGCTATCTGCATGGAGGTGGGGGCTG
>JAGFMF010012193.1:2431245-2484157 GCA_019455555.1 Galemys pyrenaicus
GGAGGGGTAGTGGGGGGCTGTCTCTGTAGGGGAGGTGGGGCTGCAAGGGGCAGGGGTGGAGGGGTAGTGGGGGGCTGTCTCTGTAGGGGAGGTGGGGCTGCAGGGGCAGGGGTGGAGGGGCAGTGGGGGGCTGTCTTCAGGGGAGGTGGGGGCTGCAGGGGTGCAGCGGGCGGAAGGGCTGGGTGGCAGGCGCGGGGGCCGGCCGCGGGGGTACTGGGGCAGCAGAAGCTGTCAGGGCGCCTCGCGGAGCCGCCGGCCCTCGCGCACCCCTCTCGGTGCCCAGCCCCCCAGCCCCGCACCCAGAGCTGCTGGCGTCAGAGCTGCTTGCGTCAATGCCGGGGTGACACACGCGGCTTCTTTCTCCTTTTTCTCAATGAGCGGACCTGATGGGATTTTGATTATCAGACTCATAAATCACGCGGTGAGGCGCGGCCTGGCGCGTGCACAGCCCTCGGGCCGCGGCGGGGCGGGCAGGCGGGGGCGGGGCGCGGGCGGGGGCGGGGCGCGGGGCGGGGGCGGGGCGGGGGCGGGGCGCGGGGCGGGGGCGGGGCGCGGGGCGGGGGCGAGGCGGGCCCTCTCCTCTCCAGGGAAGCCGACGGGGGCGAGCGGCCGGCAGCAGTGGGCGCGGGCTCCTCCCGCCCGCTCGCGGGGGTGGGCGCGACAGAGGCGGAGCCCGCAGGAGCCGCTCGAGCCAGTGCGTCAGCGGCCGCGGGCGCATGCTGGCCGCCCGCCCGCCCGGCGGAGCCTCGCGCACCCGCAGCTGGCCGCCGGCCACGCGGGCCGTCCCCGCCGCCGCGGTGGGGCCTGGGCGTCCCGGGACCCTCCTCACCTCCAGCCGCGGCCACCCACGGGTGGAGGGCGGGCCAGGACTCGCGCGGAGTCGCGGGCAGCCGCCGCCCGGACAACACGCTGCGGGGCGCCACCGGGCGCCTCTGGGTCCTCCACCAGACCCGGCCCGGCGCCTGAAGCTCCGGGCCAGGAGGCCGTGTCCAGGCCTGCCCAGCGCAGCGCGGCCCGCTCAGCCCCCCGCCCCTCCCCCAGGCCACAAATAACGGGCACCAGTTGGCGGTGTCTGTGCCTGCAGTTCCAGGCCCTTCCTGCTCAGTCGTGGTTTTCGCGCTGCCGGATAACAGCGGGCGGGCAGAGACCCACGCCCGGCGGCGTCACGGGAGCCCGCACCCCAGGCCTCTCGCAGCCCAGGTTTCCGCCGGACACAGCCGGCCCTCGCTGGGGCAGGGCGTGCATTTCAAAAGGGGCCACCGCCTCGCCTGCTCTCCCTCCAGAAGTGGACAGAGCTGGAGGAGCTGCGGGGGGGGGGTAGTGGGTGGGAACCAGCAGGACAAAGGCCACGGTCCCCCAGACGCCTCGCATACTGAATATTTGGGGCGCACAGTGACCGAGGAGTTGGCACGAGGACACGCAGCCTGGAAACGAGTCTTCGGGCTCATCTGTGCCGAGTCGGGCCAGGAGTGAGAGCAGTGCACTGGCAAGCGCGGGGCAGCCCCCAGCCTAGGGGTGGGGCGCGGGGCGCGTCTCGCGGGTGTGTGCATAAAGCGACCTGGGCGGTCTTGATGCCAAGGGGCTGCTGGAGTTACCGCGGCAGGCGCAGGACCCCCTTCCGCGTGCAAGGAGAGAAGTGTGTCACGCTCCACCGTCACGGGCTGCAGAGGGGGCGGGGGCAGTGGGTGTGTTCTGGGGAGAAGGTGGGCCCTCTCTGACTTTGCGGGGGGTGGGGCGGGGGTCTCCCCGCGCCTGGCTCGCCACGCCCACTGCGCATGGGCGCACCCCCCCAGGCGCCCACGCACCGCGCAGGAGGTGCCTGCGGACGTCCACCCGGGGCGGGATGCAGCGAAGCTGCCCAGCACCCCACCCACACCCCGCGGGGGCACTGGGGTCGGAGGGCGCGGACCTGGCAAGCCCAGGGATCCGGAGGGGCGACGGGCTTCCTGGTAGCAGGGCGCCAGGACAAGGGACGGGGAACGCCCCAGAGCTATGGTGGCAGTGGGGGGCAGTTCGATGAGCACATCCTTCCCTGGCGGAGCAGGGCGCCCTAGCGCGTGCGCTCCTGGCGCTCGCGAGGCCCCCTGGCGGCACCCACAACCCTGCTAGCCTCAGTCCCGAGAACAGGCGCTGCCCGGAGGCTCGTGCAGGCCCCTGGCCTTTCCAGGGCAGGTCCGGCCCTCCACGAGCACCTTCCTGTCTGCGGCCGGCCGAGGGGGACAGCGCAGGAGCGGAGACTGCAGGCCAGAGACGCAGAGCCCCAGCGGGAGGCCGAGCCCCGCCCAGCCTGCCCCGCAGGGAGCGCCCTCCCGCTGCAGCCCTGCAGCCAATCCAGGCCGCTTTTCCTTCCATTCATTGAAAGCAGGGGGGACGTGGGGGGGCTCAAATAGTAGGGGAGTTTGTGAAAATCCTTTATGTTTTTTCCAAGCCTGAAAGGCAGCACCCAACGCCCAGAGATTTCAGAGTGGGCTGTGCCTCGGCTGCGTGCAGGTCAGCCCGGGGCTGCAGGGGCAGCTCCTGGGCCAGCTCTGTCCATGAGGCCACCTCCGCTGGCCTGGCCTGATTCCCTCTGAGGGGAGTGACTGCGCGGCCAGCCTGTCCTGCCTCTGTGAGCAACTGGCCTCCTGGTGTGCCTGGTTCAGGCACTCGGGCCATGCAGGGCAGCTGCGGCCCCAGGGTACCCCAGGAGCGAGCCTCGGCCCGGGCGCCCAGCGTGGCTGCTCCTGGACCAGTGGGGCAGCAGGTCTTTCTGGGGACCTCAGGAGGTTGCCGGGGTGGGGGTGGGGTGGAGACTGCAGAGTCCCAGGGCTGGGGGGCTGCCCCGTCCATGGATGAACCCTGGCGCCGTGCGTAGGTCTGGTGACAAAGCACCCCAAGTGGTGGCTAACCCAGCGACCCCAGAAACTGGTGCTCTCACAGGTGGGGCTGGAAATGGGAGTGAAGGGGTGGGCTCTGCTGGCAGGGACTCCGGGCCGAGCCTGGCCTCGCGCCCCTGCAGCTGCGCCCCTCAGTCTGCCGGGTGCCCTCCCGCCCGTCCTCCGCCCCGCCACCCTGGCTGCTGACTTGAGACCCTCAAGCACCTCCTCGCGCTGCAGACACCCTACTTCCAACAAGGTCGCAGTCACCGGCACCCAGGGTTGGGGTCAGCGTCTCCCCACAGCCCACAGCCGCCCTGGTTCTGCCTCTGGTTGGCCTCACCCGTGAGAACGGCCCTGCGCCCTCAAGGGGAGCAAGACCGCGGGTCCCCACGAGCGTGGTGCACCCGCCGGAGGCGCCACCGCCTGGGGAGCTCTGGGCTGCGCTGGCGGCCCTGCTGGGCCCTGTGAGGGGGCGTCGAGGACGCCGTCCACTGCCCGCTGCCGGACCCCGAGCGCGTGCGGGCCAGGGGCTCACCCCGAGGGGGAGCAGAGGCCGCGGCCCGGTGCTGCGAGCCCCCGACGGGCCTGACCTGGAGCCCTCCTCCTACTCCAGGGGCCGGGAGGTCTGGGGAGGAGGGGGCAGCACCCCCTGAGCGGGTGCAGGGGGACCCACCAGCGTCCCCTCGTCCTGAGGCGCTGCCCGCGAGCTGTGCTGGCCGCGATGTGCCGGTTAGTCATGGCGCAGCGAGGCGGCCAGCCGGTGGCCAGCTGTGCCGCAGACGCCCGGCCACCAGCCGTCCCCTCGGTCATCACCGGCAACGGGCGGACGTCGCCAGGATGTCGGCGGGCGGGGGACACGCGTCCACGCGCCGGAGGGCCGAGGCCCTGCTCCAGGCTGCCCGGTGCCCAAGGCCGCCCCATGTGTGGGCTGACTGCCGGGGTGCCCGCTTTCGCCTGAGGTGGGAACAGCCTCACCTGGTCCAGGTGACGTCGGCCGGCCGCGCCTGCGGGTCAGCGGCCTCGCGAGCAGGGGAGCGTCCCCTGGCCTGAGCGGCCGCCCGCCCACCCAGCCTGGGAGGCCCCAACCGCCTCCCGGCGCGCCCGGCTGCGGTGTGCTGGTCTGGGCCCGGGCGGGCTGTCTGCAGCTGGACCCCGACCGCTTCGAGGACCTGGGGCTGGCCGGCCAGGGTCTCCCGGGGCTCGCGAGTTCGCGTCTCTAGGGACGACGTCTGCTTCCTTGGCGCCGACCCGCGAGTGCCCAGGCAGCTCCCGATGGCGTGCGCCAGTGCGGGCTGGAGTCGCGTGAGGCTGCCGCCTGGTGCGGGTCCGAGTGGTGCCGGCCCTCGGCGGCCGCCCGCCACCCAGTGGGCCCGGCCCTCTCCACCGCTGAGCACAGCGGGGCTGCGTCCCTGCCCCTGCTCTCTCCTCATCTTTGAGTCTCGGCCCGCGGCGTCCAGCAGCAGCTGTGAGCGGCCTGGCCGGTCCTGCAGTGCCGCGCCGGGACTCCAACTTCCAGCCGCGCTGCTGGACGTGGGCTACCATAGCCGCGCGCCGCCCTCTCCGCCAGGGGCAGTCCCAGCCCTGCTCCTCAGACCCGCCTGCTTAGGGCCGGGAGGCCTGCTGCGGCCCCGGGCCGTTCTCCCGTGCTCCCGTCGTCCTCTTGTATTTCCGACCTACAGACGCCTGCCGCCCGCCCCCCGGACGTCCAGCCGGGGCCCAGGGCCCTCACACCGCCAGCTCTCAGCGCCCGCCTGCCTGCCTGCCTGGCTGCCACCCCGCCCCCGCTGTCCCAGGGCAGAGCAGGGGGGCCGGGCAGAGCAGGGGGCCGGGCAGAGCGGGCGGCAGGCGGCCAGGCCGGCAGGGACAGGCAAGGCCCGGTGGCAGCACGGCCACAGCAGAGCCCTGCCCTGCAGGGTGCCCACGCCCCGGCGCGCCCAGCCCCTCCGCTCCGGCCTCGGGAGCTTGCGTGCGGCTGGCCCAGGAGCGGCTCCCTGAATGGGCAGGAGAGGGCGCCCTCGCCCACCGTGCTGCTGCACCGGGTGTGGGCTGGCGGTCGTGAGCTGGCTGGGAGCCTGCGCCGCACCCGCCCGGCACCCCGCCCCTCCCCCACGACCGCACTGGCGTCTGCCGCCGAGCCCCTCACCCATCGCACACCCAGAGGCGCGCTGCGCGGCTTGGCTGGAAGCCCCCTGCCGGGGCCCTGGCCGCCCCGCACTTGAGCTCTTTGGAAGACGTCCGAGTCCAGGGGCCGCCGCAGGAGCCCGCGCTCCTGAGAGCACGCCCAGGACGCCACCCTTCCGGCCGCTGCGCCCCAGAGCCGCCCACTCCGCAGGGCACACTCAGAGCACAGAGAGCAGCTCCGCGCAGCGCCCCGGCCCCTTCCCGAGCGGCCAGAGCTGCCCCCGCCCGCCGGCTGAGCCCGGAGCCCGCGCAGGACAGGGCACTGCGGGTCAGCCGCACCGGCCTGAGCACCAGCCGCCCTGCGCGGGGACGCTCTTGGCCTTCCGTCAGCGCATCTCTGCGGCTGCACCCCGCTCCGCCAACCCCAGCTTTTAAGATTTATTTATGTGCACAAGAGCTGGGTGCAGCCAGAGGGGGTGTGAGAGGACTCCCAGAGACAGAGCAGGCGCAGGACAGGCAGGTCCCCTGCAGCACACGGCTGAGGGGCAGCGGGAGGCAGGAGAGTCTGCTGCGCCCTGGGGACCCGCCCCCCGCCCCCCCACCCCACGCCCACCCGCCCACCAGCATGCCCACCTCCTGGCACGTACAGGACACGCGATCCGCTGCCCATGGCCAAGTCCCACAGGATGGTACCCCCTCAGGCTGGGCGAGGCTGTCTCCACCACACCCACGTCCCCTCCGGCCCTCGGCCAGCCCTGCGGCTGTGGCGCCCCGGCCATCCTTGCGCTGTCTGGGAGAGCAAAGTCCGCGCAGGAAGTCTGCTTGCTCCTGCGTCTTCGGCCCTGTACCTCTGTCCGGCGGCGTGTCCCAACTCACCGAGTTTGCACTTTCTCGGCACGCCGGCTGCACTTGGGCGTCTGCGTTTCCCCCAGGGTGCAACCGGCTTGGGGAGCTTTGACCCAAAAGCATGCTGAGAGCCGGTCTGGGCCGCCCCAGGCCACAGCTCAGACGAGGCCCGGGCACCGGCCCATGGTCTCCGCAGCAGCACGGCACCCCGACCGGGTCCCTGGGCGAGCTTCGCAGGGAGAAGCCGCACACGCGCTTGGCGCTCCTGGTGGCAGGGAGCCCCTGGCCTCTCACGGACGCGGGCACCGCCGGGCACAGGGGCGCGAGGCCGGCCCTGACGGAGGAGGCCAGGCGCCGCTGCGGTGCAGGCTGGCCTCAGGCCCACATGAGTGCCGTGCACGGTCAGCGCCGGAGCGCGGCAGAACCCCACCCCCGGGGCAGAGGCGGGAGCAGCTCAGCACAGGCGGCTTGAGGAGAGCAGGGCGCGGCCAGCAGCCCTCTGAGGACCTGGCGGCGGAGCGGCGCGGCCCGCGGAGGTCCGAGGCAGGAGGCAAAGGCCGGCACGTCCCAACGGCCACCGAGAGGCAGCGGGACGAGCACGCCGCCCTTGGGGCCGGAAGTCCAGTGTCTCCTCGACCAACAGGCCATCCGGGGTCCGAGAGCATGGGCCGCCCCCTCCGGGCTCAGGGCGGCTCCCAGGAGCAGCCGGAGCAGGCGGGTGCGGGGCTGGGCCTCTGGGCGGCCGGGCACTCCCGCTGGGAGGGGAGGGCTGCAGTGCACGTGGACGCGACGAAGGGACAGCCAGAGCGGAACCAAGTGCCCGGCCAGGAGCGGCCCGCACGTCCACGGAGCGAATCCCAAAACCAGTGCGCCGGCTGAGGGGGCTGTTCCCAGCACACAGCGGTCAGCAGGCCCAGCCCGCAGGCGCCGGGCGGCCGGCAGTGCTGACCGCGAGTCTGGGAGGGCGGTGCGCGGCCGGGCGGGTGGGCACCCGAGGGCCGGGAGCCCCGCGAGCTCTGGGCGGGGCTCGGGCCAGCGGCACAGTGCGGTGCGGGGTGCGGGACCCGCAGCCAGGCCGGGCCCACCTCTGCCCCGGCCACCGCCGCGAGGCCTCGGGCAGGACAGCTGGACCTCCCTAGACAGACCCCGCGGACCCCGCGCGGACACTCCAGAGACGGCAGCCGTCCAGCCGGGCCCGGCTCAGCCCCGGTGGAAAACAGGCCCCGAGCGGCCCCGGACAGGGCGGCCCCGGACAGGGCGGCCCCGGACAGGGCGGCCTGTCCCGCGCTCAGCCAGGAATGTCCCGGGAGCCGCCCAGCTGCTTCTCTGAGGAGCGAATTCTCCTGCCTAGGTGAGGAATGCGCCGCCGCAGGACACCCCGTGGGGCCTCCACCGGCCCACCGGGAGGCCAGCGGGGCGCGGCCCAGCCCGCCGACGGCCGGGACGCGGCACCGGGTCGCAGACCTTCACGGCAGAGCGGCCGTCCAGCATGGGCCGCGGAGGGACACCCTTGAGCCGGCAGCCGGCCAGGCGGGGGCTCAGCTGGCCCGTCCCGGCCCCTGGGTCCGCACGAGGCTGTTCCCGCAGGGCAGGGCCAGCGCAGGCGCCAGGCGCGACGCCCAGGCCACGTCGCCAGCAACGCCCCGGCCGGCCGCACCGTCGTCCAGCACCGGCCTCGCCCTGCGCCTCCGCAGCCCCGGCCGGGCCGCCAGGCTGGAGGCGCCGCACCCGGGCTGCCCGCCTGTGCCCCTGCTCACGCCAGCCTGCCCCGTTGCACACACACCTCACAGCCACAACACACCACACACCACACCCCGGGACAAGCGCGCACCCTGCGAGCCGGGCGAGGCCTCACTCTCAGAAGCTGCCCTGGGGACGCTCGGCTCACGTCCGGACGCGCCCTGGAGCAGCGGCTGGCGGCGGGCCGCAGACGTGAGGACGCGAGGACCAGGCGCCAGCTTCTCTTCCGTTAAACGTGGGGACACCAACAGGCCGCCGGGCCGTCCCGCAGGACGAGAGTGCAGCGCTGCCTCCTGGCGGCCTGCGGGCCAGGGACACGCCAGGAGGGAGGCCCGCGGCCGCACCTGCCGCGTGAGCGAGGCCGGCCTGGGCGCAGGTCCGTGGTGCCGGGAGGGCACGGGGCAGGCTCTCCACGGCCGCAGACGGCCAGGAGGAGGCCTGCAGCCCTCGGCGGCTTTTTCAGGTTTTGCTGCATCATCAGACCACAGGCAGGCAGGTGCTCGGCCGGCAGGGTGCCAGGGTGCCGGGGTGCTGGGCCCGGGAGGCTGACAGGCTCCGGCCCCCGCGCCTTCACTCTCTGGGCTGCTGCTTCCGCCTTCTCTCTCCTTTTGTGCTCTTTTCTGCCTATGCTGGCGTCCTCCGATGCCGCCCTCACTCCCCCGCGCCCCAGTCCTGCTGCACCACCCGCGCGCCCGTGGCCTGCTTGAGGGGCCGCCCCGAGGCCCGCGTGCGTGCAGCACCGCAGGTGTGCATCGGCAACAGCAGTGGTGGGGCGGCGGGAAGCTGCTAACCTCTTTTACCTTACACCGGGGTCCCCCTGCCCGAGGGCTGCACGTGCAGGTCTCACCCCCTGCAGGGTCAGAGAAGTTACCAGGCTTCTCCGCCCTCCGCCACAGTGTGATGCCAGACACCTGTGGTGCTGCCCCCGGCCGGGTGGGCGTGCGCGAGCGGGCGCCCCCGGGCTGAGACACGGTGTCCCCCAGCCCGAGGACGCCAGCGGAAGGATAGCAGCGGCGGCTGCAGCAGCAGAGATGAGGGGCTCCGAGCACAGAGTGAGATGCGCCAGGGGCTGGGGGCCTGCCTGCCTCCTGGCCCCGGCCCCCGCCTGCGTGCCCCTGGCCCCCAGCCCCCGCCTGCCTCCTGGCCCCGGCCCCCGCCTGCGTGCCCCTGGTCACCTCCGATGATAAAAGTCTGTTAAAAAGCCACCGAGGGCCCAGGACCCGCCCTTTACCCGTCTGCCAGAACCATCGAGAACTCTGTGCCCCTTGCCGACGCCACCCCGAGCCGCTCGTCCGGTCAGCTGGTGGCCTGGGCCAGGCAGGGCCGCTGGCCCTCCGCTTCTCTCTCTGGAGGGGGTGGGGCCCAGGCGGTCACAAGGCAACGCCCTCGGCGGCCCTGTGCCAGAACACCCAGCCCGCGGGAGCGCCAGGAGCACCGCCAGCCGGCCGGGCCTCCTCTCTGGGTGGCTGGGGTCGAGGGCCGCACGTCTGGGGCTGGGAGGCGTCTTCGGCTGTGTGGATGCCTAGTGGGGTTTATTGGGGGCATCCGCGGACCTTTATGATGCCTCGGGGTTGTCCGTTTCGTCTGATGTCTGGAGGTTTTCACACCTGGGTCAGTGGGGGTCCGGGGGCCCACAGTAAACCTCCTTTCAAGTGGACGGGGCAGCGGGGACGGTGGGGGCTCCACCCCCAACTTCCCAGCAGGTCAATTTTAGGAAACCTCTCCCGGGAGGCCGCGGGCGGGGAGCCGGGCAGAGCCCCACCCTGTGAGTGGCCTGCGAGCGCCCTCTGGCTCCCCGTCCCCCGCTTCTCTGGTGTCCCCCCGCGCTGCGCCCGGCCTCTCCGGCCTCCGCGCCGAGGGCCCCTAAGAGAGGACTGTGTGCGAGCGCCGCCGCGGGCAGCCACGTGCAGCCGAGGGCCAAGGAGGACGGGAAGGACGAGCATCGGCAACAGCGCGCTGGCGAGCCCAGACTCTTGCCGAGGCCCTTGGCGCTGCCCCGAGGCGGGTGGGCCAGTGGCGAGGCTGGATGGCCTGGGGCACAGCGTCTTCTCCCACGGGCTGCCGCTCTCCCGCGGAGCCCGGTCCCTCTGACAGGGCTGGCGTGCGTCTCCACTGGACAGCAGAGCAGAGTGGACGCAGAGCCGCTCTGAGCACAGGGCTGCAGAGACACAGCGCGTGTCCCGCCCGCGGCTCTCGGCATCCGCCCGGAGGCTGAGGTCCAGGTGGTGTTGGGGCGCCTGGTCCTTGGGGGAAGCTGCCACCGACTCACACCTGTCTTGCTGGGCCAAAGCCGCGGCCCTGACTGCAGCACCAACACTGGACTTAGCTGAAGTAGGGTTTGCCTCCCACACCGCTGGGCTCTCGGCTTCCCAGGGGCTCCCGCTCCGGCCAGCGAGCTCGGCTCAGAGCAGGGTTTATTTCCCCGCAGAGGCAGGCGACTCGGTGGCCGGTGTGAAGGGTCACCGAGGCTGGGAGCACAGAACTCCATCCAGTGAGACGCCCAGCTGAGTCCTTCGGGGGCCGGCCATGTCCAACTGCGTGCAGGCGTGCAGGGCACCCGGGCACCCCCAGCAGCATACAGGCATCAGGGCACCCCCAGCTGCGTGCAAGCATGCAGGGCACCCGGGCACTCCCAGCTGCGTGCAGGCATCAGGGCACCCGGGCACCCCCAGCTGCGTGCAGGCATGCGGGGCACCCGGGCACCCCCAGTTGCGTGCAGCTGGTCCCATGAACCCAGGCAAGATGGGGATGCTAAGAGCATCTTTGCCCAGAAGGGAAACCTCACTGGCAAAACACGCGCAGGACTGGAATCTGACCAATCACTGCTTGGCACACTTTCCACCAATCAGGGCACTGACTGTGAACTTCATTTGCATAAAGCAGACCTAGCCCCAGCCTGTTGTCTATATAAGCCACTCCTGTCCCCTCTGGGCAGCAGCTCAGGGCCCATGGGGTCCCGGTCCTGGCCGTGGCCCCGCAGCCCCACGGCCCTGGTAAAGCTTCACCTAATACCCCATCCAACGGTGGCCTGGCCCCAAATGCAGCAGATCCCCGGCCCTGATCGAGGGGCGCAGACGCACCCTCCCGCTGGTGGTCACGCTGATGGTCACACAGGACAAGACCCACGCACTCAGCTAAGGAGGACCTCCTCAGAACACCTGACTCCACTTAACACAGGCGGCGCCAGCGGCTGTTCCTCCCTGTAAACCAGTTGCCTTTTAGCAAGACCTGGCTGGCGAGACGGTCTTTCTGGTCCGGCTCCCGGTGCTTCGGCCGCGCTCTCTGGCCTCGGAACTGCCACCAGATGGCCACCCTGTTTCCCTGCACCCGCCACGGGACACACTTCCCAGCCACACTTCAGCTCGTGGCTTCTGCAAACCTCTCTGATAACAGAACAGGAGAAACAGTCCATCCACATGTTGCTGCCAAATGGAACCGCGAGTCTCCGCCTTGTCCCGGTGAGGCAGCGACCCGCAGAGGACAGTCAAAGCGCCACCCTGCCAGAGGGCTGCCTCAGCGAGGTGCAGGATTCACGCCCGTCGGCCTTTCCTCACTAGCCTCAGCGTCCACGCCGGTCCGAGTCCACGGAGCCACCTGCACCGCCACCTAACGAGCCCCAAGGCACTGGCCACCTGGAGGTTCCGGGAAGCGGAGCAGGCAGGATCAAACTCGGGGTTCTGCCAGCCGCTGGAGAAACTGCCCCAGAGCACCAGGACACAGCGCCCGAGAGCGAGCGGCTATGCTCTGCCCACCCGGGACTCAGGTCTGCCAAGCGGCTGCCGTATGACGTGCTGCCCACGCCGGACGCCTGCACCACGCCCACCACTTCCAGCCCTTGGGCCCTCTGACATCTTTGTGGTTTCAAACGCCGGCTGTGCAAGGGTGAGGTAAAAGACCTGCGCAGGTAACAGCGCGGGGTGTTTCTCTGGGACAAAGCCTTTCCCACCAGCTACAGCTGACAGGCAAACCTCACCCGAAAAGCGAAAAGCAGAGAGGACTGAAATAACAACAGGACCACCAACTTCCGCATATTGCCTTTATTGTGCAGAAAACGTTCTCTGCTGATTGTCTTTGGCTACTTCATCAAAAGAAACACGCCGGCAGTTACAGGGTTAACAGGAGAGCAGCTGCTGCAGAGCAGGCCCCGACCAGCACCCAGGGGAGAGCCGGCCAGCACCCTCCCCTGTCCTCATGCCTGAGAGCCCCCTCCAAGCACGGTGTCTGCCCGGGCTGGGCACTGCCCCAAAGCATCGAGGGAGAGGAGTCAACGTGCGCCTTCTACTTGGCTACGGGGGGCCAGCGGAGCCCACAAATCCGCAGGTGCCGTCAGCACCTCTGAGCACTATGGGGGCAAACGAGAGCTCTGGGTTCGGCCGGTGGTCCTTGCGGGAGTCGTGGTGACCGGGCCAGCAGCGGGGGCCCACGGCCGCCTTCACATGCAGCCCGGCCAGGGCACAGATGGGCCCAGCAGGGCGCACCTGGAAGTGGCAGGCCACCCCGCGCCTCGGACCCGCGGGCTGCAGCCTGGTACCGACAGGCCAGCCGCATCAGCCCGGGCAGGCGCCAGGAGTCTGGTCTTCAAGACGCTGGGCTCACATGGAGGACGGGGACACGGGCGTCCAGGGGGCGATGAGGCGGGCCTGGGCCGCAGGGTCATACTGGCTGTCAGCGATGTCTGCGGCCGGGGCGGCCGCCTCGTACAGGGGGGACGCGGAGGAGGCCGCCGGGGCGGGGTGGGCAAGGGGTGCGGCGTGGCCCGAGGAGCTGCGGAAGAACTGGGCGCCCAGCCCGTTGGGCAGCGCCGGCATCTGGGCCCCCGGGGCCATGGCGCTGTTGCTCACGGACCACAGGCCGGGGTACTGGCTGGAACGGGAGGGGGCGCAGGTCAGGACGCAGACGCAGGCCCATGCCCAGAGGGGGTCGTGCCCGCCGGCCGCTGCCACTGCGGCCGGCAGGGCCGCCCAGGCAGGAGAGAAGCCCCGCCAGCTCTTGCGGGGAGTCGTGGTGACTGGCCGGTGGCCGCCAGCCGGCCCTCCCACACAGTGCTGCAGCGTCGCCTCGGAAGGCCGCAGCCTGGCAGCCCCGACTGCGAGTCCAGTCTGGAGCCTGGTGCAGGTGCCGGTTGCGGTTGCCCCTCCCCTCTGGGCGCCCCCGGTGCCCAGAGCCCCAAGCCCGCAGGAGAACAGGGCCTGCATGGTCCTGAAGGGGGTCCCCATTTCCGGCTACTGTGACTCACAGGCGGCAGCCGGCAGCCGGGCGGCGCTTACCTGGAGGCCGCGGGCGGGCCGGCGTTGGCACTCACGGGCAGCACGCCGGAGTGGGCGCCGACCGGGAGCACGCCGGAGTGGGTGGGCACCCCCAGGCTGGACCAGCTGTCGTGAGACGGGAGCATGGGCGAGCACGTGGACGAGCTGTCAGGGTAGGCTGTGGAGGCAGAGGGGTCACCGCGGCTGGCCGGAGCGTGAAGGCAGTGGCCCCTCCCCACGCCTGGCCACGTGGCCCCGCCCACACCTGTCTCCTGGCCCCGCCCATGCCTGGCCCCACCCAAGCCTGTCTCCTGGCCCCACCCACACATGTCTCCACCCATGCCTGGCCCCGCCCATGCCTGTCTCCACCCACACCTGGGCCCTCCCCACACCTGGCCCCGCCCATACCTGGCCCCTCCCCACACCTGGCCTGCCCACGCATGGCCCACCACACGCGAGCCACCCAACACTGCGCTTTAAGGGTCCGCTGGCTCCGAGGCTGGGCCCCCCTAGAGCCGGCCAGCAG
Source organism: Galemys pyrenaicus (assembly GCA_019455555.1). Classification (NCBI taxonomy): domain Eukaryota; kingdom Metazoa; phylum Chordata; class Mammalia; order Eulipotyphla; family Talpidae; genus Galemys; species Galemys pyrenaicus. Next base: position 2,444,583 of record JAGFMF010012193.1, read on the forward strand.
CGCAAGGGGTGGCCAGCAGGGCCCTGGCCGGCCCCACCGCCCACCAGCACGAGCGGGCGGGCAGAGCCCCACAGGACGGGGCGGGTGTCACACCCGGAAGCAGAGCTCGAGCCTGGCCAGACCCACGCGGCGCGTCCGAAGGGCCGGCCCGGCCCGACCCGACCCGGCCCGGCCACTTACTGGGCGAGCTGTTCCGCGGCGCGTAGGGGCTGGGGTAGGGGGCTGGGCGGTGGCTCCTCAGCCCGGGGTAGCGGTCGCAGCCGTGCCCCGAGGGCAGCGGGAGCGGGCCTCCGAACTGCGGGTGTGCGGTGGCCGGCGGGCAGAGCGAGCCGGTCCCCGGGAGGAGCCAGCTCCCTGCTGTGGGAAGAGCGAGCTGAGGCCGGCTGCGCCCGGCACCCTCCCAGCCGCCAGCTCGGGCCTCCGCGAGGGCCTTCCGGCCCAGGCCTCAGGCCCCCCAGACCCGGCCAGGCGCCCCTCGCAGCTTGCCCCGCCCTGGAGCCGCCAGCTCCCACGGAGTCCCCTCCCGGCAGGCCAGCGCTCAGGCCCAGCGGAGGGGCCAAGGGGCCCTGCAGGCAGCGCCAACCTGCTGCCCCGCCCTCCCACCAGCGCAGGCCGGGACCACCAGCCTGCCTGCCTCACTTTTCCCTTTTCCCCTTTAATTCCCGAAAAGCACCCTCCAGGAGCGGCCGCTCTCCCTCGGGGGTCCAAGCAGAAGCCGTGCCAGGCCAGCCCGGCGGTGCCGCCGCCTGCCAGAGCCGCCTCTCGGGGCCAAATAGGGCCAAGAGGCCGTGAAAGCGACGGAGGCCGGAGCCGCCTGCTGTGGGGGTGCTGGGCTCAGAGGCCCTCGGGACACGCGGGCGCCGAGTCCCCCAGGCCGGGTCTGAGGCCTCAGGCCACGCAGAGCCCTCCCCCTTCAGGCGGCCCCGCCAAGCCCTGACCCGTCCTCCCCACGCCGGCCCTGCCCCAGCCCGGCCTGTTCCGGCCGTCGCGGCCGGTGCCCGGGCTGCCCAGAGCCACACGGGGCCTGCGAAGAGGACACCGCTTCCCGCCTCCGTTCTCAGCCAGGGACGCGGGGCCGCCCCACGGTGGGCGCAGGGCGGTCCTCCCCACGGTGGGCGCGGGGCGGTCCTCTCGCCCCAAGAGCAGCCAGCGCAGCAGCGGGCCCCACGCCAGAGAGGACGCGGCTGCCCAGAGCCGGCCGCAGCCACACCAGCTGCCCAGGGCCCGCGGGGCACACCCCACCCACGGGCCTCGGGCGTCCAGGGCGGGGCAGGCCCTCCCGGCCCAGTGGGCGCCCCGCCCCAGCTGTCCGTGGACGCCCCGACGGGCACGGCAGGAGACAAACGTACATTGGGAGTACCCGGACGGCTGGCCGTCCCCCCCCTCGTCCAGCACATCCTTGTGGTCGTTCCTGTCGGGAGAGCGGTGGGGCGGTCAGGGCGGCGGGAAGACGGAGCTGACGGTGGGGGCGCTCCAGGGAGGGGGGGCGCTCCAGGGAGGGGGATGGTCCAGGGAGGGGGGGCGCTCCGGGGGGGGCGCTCGGGGGTGGGTGGCGCTCCGGGGCGCCGGCTCACCTCTCCTTGGCATCCAGGAAAGCCTTTGCAAACGGGTTGTACTTGATCTTGAGGGCTGTGATCTGAAAGACAGATGGCGGTGGGCGGCCCGCGGCCACGCGCCAAGACCCTCAGGTGGCACCTCGAAGCGGGGACACGCACCCCTTCAACGTGCACACACGGCGGGGCTCGCCCAGGCCCACGCCCTCCCGGCTCCAGAGCACAGCGGACCCACGAGGAGGTTCCGGCGCCCGCTCTCCCATGCGGGACCCAGGCCCACGGCCGCAGCGTGGCCGGCCCTGCTAAGGAAGCGGGGCCTGCGGGCCGGTCAGCCCTGAGGACGTGGCCAGCGCGGGCCCGGCCGGGCGGGCTGGCACTGCCCGCACCGCCTCGGCCTGGCTCCCTGCTTCTCCGCAAACGCCCTGGTGTGTCGCCTGCCTCACCCTCCCTCGGGGCCCTGAGTGGGCTCTTCTGGCTTTAGACGCTTTTGTGGAGAATTAACGGGAAAACGCTTGAACGAGGACCCACTTAAGACTCATCGCCCCACTTCACTCTCCCTCAGTGGAGTCTGAGCACTGTGCCCCCTGGAGTCCCGAGGGAGTGCCAGGGCTTCTGCAGCACCCCAGCCCACCTCCCCACCCCTGCTTCCCTCCCCGCCTCCCCGCTCCTGGGCCGCTCGCCCACCTCCTCGTTCTGGTAGGCAGTGACCGCTATGAACTGGGTCTCCGGGAAGCAGTGGCTGGTGAGCATGCGCTGGGGGCCCCCGACCCTCACTATGTGGATTCGGGGCTCGTATTTGTGCAAGGAGTTGAGCATGATCTGCGGGGCAGAAACACAGAAGCAGTGTCACACTGACACCCCGCTTCCCTGCTGCCGGGGAGCCGTGCACCCCAGCATGCACCCCAGGGCCAAGGAGCAGCGAGTCTTCACCCCACTGCCAGCGGGGTTGTCTGCGCTCCTCCTCCCAGGAGGCTTGCTTGGGGAGGGTGGAGCCCCGAGGCCTCCCACTTGGGCTCTGGGCTCCCGCAGCAGCAGCAGGGGGGCTCTCACCAGACAGCCCAGCAGCCGGTCCCACAGGGAGTACAGCCTCGCGCAGCCGGACGACCATTCACCCCAAAGGCTGACACCCCGGCCCCACGGGGAGGTCGAGGCTGGAAGCCCCCAAAGCTTGAGACCCACAAGATCCTGGAGGCTCTCGGCCTTTGCCCCTCGGCTCCTGCAGGCCGCGGGGACCCCAGCCTACCTGGCCCCCTCCGTTGAGCTTGTTGGTGAGCTTGACCTTGCTGAAGGACACGGGCGCCTTCATCCAGTGCGCCCCGAAGTTGGGGGAGTCCGGGTGGATGTACACACAGCTGGGCGCCTGCGGCTCGGGCTTACCCCCCGGCACCCACTCGCCGTTCACGTACTTCCAGCGGTGGTTGTCGGCCGCCACGAAGTCCAGCAGGAAGGAGTACATGGCGTTGGGGTCCAGGCCGGACACGTTCACCTTCAGCACGGGGAACATCCTCCTGGAAAGGGGCCTGTGAGGTGCGGGCAGGAGCCCGGGTGGGGCGGGGCAGGGCTCTTGCAGCGGGAAGGGGGCCCTGGGAACTTGCAAGGGGGCTCCGAGCAGGCTCACTCCACCAGCAGCTCTCTCTGGGGCACAGGGGCCCCGCACCCCACTCCCAGCCAGACGGGCGGGGGCCGGACAGGAGGGTTTCGGCCAGGCCAAGCCTGACCGCCCGCAGGCTCAGGGGTGACGGCTCCTGGGCGTCCTTCCTCCCAGCCGGGCCCAGGGAGAGTCCCGAGGAGCCAGGCTGGCCAGTGTCCGTCTCCAAGCCCAGAGGCGCTTCGGAGCAGACCTCTGCGGGAGAAGGCGGCGCAGGAGGCCCTCCCCAGGCGCACCCACCGGCCATTCTTGGTCACGATCATCTCATTGGTGAGCTCCTTGAAGCGCAGCCACAGCTCGCTCTCCTCCAGGCCCACGCGCAGCTCGCGCTCCGTGGGGTCGCCCTTCTCGCTGCCTGCCTGCAGCTCGCTCTCCACGGCGCTCAGCAGGTGGTCCACCCGGTACTGCAGGCTCTTGCCGGCGCCCTCGCTGGAGCCGGGGGCGCTCATCCTCCCGTGCCCCTCGCCCCGGCCCCTCCGAGGCGAGAGCCGCCGTTCCCTGGGCTGCGCGCTCCCAGAGAGGGGCTGTGAGGCCCGACACTGGAGCCTGCTGCTCCCTACAACACCCAGCGAGGGAGACTAAGGTGGTGGGGAGGGGCGGGAGAGGGGTGGGGAGGAGGTTATTCCACTTGAACTCCCGCAAGTCGGGACCAGAGCAGGCCTCTGGGGAGAGAAAACAAGTCCCCTCCCCATAAATAGAGCCGGCGCGGAGGGGGCGCGGTGGATTGGCCTGCGCACCCTTTGAAGTGTGGGGGCCGCTGCCCATTGGCCCTTCGCGGCCATATCAGACCGCAGCCGGAGGCCTGGGGCGAAAATGGGCTTCTGCGCTCCTGTTTCATGTAAATCCCGGAGACCCTGCTCAGACCAGCCCCTACACCCCCGCCTCCCCAAATGTTTGCACCTCCATCAAAGCCACGCAGACCAGAGGAGGTCTGTGGGCAGGAGGTGGAGAACGGGCGTCAGCGCTCCCCTCAGTCGGTACCTCCCCAAGGGGTTGCCGGGCTGCTCGCATTGCTCCCCATTTATGCGCGAAGGAACCCCCTCTCTCCAAGCGCACCTCCGTTGCCCCGGGTGTGGGTGTGCGAGTCTGCAGGCTCCGGCAGCGCTCACCTGCACCCGGCGCCGGGCGGCCCCCGCCCCGCCAGGACTGGGCGCAGTCCGAGGTGGGTCAGCCTCGGCAGCTGTGCGGTGGGCTGCGTGGCCCGGCCTCTCCAAGGCTCGGTTTTCTGGCCCGACAGGCCCCTGCCCGCGGCGCTCCGGGTGGTTCAACTCACACCTCTGCCCAAGTCCACCCACCGGCAGCGCCCGCTCCGGAAGCCCGCGCCTGGCCAGCGGGGAGGGTGGCTCTGGGAGCGTCTCCAGGCAGGCGGAGGGAAACAGACGGCTGCGCCCAAGGGCCCCTCTGGAGAAGTTGTCTGATCCCTCCCGTGGAAAGCCCAGGCCTTGGAGGCAGGTCCGCGCTGAGACCCGGAATCTGCTCGGCTCTGTGGGTTGTTTTTGCGCGAAGGGGTGAGGGGTGGGCCCGGGCGCCCTGGGCGCTTTGCGCCGCGCCAGGCAGAGAAGAAACTCGAGTAAGCGGAGTGAGCCGGTCAGGGAGCACCGGACCCGCCGCCTCAGCCCGCAGCGTGGGGAGCCAGCGCTTTATTACCTTCGGTGAGAACCTCCCGAGAGGGAGAAGGTGACAATGAGCAGGAAATAGTGCAACAGAGCCACCAACAAAAACATTCCTCTCCGACGGCCGCAGGCACAGAAAGAACAGGAACTGCGGGTGCGGGGTGCGGCGAGTTGTGCGAGTTGTGCGCGCGGCCCGGCAGCCCCGCGCCCCCTGCCCCGCGCCCCGCGCCCCCCCCCTCTCGCTGCCCGGCCGGCAGCTCAGCGCCTCAGCAGACAGGTCTTCTGGAGTGCCACACCCCACACCCACTGGGGAAGCCCATGCTTCACCCCATTCAAGACACCCGGCGCCCTAGCAAGGGGGCTCTCAGGGAGCATGTGGAACCTGCGCCCCACTAACCCTGCCCTGCAGGCTGCCGGCCAGGCTTGCCCTGGGACTGGGAATTGTTGGGCACTTCGCAGGAGCCACACCGGAGGGTGCCTGCACCCCGGGGTGGGGCCGCGCCCCCACCTCTCCAACCGGGACGGAGGAGCCAGAGGCCCAGTGCACCTCCTTATGTCCACATTTCTCAGTTTCTTTTGTTGTCTGGGACGCCTGGGAATTCCTAGGGGGCTGACCCCGGGTGGGGGTGGGGCACCAAAAGGACCTCGTTTGCTCCTGTCACGGACCTTCCTGAGCCTTCTTTGCGCCCTCCTCTGCACGGCCCTGGGCTTTGGGGGAGGGGCCGTCTTTCCGGGAAAATAAAAGACCTAAAGGCTCCTCTCCGCCCCCACGGCCCAGAAGCCCACTTACTTCCGAAGGCGTGGGGCGGTGCCGAAGAACTGGGTGGAGAGGGCGCCCCAGCCCCCTCTGGGGGCCAAGTCCTCCTCGGAGCTGCCTGAGCCCCGAGGGCGGAGAGGGCGCCCCAGCCCCCTCTGGGGGCCAAGTCCTCCTCTGAGCTGCCTGAGCCCCAAGGGCAGAGCAGGCGCTGCGGGTCCCTTCCCCAGTCCAGAGATGCCAGGGCACAGGAGGGTCTCGGGCCCAGGACCGTTCCGGCTCCTGAGTGGGCATGCGGGAGGGGCAGGGCGGGCGGGATGGAACTGCCCAGGAAGTCGCAGCTCAGGCCCGGCTGGGAGACCCCGGCGTAAGCAGAGACCAGGTGCGGCAGCCCTCCGCGCCAGGCGGGCAGAGGGCCGCGCTGAAGGAGAAGGAGGCTCCTGGCCGCCACCGCTCTGCTCCTGCGGTTCTGCTCGTTGGCCGCTTGTGGGCAGCCCTCCAGCCCTTTCAGCAGAGGCTTCGGTGCGTGACGGTTTACAGCCAAGCCTTCCTCCCGCCGGCCGTAAAGGGCCCCAGTGAATGACCGATGTGGCCTCCTCGAGGGAGGAGGCCATGCTCCAGGCTCTCCCACAGGCCGGCTCTGCGTGGGGAGCCCCCATCCCGGAAGAGAGCAAGGCTGAGGCCAGCCCCAGGCGCAGCCCCAGGAACAGGAGCCACTTGGTGCCGGTCCCCGCGCCCAGTCCTTCTCAGCCACAAGGCCGCTGTGTCCACGTGCCGGAGAGGCTGAAGGCCACCCGCCGCGGGGCAGCGCTGGGCCCTGACTGGCCTATTCCACCCCCATGTCCTTTTTTTCTGGGAGAAAACAGGTCCCCGTGTGGCCCCGCAGCACGTGTGTCGGGTGCCGACGCTCTCCGTGCACACACACTCCCCGCGGCCGCCTGCCCGCCTGCCCGCCTGCCCGGCCAGCACACTCTCCCTCACTGCACCCCTCCGGGACGGCCCTGAGCGGAGGTGAGGGAAGGCCTCATGGCAGCCACGCTGCCCGGGCAACGGTGGGTCTCTCCGTGACTGCTGTTTTTTGTGGCTTTACGATTTTACCTCTTCGAGTAAAGGTTGTGCAAAGGCCCTGGGGTGTTTGGGCGATGCCAGCACGGGCTTGTGGGGAAGGAGGCCAGTGTGCCAAGCTCCTTCTCGGCCGGGCCAGGCCGACCCAGCACGGCTGCTCCTCCGGCATCCAGGGAGCGGGCGTCCGAGGGCACTGTGGGGCGTCCTCGGGGGGGAACGCCATGGCACAGCCGGCCTCTGTGGGCAGATGCCGATGACCTTCCTGACCGTCGCTGAGACCAAGCCTGCAGCCGCTTCCGCTTTGTCACGCAGCTTGGCCCAGGGAAAGGTCACGTGTATGTGTTTAAGATTTATTTATCCATGCACACAGGAACTGGGGTACAGGCAGTGGTGGGGGGTGAAAGGACTCCCCAGAGACAGAACGGCGAGCAAAACAGGCAGATCCAGGAAACACTGCCGAGGGGGCAGTGGGAGGCAGGGGGGTCTCTGCGCCCTGGGGGTCCCTCCCTGGCTGGGATCGAACTCAGGCCGCAGCGGCTGCCAATGCCTCACAGTGCTGGGCCTTCCCCCGCCCGTCGGGAGGCCAGAAGCGTCACTGATGGTGACTATGCCGTCCTGTGAAGGACACCGCTTCATCGTGACTACAGAGACGGGCCGCGGCCGCTCCGGGGTGGCCGCTGCCCTCTCACATCAGTCCGCGAGTCAGTCCGGTACCGGCCTGCCGGCCTGGCCTCCTCCACAGGGAAAGGAGAGCAGCGCGTGGACCCCGAGGGCGCGGCCACCCGGCAGGCGCCCAGCCCCTGCGGCTCTGTCCCTGCACCTGCTCCCATCACGCGCCCGGACACAAGGTGTCCTCGCCTGCCCACCGTCCCCCGGGGCCCGCGAGGCTGCTACCGCAAACTCTGCGGCCCCACCCCAGCCCGACTCACGGGGCAGCGCCTCCCTCCAGCACCCCCAGGAAACCTCAGGCCCAGCGTCCGGCCGCCTGCACCCTCCACGCCCACCCCGCCCGCTGCCCTGGGCCCCGCGCTGCGCCCTCCAGAGCTCCGGGGACACGCGCAGGCTCCACCAGCACCCGGTGCACCCGGCGGGCGTGGCCCGGGCTCAGGGACATGCAGGCTGGCCCCCGGGCGCCCCGGCGGGAGACCTGGGGCAGAGACAGAAGCGTCCCTACAGCCGCGAAGCCCCAGACACACTCTTCATGGTTAAGGCGTCTAAGACTCAAGTCCTTTAAACTCTTAAACGCGGCTCCGCGGTGTCTTCCTGCAAAGACCGCTTTTCCCGCTCGCTGCACTTCCTGACGTGGCGGCCACCACGGGCTCGGAACGCACGGCAGGCGCAGGGGCACACCGCACAGGGTCTGCCCGAGGCACACCCCATCGCACCCGCACCCCACAGGGCCCGCACCCCACCACACCCCACCCCACTGCACCCACACCCACAGGACCCGCACCCCACCCCACCGCTCCCGCACCCCGCCCAGAGCCCCACGTGGAGCCTGCAGGTCCCGCAGGCCGCCGAGGTGCATCTGGACGCCGAGGGGCTGGCCAGGAGGCGCCGCCCCGGTGACGTGTGGAGTGCAGCCTGCGGCGGCCACTGAACCCAAACCGTGCTGAGCCCCGATCGCGGGGAGGCCGGTGGCCCCCGGGCGCGTCCGTGTGGCCGCGCCACCCTGGACACCGCCCGCTGCGGGCCTGGGCTGGGGCCAGCGCCAGGGCCCATCCTCCCGGGCGCATCTGCACAAGCCGGCGGCAGGCAGGGGGAGCCGCTCCTCGGGCGGGCGCCCTGCTGTCCAGGCTCGGGGGGGCGCCCAGCTGAGTCCCCGGCCCGAGACGCGCCCAGCGCCCTGCGGCCCTCACACGGCAAGGAGCAGGCGTGTCCCCGCCGGGGCACGGGGACGAAGCCAGCCCCGGCCCCTGGTCCACACGCACTGGCCAGCGCCACCCTGCACCGAGGCGGGCACTGCGGGCCGCCGGGCCAGGCTGCCCAGCACCAGAGGAGGCTGGCCCCGGGCCTCCCTGGACTCAGCAGGCTGTGGGCGGATATGGGCGCCTGCCTGGCCTCGCTGGGTGTGGCCGTGCATGGGCTGCAGGCTCCCGCTGAGGCGAGCCCTGTGCGCTGGGGCAAGGCCGGCCGGGCGGTGGGTGTGCGGGCAGGCGGGCAGCCTCACCCCGGCCTCCTGGGACGCGGGTCCCCGGCGCCCACACCGAGCTGTGCTCCGTGCTGGCCGGCACCTCCACTGAGCCCCCGGCCGCTCGGCCCTCGCCGCCTCTCTGCATCCTGCGTACTGCCCACTGGCCACTCACCAGGCCTGCGGCCGCCCGCAAACATCCTGCTCTGCGGCCTGCGGCCGGAGCGCTGCTGGCCGGGCCGTCACATCTCAGGAAGCGCAGCAGAGGCCGCCTGGTCCTCGGCGCTCGCCTGTCCTGGCCTCACTGCCCGCTGCCCACACCCGCCGCGGAGCGCGCCGTCCAGCTTTGGACAGCAGCGTGACCGTCACAGCTCTCGTGGCTGTGTTCGCTGCACTCAAAGCGCAGAAGCGCCCGGCAGGAGCTGCTGCAGGGCCAGCGCCGTGCCAGGCATGAGCCTCGTGGCTGAGAAATGCTGTGCACGCTGGCCCTCAGGCTGGCCAGCCCTTCTGCTCTGCAGCCGCCAGGGCCTGCGGGCAGCCGGGCGGGGCAGGGAGGGCATGGGGGGGTGCCGGGGAAGCCGGCACGGGGCGGCTGGGCCCGCTCTGTCCTCAGCGCCTGAGCTTGGGTCTCCCCGCTGAAGCCAGAGCGGCCTCCTGTCCCCTGCCCTGCGCCCGCGGGCCCCAGCGCAGAGCCTCCCGCACCCGGGCCAAGCCCACACCGACCAGGCTGCGGACGCTGCCCTGTCACTCTTGTCCGCGAGGTGGCCGCTCCTCTCCAGCAGCCTGCCCGGCGCCCCGCGAGGCGGGAAGCACGGTGAGCTCGAGCCGTGGGCCGCCCTTGCCCCAGGCCGAGGCAGGGACCCGTCGCAGCCCGGGTGGCCGTTGCACAAGCTGCATTAGGGGCCAGCAGGTCCGGAGGGTCTGCCTGGGGACAGGAGGCCGCGGGTGTAAGGACGTGTGCCGTGGTGGCCCCAACAGAAGCAGCGCAATGCCTGGGGGCGCGGCGCGGCTCCCTAACCTTCACCTTGAGCGGGACGCGAGCGTCCAGCGCGCTGGCCTCGCCCGCCCGCCCCGCCCGGCTCCCCCGCGCGGAGCCAGGCCTGAGTGTGGGGGCGGCCCCCTTGTAAACAGCTGATAGCTGCCTCAGCATACCTGGGGCCCCAATCGACAAGGGGGAAGGAAGTGGGCAAAGCCGCGCTTTTTGTGAACTTCAAAGGCCCCGCCCCCCACACTTTACTGTCTGGCCTCTGGCTGGTCTGCAGCTGGCGAGACTGTCCCTGGCGTCAAACCTGCCTCCTCACGGCCCATAAAACTACAGCAGGGGCTGTGGCAGGTGTGGGACGGGGAGGCAGGGTGCCCTGCGACTTCCTGGCACCCCATGCTGAGTGCCTGCGGGGGAGTGCCCCGCTCAGCCCCCGCGCCCTGGCGCCCCAGCCGCGGCCCCAGCCCTGCAGCTCCCGGCAGTGGCCGGCTGCGAGTGACCTTCCGTGCAAGGCAGCGCGAGACAGGCCTGAGGAGGGAGGGAGGCCGGCCACCCACGACCAGCACCCTGAGCGAGCCCTGCACGGCCTCAGCGCCCGGCAACACCTCCCACCGGGCAGGCCGCTGTGCTCCTCGAACGGGGCGCGAGTGACCAGCACCAGGTCCCGCTGCTCTGGGGGGAGACCCGCCGGCCTCGGCTACTCTGGCCCTCGTGGCGCGGCCAGCACGAGGACGTGGGCACCGGGCAGCGGGAGGGCAGCGGAGGGCGCCCGGAGCCAGCACCCTCGCCGCGCGTGCTGTTCCCGCCGGCACGTGGAGACAGGCTTCAAGAAGCGCAAACATGGGGCCTCCCGGCGCAGGGACTTGGGCGCACCGTGGGGCTCCTGCAGCCGCTGCAGCGCACGCTCAACCCCGGCCAGCGCTCAACCTCGGCCAGGGAGGGCCCCACGGGCGCAGCAGACCGTCCTGCCTCCCGCTGCCCCCCAGCAGTGTGTTTCAGCCCATCCGCGTGCTCTGCTCCCCGCTGTCTCTGGGGAGTCCTCTTACCCCCCACCTCTGGCCTGCACCCAGCTCTTGTGTGCATAAATAAGTCTTTAAAAAAGCAAGCACGGGAGCGCTGAGGGCACCCTCTCAGGGAGCCTAGAGGCTCAGAGGCCGCAGACGGGTGCCCAGAGGTGCTGCCTGGGAGGGGCCGGCTGACCCCTGGTGACCCCTGGCAAAGCTGAGAAGAGGACTGGGGGCAGGGGGACTGGGGAGGAGTGTCAGCGCGGCCAAAGTTGGGGGGCCCCCCCAGGACACGGGGCAGGCAGGACTCCTCCTGCCCCAGAGGACCCCGCCCCCGGAGGACCCCGCCCCCGGAAGACCCCGCCCCAGAGGCCCCGCCCACCAGAGGACCCTGCCCACCAGAGGGCCCCGCCCCAGAGGACCCGCCCTGCGTGGCCAGGTCCCCCGGGCCACGAGCAAAGGGGGTCCCACTGAGCGCATCGGGTGGTCCAGCAGTGGCCTGCCTCCAGGAAACGCCCACAAACGCCGCTGACTCGTGCTGCTGGTTCTCGGGCACCCCGCGGACACGAAACGGGCGCAGAGACTCTCCAAGAGCCGCGGGAGCAGAGGCCCCCGCCGAGCCCAGGGGCCAGGGCGCGCCCGCGGGGGGCGCGGGTGGGCAGCGGCCGGTGCAGGCGGCACGGAGCCTGGGGAAGGCGGGGCAGGGCGCACGGCGGGAGCGCGGCCTGGACGAGGCCGGGCGGCCCCTGGGCCACTGCCCGCCAGACCCGCGGCCACTCGGCCCCGCGCTCCGCCATCCCCGCCCGGCCGGCGGGCGCGGAGGGCTGCCCGGACGCCACTTCACAGAGCAGCCCGCGCCGGCGGGGTGGCGCTGCGGCCGGGAGCCCAGTGTCCGTGCCACGCCACGGGCGCCCCACCCGCCGGTTTGCGCGCCTCTCCCCCGCTCCAGCTTCACCTGGGGTCCAGCGGGGGTGCAGACGCTGGGCCTAGGCGGCCTCGGCAGGAGAAGAAGCCAGGCCCCGCCCCAGGGCCCCCAAAGAGCCTGGTCGGGCCACAGAAAGGCAGATCCCCAGGAGGGCCCCTGGAGTGCTTTTGGCAACAGGCCTTGCCCCAGGCCGCAGCGAGGTCCGGTCCAGCATTTCCAAGCCAGGCAACAGCTCCCAGGGGCTCTCCGCAGGCACCAGATGGGGGCAGTCCCAGCGACACCCACAAAATGCAGACGTTTTAAGTGCACGGAGGTGTTTGCTGCAGCACCCAGGAACTTCCAGCAGTCGGGGCCGAAGGCTTCCTTTGTCCGCACCCCTCCTGCCCCGCCCGCCCCCCCTTGCCAGCCTTTATTTTACCCCCAGAAGAGAGGAAGCAGCTGACCGTGTGCCCTTGAAGCTCCCACAAAGGGAAGGAGAGGCCCCGGTTTCCGGCGCCGCCCTGCACCACCCCCTGCACCCCGCACCCGCCGGGAGCTCAGACCCGCTCCCCAGCCCAGGCAGGGCCTGGGATGCTGTGCCCGCCCCGGACTGTTTTGCGGGAATTAACGTTAAACCGTTTCTTCCCGATGGAGGAACGCGCCGGGGTGGGGGTTACGAGCGGATCAAGGGAAGACCCGGCCCAGGGCCAGGGGTCAGCGGCCAGCGAGGGAGGGGAAGCCGCGCTGTGGCCGCAGCCTGCTGGTCTCGCCATCCTGGCCCCCTCGGAGATGGTCTCGCACTGGAGCATTTGGCGAAGCCAGCGCGCCCAGGCGCTAGGCCTCCGCGGGCACCCGACAGACTCCAGCTCCAGAGCCGCTGGCCGCGCAGACCCCGCCAGCGCGGAGGGAGCCCAGTGGACACGTGACTGCGCAGATGCATCTGCAGCGGGATTCGATCCCCGGGCAGGGAGAGCCCCCCAGGGCGCAGCAGACTCCCTGCCTCCCTGCTGCCCCCTCAGCAGTGGGTTTCAGGGGATCCGCCTGCTCTGCTCCCCGCTCTGTCTCTGGGGAGGCCTCTCACCCCCACACGGCTGGCCCAGCTCTTGTGTGCATCGTCAATAACCAAAATCTTAAAAACAAAACAACCACAAGGTCACACCGCTGTCCTCAGCATAGTGTCGTTCCGTCTTCTCACTTGGGTGTTCAAGAAGCCTTATCCCTCCTGCGTGAAAGCGGAGGCCCGCCACTGCAGGGCCCCGACGCACACGTGCAGGGCGTGGCCTCTGCAATTAGAGCGCAGCCCGGCGCCACCAGCTCTGCAAACAGACTAGCCGTCCGCAGCCAACCCCACTCCCCAGAAGAAAGGCAATTAAAGGAAAGAATTTAGCACTGGCCAGAAAGGAGTCAAAAACATCTGATGGAATTACTTCTAAGACACAGCAGCCAGCTTAGGACGGGGCTACCTCCGCTCGCCTCCTCGTAGTCGGAAACCGTTATAAGTGCACTCATCAGCGCCGACCGCAGCCCAGGGCCACCCAGCTGGGCAGAGCCACCCACCCGAGCGGCCTCCGGCGCGTGCACGTGGCAGGGTGCTGCCTCTGCCCTGCGACACGCTTTCTGCTGAGTGTCCTGTGGGAAGCCGGACACCTGCGTCAGAGCATCGTGAGAGCGGCAGTGGCTGGTGTCCCCTGCGAGCGTCACCTCGCGCGTCTTGCTGCTTCGGCCCCATGACCGGCCCTGCCGCAGTGTCACATGCGTCACCCTGGAGCCAGCGCCTTCCAGCTGGCCACCCAGAGAAAGAACCCAAGGCCCAGCCCTGTTCTGAACAGGCCCCGTTGGCCCCACCCACTGGGGCCTGGGGCTGCTGCCGGTCCCGGCGGCCAACAGCCCACGGCTGCTGACCCTTGGCCCAGCCTGACTGGCCCCTGCGACCCTGCCTGGCTCCCGCCGGCGCTCAGACCACGCAGGAGGGTGTTTCTGTGGCAGAGCGCAAATGCCTGGGACAGCCACAGCAGGCGCAGCCCAGTGTCCATCTGGCCGGGGACACGGCGCCTGGCCGGAGGGTGGGGCCCGCCGTGAGGACAGGACCCAGCATCGGGCGCCACAGCCCCACCGAGCTGCCCGTGCCAGGGCGTCCAGGTCTGGGGAGCTGGCCCCAGGGCAGCCCGGCCCCTCCTCCGTGGACAGGTGGCTGCCCCAAGGGACTGTCCAGGGGGCCCAGGGCCACCGCTGGGGTCTGGGGCCAGGTGTCGGAGGCATGTGGCTGGCAGGCGTGGGCCACGGCCGTCTCCCAAGCCTCGCCGTCCACGGCCTCACGAGCGAAGGTTTGGGAAGGGGACGCATGCTGCCCGCCACGCCGGCCCCACCCTCCGCCGGCCCCACGCCCGCCACGTTCTCTCGTCCCAGCCCCGCTGCCTGGCCCCAACCCACTCCAGCTCCTTTTCAACAGGCCCTTCTTTTCATGTGGAAAAGCTCTCGCCTCATTTCGGTTTTATTTTTTCTCACCGCCCTGCGAACGCCTCCCCCTCTGCCCCTCTGACGTAAGGGGCTGAGTCAGAGGTGTTTGCCCAGCGCAGAGCAAACAGCCTCAGTGCCCGAGCCCCGCCAGAGGGAAGCGCCTCTCACAGCTGGGTGCCCAGGCCCTCACCCCCCAGGGGCCTGGCCTCAGGGCCGGGCGTGGACCCAGCTGGAAGCAGGAGCCTGCAAGTGAACGCGTGGGACGTGCGGGTCCACTGCCTGAGGGTCTGCCCGCGCACCCTGGACCCTGCGGCGGAGACCCCGCCCGTGCCAGGGTCTCTGGCTCTGCTCCGACTCTCGCCCGAGCAAGGAGAGAGTGGCACTGCCCGCGCCCTCCCGCCTGGTGCTCCTTGGGGTCCCTCCAGCGCCAGCTGTCTGGGCCGGCCCTCAGCGCCCGGTCAGGACCTGCCCGCACACCCGCACGCCCTCAGCGGTGTGTCTCTGCTGGCCCCACGGCCGCGCGCGGGGCCCCACCCGTTCTCTCGGGGTGATGGTGCGGGGTGGTGGGCCATGTCGGTCGCGTCTGCACCCCCCACAAGCGACCGCACTTCTCTGCCCAGCGCACAACACCTGCGCCACGCATGCCCGGCGCTGAGGACGCCCCAGAGCCCGGCGCACGGCTCGCCTCGCACTTGGACCTCACCGGTGCCCGCTGAGACGTCCAAGCCGGCTGCCCGCAGCGTCTTCCCCTGAAGAGCATGCTAGCGCCTCCGCAAGCGGACGGGCGGGGCCCGCCTGCGGCTCGAGGCCTCGCGGGTGGGGCTGCCTGGGCGCGGGGCTGGGGCTCCTCTCTCTGCTCTGCTGAGCCGCAGCGGCCGGGGGCGGGGCCGGCAGGGCCTGTGCGCTGGGCGTCAGGGCCGGCCTCCAGGAGCCGCCCGTTCTGAGGGCAGCCCGGGTCTCGGGGTCCGTGGTTTGCTTCTCACGCTGTTCTTATTTCTTGCTGCTCTTGTTTCCCGGGTCGGCTTCTTGTGCGCTCCGAAGGGAGGAGACGCTAGCGTCCTAGGGAAACTGCAACCCAAGTCCCCAGGGGCCGCAGGCTCGGGGCGTCGGTTCCTGGGCACGCCTCCAAACTCCCGAGGGCCGAGGACACACCGCGGGCCGTTACCGGCGTCCCCGCAGATCGGCTGGACTCTGCGTCCCTGGGCCTCCCTCCCGGCCGAGGCCTGCTCTCCGGCCGCGCAGCACAGCACGCACGGGAGCACGGCCGATGCGGCTGTGACCCCCCGTGCACACCGAGGCCGCACGCGCCCCCCGGGCCTCAGCCCACGAGCAGCCTGCAGAGCTCGGCCCCGCCAGGCTTCCCCGGGGCCAGCTTCCACTCTCGCGTGAGCCTTGCGCGGAATCCTGGAGGCGGTTTCGTGCCGTCTGCCACGTGTGTCCCCGCTCTGTGGGCCGGGGGCCAGGCGCGTGCTGTGGACGAGCCCTCGCGCCCCGGTGGGCTGGGGCCGGCCTCAGCCCAGAGCACCGCCAGCTCCTCCCACACCTGCTCCCGAGGGCCCGGCCCTGGCGCGGTTCCCGACCTGCAATCCCGGCCTCACGCTGCGCGGGGGGGACGGCCCTTGCTGCAAATGCACCACGGCCCGCCTGCGGCCCCCATCCCCTCTCGGGGACGCACCCACATCAGGCACACCCCAGGGTCGAGGAGGCGGCCCCTTGCGCCCAGGTGCCCAGGCCCCGCAGGCCGCGGCTGACCCCTCCTGCCCCCACTGCCTCAGCCATGGGTTTCAGGGGACCCGCCTGTGCTGCTCCCCGCTCTGTCTCTGGGGCGTCCTCTCACCCCCTGCACCTCTGGCCTGCACCCAGCTCTTGTGTGCACCAGAAAATTAATCTTAATAGGAAGAGCCAGCAGGGAGGCGGTGTCCGCCCCTCCGTGCAGAAGAGCAGAAGCCGCCCCGAGCAGGTGCCCGCGGCTAAGCAGGACTCTCTGGAAAGCGAGGTCCGGGTGTCCTGCCCTCGCACAGCCCCGGGCCGGCCGGCTGCTCTCCACCGCGCCCGCCCAGGCGTCCCGGCACACGCCCGCTCCCACACCCCGGCGTGGCAGCTGCGTCCAGGAGAGAAGCGTCCGACAGCGTGCCGGGTCGTGTGAAACGGAGCAGACGCAGGAGCTGAGGAATCTGCAGGCCGGCACGGACGGGAGCCATCGCTGTGGACCGTGTGGACCGCACCCACGCCCTGCGGGCTCCGGGGAGAGGCTGTGGCCCGAGCGGTCAGGGCAGGCGGGGGTGTCCGGCCGGGACTTCCCGCGCACACAGAGGTGGCGGTGGGTGCCCTCGGCCCGGGCAGAGGGGTGTGCAGTCTGGCCGGCTGTGCTCCTCCACGCCGCGCGGCCGGCACTGCGGTCACCGAGCGCAGAGGCGCTGGCCGGGGCTTCCTGGGGAGGCCGCTCCACCCGCCAAGTCACCGGCCTGATGCGGCGCTTGACCCCACGACCTCTGGAGAGCGCCACAGGCCAGCGGGGTGTGGTTTGAGCTTCTTGGGCGTCCAGACTGTGGGGAGCGCCTCGCTTAAAGGGGCCGCCCCGAGGGTGGCTGGGGTGCCGGTCACTGCTGCGGCTTTCAAGCCACAGGGGAAACCTGGCCGTGAGTCCCCTGGCCTCTGGCCGCGACATGGGGGGACAGCAGTGGGGCGAGCTCGTCCTGGGGTGCGCGTGCCCGGGTGGAGGAGGGGAGGCCAGCTCTTTCTAAGGCGACCCCCCCTGGCGGGAGGGGTGGCCCAGGCCGACGCAGGGACCCTCTGATGGGCCCCCCCGACCTCACCCCTGGGGGGAGGGCCCGGCCCGGCCAGCTCAGCCGATGTCAGACGCCGCAGCCCTTCAACAGCGACGAAACGTACGGAGACCAGCACCGTCGGAGGGCACCGTCGGAGGGCAGCGGACGTGTCTAACTGCAGCTCTTCTGCTGCGCCAGCCCTGAGCCGCCCACGGCTTCTCCCAGACCAGAGCGCGTTTTGAGCTCCGGGAGAAAGCCGGAAGCACCCGGCTTCCCGCTGCCTGTCGGGGCTCTCCCTGCTTCTGCGCCTCCGGCTTCTCCCGACAGCCCCCGCACCGTGCGCGCCCACGTGCTCAGGGTCCACACCTGGCCAGGCCGCTGGGCAGCCTTGAGGCTCGCCTGTCAGCAGAGCGGCGCCCGGGGGAGGGACCCGCCAGGCACAGTGGGGTGCTCGGCCCTGAAGCCGGGTTTGTTCTGGGTAGTGGCCGGCCCCAGAGGAATACTACATCTTTGAAAGCTGCGTTCTGGGGGTTCCTTTCTAGTTAAACAAGTAAAAGCAGCAACCAGACCCGCTGTTCTTCCCTCTCCTGTGCAAGGCACAGCTGCAGGTGGGCGCCCCAGAACTCTCTGCGCACCTGGGCCGGGAGAGCAGGGGCACAGACAGGGGTGGGAGGGAGGCAGACGGTGCCTCCCCTTAAAATTCCATCTCTGATTTGATTTGCCCTCCCTCTCCAGGAAATGGGAGTCCTGCACTGCACAGGAACCCCGGGGAGTCCGCAGCTGGAGGCAGGCAGGGGAGCGCCCGGGGGTGTGGGGGTGCCCCTGGCTCAGGCGCAGGAGCTGCTCCGTGTGTGTGTGGGGGGCTGGGGGCCTGGGGGGGCCTCAAGCCGGGACATAGCTTGAGGGGTTGACTCTCCCTGCCAGTTGGGGAGGGTCA
Source organism: Galemys pyrenaicus (assembly GCA_019455555.1). Lineage (NCBI taxonomy): Eukaryota > Metazoa > Chordata > Mammalia > Eulipotyphla > Talpidae > Galemys > Galemys pyrenaicus. Next base: position 2,462,399 of record JAGFMF010012193.1, read on the forward strand.
GGGAAGACGGGGTGTTCCTGCAGGATGCCGGTGCCGCCCACTTGCGGAGCGCCCCTTTTCTGAGCAGACTCCAGCTGCTACCGAAGCCGGGAGGCCGCCTGCGCCCCAGGGACTGCCCCATGCTGGGCTGGGCCCCCAGCATCTCGACCAGCTCTGAGCTGAGGGGCTCTGCGAACGAAGGGTCACCCTGGGGGCTCCCCACTAGGGAGTGCTTCTGACAAGGAGCGCACTGAGGGCGCCACCTAAGCAGTCTCCGGTGGCCAGAGGCCGCTGTGCGCGCTGAAGGCGCTGAGCCCCAGAAACCGGCCTGCGCCCTCCGGGCGGGAACGAAGACGAAAACAAATGACAAGTAAACAGCAGCCGCGGGGGGCCCCCGCGGACAGTGGGCGCTAATGAGCGCGCGGCGGGGCGCCGGAGCTGCCAGCCGACCAGCCCCAGGCGGAAACCTCCGGCCCGGCCGCGCCCTGAAGCCGCAGCCACTGCGGGTCTCCCCACTGCGGGTCACCCCGCGAGACTTGGGGGCGCACGGGACGAGGAGCGAGCCGGGCCCTGAGACCTCGCGCTTGCATCTCGGCGGGAAGGGGCGGGGCGCGGCTGCAAAGCAGGGCAAGGGCTGGGCCGGCCGAGGGCCGAGGGGGCAGGGCCCTGGCCCTGGCGCCCGCGCCACCCGCGGCCCGACCCGGCCCTCTCGGACCACCCGGCCCCCCCCCCGCCCCCCCGCCCCCCAGCTCCCCAGCTTCTCGCTTCGGGCGTCGGAGCTGGCGCGTCCGCGGCCTCAGCAGCGACCCCCCGCGGCCAGGGCCTCGCAGACGGAGCCGTGGCCGCGGGACCACACACAGAGCGGCCGGAGCCGGCTTTGAACAGACCGCGCCTCGGCTGTGTCCCCGCATTCCCGAAAGGACGTGGGAAGGAGGCCTGGGGTCCGGGCCCACCCGCAGCCCAGCCACCCGAGGCCGGCGCTCGAGCTCGGAGGCGCCCCCATAGGAGACCGACCAAGCGGGAGTGGGGCCGGAGGTGGCTGGACGCGCGGCCACCCAGCGCCCCAGGAGCCCACGCGCGTCCTCGCTGCGGCCGCCGACCCGCGCTGTCCCTCGGCCGGGGTCTTGTCCACGGGAGCTGCTTGCAGTCGACCCTCACGCCGCAGCCCAGCGGCCCGGCCGATGAAGCCCTCATCAGCCTTAGTCACCGAATCACACTGCCCATTTGGGGGATTCGTTTATTTATGTATGCAAGAATTGGGGTACAGTCCAGAGGGCAGGGGGGTGGTGGTGGCGAGAGGACTCCCAGAGAAGAGTGGGGAACAGAACTGGCAGATCTGTTACAGGGCAGGGAGAGGAGCACCCCAGGAGAGGAGCACCCCAGAACTTTTGAGCCTGCCCTCTTTGAATGGGTTTTGTTATTTGCCGCATTAAGATAACATATAAGGCTTTTAATGGAAAGGAACTTTAATATAATTAGGGTACAATACAGAAAGGACAACGAATACAGTGACTGTTAAGTATTTAAAGTTACCTATTTCCTTGAGGGTAAAAGTTTAGCTAAATAGGATTGGCCCAAAGCAAGGCCCAAAAGCTGCCACACGTGCAAAGGACCTTTCAGTAGAGACCCATAGAAAAGGGTCAGAAAGAGTCAGATAAATTTGGGAGGAAAGGAGCAAAATTAAAATTAAGATGAAAATTGCCACTGTTAACCTTTTTACGGGTTTTTAACCCACATCTGTTTTAATAGTTTAAGACCAGAAAGCAAGCGCAGTTTTTTTGCATGTGGCTCTGCTCCACGTGCCTTTTTTAGGTTTTGCGGCTCTTCATCTTCTTTCCTTCCTTTTCTCTTTTCTGCAGAAATTTTTTCTCCTCCTTAGCTCCACCTACTTAGGGCAGAACCAGGATTTTGGAACTTTCCCTTTTCCTGGGAGGACCCTGTTACAGATCCACTGAAACACATGGCTGAGGGGGCAGCGGGAGGCAGGAGGGTCAGCTGCGCCCTGCGGGTCCCTCCCTGGCGGGATCAAGCTCGTGCGCAGCTGCAGATGCCTCAGAGCGTGTGCTCAGCCCGCTGTGCCCCCAGGGGGAACCGATCCCATTATTTTAACTGAACCAGAAAAATGTGAATTCAGAGTAAAATATTATGTGATGTTACAGGGCAGGGAGAGGGGCACCCCAGAACCCCCAAACCTGCCCTCTCTGAATTGGTCTTGCCATTCGCTGCTTTAAGGCAAACATATAAGACCTTGAATGGAAAGGAACTTTAATACAGTTAGGGCACAATACAGAAAGGACAAAGCACATAGTTACTAAGTCAAGCACCCAAAGTCACCCATCTCCCCGAGGGCAAAAGTCCAGCCAAATAAGATTGGCCCAAAGCAAGGCCCGAAAGCTGTCACAAGTTTAAACAACTTTTTAGGAGAGACCCATAGAAAAGGGTCAGAAAGAGTTAGACAGATTTAGGAGGAAAAGAGCAAAATTAAAACTAAGGTGAAAGCCGCCATGCTGCCTCCCCGCGGTCTCACCCACGTCTGTTCCAAGCAGTCTAGACCAAGAAGCAGGCGCAGCTTCTCACACGTCCTCTGCTCCACGTGCCTCCTCCGGGTTTTCCTGCTGCTCTCCATCCTGCTGCTTTCCTCCTCTTTTTTCTGTGTTTTGTTTTTTTTGGCAGAATTTTTTTTTTCTGCTCAGCTTCACCCACTTAGGGCGGAACCAGGATTTTGAAACTTCCCCCTTTGCGGGGACCCCCCGTTACAATGTGACCCGTGGCACGAGGCACGCTGCAGTGCGCCCTGTAACAGGGCACCGTGCACAGCACAGCACACACACACGCACACATGCACCCGCGTCACTTCTCAGCTCGAACTGGCCTTTCTGGTCCTGAGGCCAAACCTCCCTAACGCGTTGGGCCGGGCTCTGCGGTTGCTTCTGAATCTAAAACTTCGGTTGTCATGGCAATAATAAATCGCTTGGTGGTGGTTTTGCCACCGCGTGTGCGCGGCCACTAGCACCGACGGGGAGGACGCCGGCAAGGGCAGGGGGCTGGCCACCTCGGGCCACGGCCTCGGCCGCTCCCTGCGCTGAACCAGGACGGCCGAGGCTCCCGCAGGCACCAGCGGCCCACCCTCGCCGGGCCCAGGGTCTCCAGGGGACAGCGGGGGCCTGGGCGGTCGGCACAGGCCTGGGACAGGCGGCTCCACGCGCCCGAGGGTGGGGGCAGCTCGGGCACACACAGGGACCCGCCGCCAGTGGCCGCGGGGTGGACGAGGAGTCAGGGGAGTCGGCGCGCCCGGGCCTCTGCCACAGGCACACACGCTCGCCCTGCACGCCGGGCCCTCCCAGCCACGCGGGTCTGACCACGCAGACTGCAAAAGCACCTGGGCCCCTGGAGGCGCGAGGGGCTGAGCCCCGCACTGTGGCGCATCCGGGCCGCGCAGCGCGAGCTCGATCCCGCCAGGGAGGGCCCCCAGGCGCAGCAGCCCCTCCTGCCTCCGCTGCCCCTCAGCGGTGGGTTTCAGGGGACCTGCCCGGTCTGCTGCCGCTGCCTCTGGGGCGTCCTCTCACCCCGTGCCTCTGGCCGCACCCGGCTCTGTGTGCCTGAGTGAGTAAATGTCTTTTCAAGAGCGCCGGGCGGCGCCGAGCGTGCTCGGCCAGCCGGGCCGCGGCTCTGTGGGGAGGCGCAGCGTGAGCGCCCTCGCGCCCCCGGGTCGAGCCCCCAGCAGAGCCGCTGCGTCTTCGGGGGCAGCTTCTGGCGGTCAGGGTGTCTCGGCGTCCGGGGCAGCGCCAGGGCAGTGAGCTCTTCCAGTCATCTCCCCGGCTGACGAGCCTGTGTCTTCACGTGCTCAGATCTCCCTGGACTGGGGTCACCTCCCAAAACCCGTGGAGACACCCCAGGGACCTGCCAGCACCCCCCACGTGCTGGCTCCCGTGAAGGTGAGCCCCGCACCCGCGAGCGGCCCGGCCCAGCTTGCCTCTGCTCCACCCTGAGGCCAGCAGCGGGGGTGGCTCCTGGGCCTCTGCGGCCGCAGGCAGCGCAGTGTCCCCTGCAAGCCACTGAAAGCACCGAGGTGAGGCCCGCCATGCCCCACTCTGAGCGCCGTGCACCCGTCTGGGCTCCCCTGAGCCACCCGCACCCCGTCTGGGCTCCCCTGAGCCACTGGCCTCCGAAGCTGAGACCCCCCAGCGCTGGGGGCTCCCCTCGCACCCGAGGGCACCGCGGTAGGGCTAGCAGGGGCCTCTGCCGTGGCCGAGCCGGCCTGGCTGACCCTTGCATGGATTTGGGGGTGCTGGGCCCGCGAGCCCTCACAGCTCTCCCCAGTCTCGTCTCCTCCTCCCAGAGCTGGACACCGCTGCCCGGCGCTTGGGGCACACAGCGCGGGGAGAAGCGGGGAGCCAGGCCTCTGGATTTCCCTCTAAACATAATGTCCAAGTTCTGCCCAGCCCCTCAAAAGTCTGCTTCTAAGCAGCGTCTGGAGGCTCAGACACGTTTTTGGCACTAGGAAAAAGCTTGACTTCGTGGGGAGGATAATTCACCAGCGGCCTCGCTGACCCTCGAGGTCGGCGAAGTGGTCTGGCTGGGCAGAGGCCGCCCCACTGTGGCGGGCGGCCCCGGGTGCGGGAGGGGCGGCGGGCGGGAGCCGCCTGCACCCCGGCGCGGAGCTGGGCCGGCCTGACCGAGGACGCTGCTGCAGCTCCTGGCGCTCATTAAGGGCCGGCCAGAAACCGGTTAAGGGCTGGGGATGGGGTCACTGCCCTTTAAAATGGAGAGGAGCTCTTTAGAGAGGAAATTCCCGAGGAAGTCGTTCTAGACAAATAGCCTGGAGGAAGCCAAGCAAAAGGTGGGGAGGGCTGGCTTTGATTCCGGTCTGGGCCCCCCCCTCCCCGTATGCGCATACGGATGTGCTGGAGGGCGGGGCGCTGGGAAGGGGCTCCCCGCCCGACTCCCAGTCCGGGAGGGAGCCCCTCGGGAATTATCTCCACATCAATGGCCCTTCTGAAAGGCGCAAACACCCTTCAAAGCCCCAGGTGGCCTGTTTGCCCAGCCCCCAGCTGCAGCCACAGCCCGGACTGGGCGGTGCCGCACTCTGGCACCCTGCTCTGCGTGTGGTGGGGGCTCCCGTGGGGGCACCCCAGGGGTGTCGGTTCACACAGACGCACCAGGCTCCCCCAGACACAGCAGAGCACCCCCTGCTCGGCCTGCACCCACCAGCCCCGGGAGGCACCTCCCAGCAGACGCCTCTGGCTTTCGGGGAGCACTGGGAACAGGGCAGACAGGAGGGCAGCGACGGCCGGGCGCACGGGCTCCTGGGGTTTGGGGTGCAGTACCAAGGGCGGAAGGGGCAGCGATTTGGGCACATGGCGGGGCGCAGTGGAGAAGGGGGAAGGGGCCCACAGGCTGACCCACAGTCCAGGAGTTTGGGGAGCAAAGGCCTAACCTGGGTCGTCCAGGCACTCAGGAACCCCGGGACAGCGCGAGGGCAGCACGAGACCCGCGTGGCCCCAGTGCCCGAAGAGGCAGCGCCCAGGGCCCTGCAGCCTGGATGGGCGTTCGCCTGGGGCCAGGGGCGCCTGGGGCCCTGCAGCCTGGATGGGCGTTCGCCTGGGGCCAGGGGAGCCCGCCTTCCCCCAGGGGCGGTGTCCAGAAAGGGGTACGGGCGCCCTCTCCGGGGGACCCCGCAAAGAAACCCAGACAGAGAGAGGGGCCCAGAGAGGGCCAGCCCAGCCCAGCGCTGCCTGGGGTGGACCCGCCGGCCGGGCTGCGCCCCTCAGAGGCAGAGGCGAGATGGGGCTGGCCCGCCCCCCCCCCCCCCCCGNCCCCCCCCCCCCCCCCCGCTCAGCTCTGCGCTCTCCCCGCATCTAGGGGTCTAGACGGTTGGCACTACCCCCAGGGCAAGGGGCGCCGGGGCAGAGCACCCCCACCGGGGGGCCACGTGCCGCCCTGTCCCTCGCAGGCGCCTGGCACTGTCGGGGGCGGGGCCTGCACTTCCAGCTGTGCCCCGCTCGGCTGGGCTGGCTCTGTCCTCCACGCGGCGCGGACTCGGTCTGGCCCGTCCAGTCCATGCGCTTAGTGTCCGCTGGAGGACAGCACAGGGACTGGGTCAGTGAGGCGGGAACTCTGCGGCCAGGGACACGCTGCCCCTTCCCACCCCAGCCCTCTGGCCTGCCCCTGACCACCTGCGGCCGCGGTGTAGCCTCCACAGGAATCTGAGGAGGCTGAGCACAGGTGGCCCCTTTTACAGCTGCCTCCCGCAGCCCCCCGCCAGGCGGACGCGTCAGGACAGACGTGGACACTCGGGGACAGACATGGACACTTGGGGACAGATGGGGACACAAGCACAGACGCTCCACGAGGGAGCCGGCCGACTTCTTCTCCTCGCTCCCCTCTGCTCCCTGCTATTTTTCCGGGGCTTCTCCCCAGCTCCCCTCTGGAGCTCACCTGTCCACCCCCAGTGGGCAGTTCCCGCGAGCCATGGGAAAGCGCCACGGCCCAGCCCAAGCGAGAGCAGCTGCGGAGCACAGCAGGGGGCGGGGCGCGGGGCGGGGCGCAGGGGGCACGCAGCTACAGAGTGCGTGGGTGGGGCAGGCTTGCTGGTGGGGGGGCGCCCCTTCCAGCATCCTCTGGAGGAGCATGACCCGCAAAGCAGCTTCGCGGAAACCGCACCTTCTGGGCGCTGAGCCCCACTGGCTGGGCGCCCGCCTGCCGGCCGGATGGGATCCCGCTCCGCCTGCCCCCGTGCCTTCGGCGGCGGCGGCGGCAGACACACGCTTGCGGGGAGCCCGCGCGGCAGGGCTCGTGGGGACGGCGTGGCGCTCGCAGGCTCTGCTCCGGCGCGCCCAGGCCAGACGGGCGAACGCAAGTCCCCGCGTCCCCGCCGGGCTCCCCCGCGGCGAGGGGGCTGCAGGCCGGAGCCTCTGCAGGAGGCTGGCCGCTGGGACGCCAGGCGTCCACACCGCACGGCCCGCGGGGGGCACAGGCGTCCTCGACGCACGACCCGCACGGGGCACAGGCGTCCTCGCCGCACGGCCCGCGGGGGGCACAGGCGTCCTCACCGCACGACCCGCACGGGGCAAAGGCGTCTTAACCGCACGGCCCGCGGGGGGCCCAGGCGTCTTCACCGCAAGGCCCGTGGGAGGGGCACAGGCGTCCTCGCCGCACGGCCCGCGGGGGGCACAGGCGTCCTCGCCGCATGGCCCGCGGGGGGCACAGGCCTCTTCACTGGGGAGGACGCGGGGACACACAGCTGGAAGTGGGGCCCGCGGGGCCTGCGGCAGCCCCCAGAGCCCCTGACGGGGCGGCCCGGCAGGCCAGGCGGCGGGCGGGGGCTGGGCTCCTGCTCGTGTGGGCCAGCGCCCTGCAGACCTGACGCAGCCCCAGAGCGGCTCCAGCCCCCTCGGCGCAGAGAGGCGGCCGCAGAGTTCGCAGAGTTGCGGCAGGGCGCTGCCTGCGTCACAGGGCAGTCGGGGCCACACTCCTGCTATGCGCCGCGGCCGGCCGGCCGGCACTGCCCCCGGCACTCGCCCGCAGGCCACAGTGACCAGCGAGTCTGCAGTGTGGGTCGTTCTCGCTTCATCAGAGTTGAAAATGGGAAAATCTGATCCTTCAGCGCAGGGAACTGGGGTGCAGGTAAGACCCCCCACAAGCTCTGCGGCTTGCACAGGTGTGGCCGGTGGGGCCGGGGCCAGCCCCCTGCGGGTCAGAGTGGACACAGCTGGGGGCGCCGTGACGCCCCCGGGAAGCGGAGAGCCCTGGGAGGCGACTCGGTCCAGGGGAGGGGCAGCAGCAGCAGGGGAGAGCAGAGGCCGCAGCCCCCCCAGGGGCCTGGAGCTCCGGGAGGGAGGGCGCGAGCCTCGGGCAGGGGGAGGCAACTGGGCAAGGGGGAAACCGCGTGCGCCACCTGCCCGCTCCGCCTCCAGCGCACCCGGGACAGCGGCCCGGGCTGGCTCGGGCCCTGGCCAGCCAAGCCTGACCAGTGCGCCGGCGGCCACACCCTGCGGCTCGTCCAGGCCCACAGGCCACTCGTGCGGGCAGGAGGGCCAGACGCCAGCCCAGAGACGCCCAGAGCCCGGTCCTGGGCCGGCCCGCGGGGTGGCCGGCACCCCGCCCGTGTCCCCGCCGGGTCCGGCCGTGCTGGGGGCAAAGAGCCACTTAGTGTGTCGACTCTGGCCGAGGGTCTCGGCCGCCCTCAGGCGTGAGACGAGGCCAGGCCCCAGCAAGCCTGGTCTGGGCCCAGAGCCCGGCCACGGGCAGGGCAGGGGAGCTCAGCCTGGCCGTCGCAGGAGCCCAGGCAGTGTCCCCTGGCTGGCCCGTGAGCGAGCGCTGCAGGGCTGCCGGCCGCGGTCTCCCTGTGGGGGGCAGCCGCGGCCCGGAGGGTGAGCCGGACGGCCTTGGTGGAGACGCCGCGAGGCCGCCGTCCCAGCTGCCCTTGCCCGATTCAGCCCCAACACCACAATGGCCACGGAAATGCGGGACCCCGTGGACACGGCCCGGCAGGCGGCTCCAGGGCCCGACTGGGAGCTCGCTGGGGCGGGCCGTGGGGTGGCTGAGCGCGTGCACCGGCCGCCTGCCAGGGCGCCGGTGGCACCCGGGGCCACGGGGCAGGGCGGGCGGCGCGCAGCTGGACCAGCCGGCGACGTGGTCTGGTGCCGGCGGGCAGTGCGTGGGTGGCATGGACCAGACGGCGCCCCCGTCCCTGCGCCCAGCACCCTCCTCCTGACAAGTGGGCACTGTTCTCCCGGCCAGCAGCTGCGCTGCCCCAGCCCGTGGGGACGGCCCCACAGCACCGGGAGGGCCTCCAGCCGCTTCTGTGCGGGGACGGCCAGGGGCTCCGCGGCCTCCACGTCCCGAGCTGGGTCGCCCGTCCCCAGAGCTGGCCCAGGCTCCTTACGCTGCCCGGAGAAGGGCCGGCCTTGCGGACCACGGCTGTCCCTGCGAGGCCCGGTCTGAGCCCGAGCCGCGCCAGAGCCCCGCGCCCGCCTCACGTCCGGCCCTGCCGGGCGCGGTCCTCCTGGCCCTGGCAGCAGCGTGGACGCTGTGTTCCCGCGTGGCCTGCAAGGCGCGTCCGCGGCCTCGGGGCCCCAACCTTCCCCGCCGCCCTGGGGCCGTCCCTCTGCTGTCTGCCTGCCCTGACCCCGGCGCCGCTTGGGCTGGCGGGCAGAGGGGCGGGCGGGGCGCGGCCACTGGCCCGGCTGCCCGCTCATGGGGCCTCCGCGCGGCCACGGCCAGGAGCGGCGCGGGAGAGGGCCGGCCCCGCCTGCCTGGGCTCTGCAGGAGGGGCAGCAGGGAGGGCAGGGCGCGGCGGGCGCTGGGCACGCAGCCTGAGCCAGGCACCGGGGCGGGACCCTGCTCTGAGGGCGCCGCGGGGCCTGGGCGTCTGCTGGTTTGTGCACATGGGGCGGCCGTGAGCTGGGACGGGCGGGCGGGCGTCGGCGGGCGACAGGGGCCCGGGGAGGCAGGGACAGGGACTATGCGGCAAGCCCCGAGCCCGGGACAGGTGGCCAGTAGCCAGTGGCCTGGTCGCCTGTCCCACAGGCCCCACCTGGCAGCTGCAGGGCTTGCCACCGCGGAGCCGCTCCCCACGCACAAAGCCCCGTGCCGGTGCCAGAGAAGCAAGGCCCCGCGCCCGCCCGCCAGGGAGCAGGCCCCGTGCGGCTCCGTCTCCAAGCAGTGTCCTCTTCCAGCGCGACCGGCCAACCGCGGGATGCCACCTCGGCCAGCCCAACCCTCGGCAAACACCGCCGCCCGCCCTTCTCCCGGAGCCCCGCAGAGGCCGCGCCTGTGGGTGGGGCCGCGGGGGACTGTGGTCTGTGCCCGCGCTCCCCTGCGGTGAGGCCCCAGCCCCCGTCCGCCCAGAGTCTTGCCTGCTTCCTCGGGCCGCCCCTCCGGCCAGCCTGACTGCGGGGAGGGTGCGCGGCCACGCGGTGCCCCTGCGCTGCCCAGCTGCTGCCCAGCTGCTCTGGACACCACCCTGGCGCCACAGGCAGCAGTGAGGGGGGCGGGGCGGCCTCGGCGTGACCGTGGGGGACCAGGTGGGCGTCCCCAGGAGCCGAACGGAGGTGTCGTGGGGACGTGGGGGGAGACAGTGACGATGCGACACAGCCACCTCGGGAGAAGCCGGAGCCGGCCACGGAAGGCAGACACGCCGGCCACGCCCTCCTCGCTCCGGTTTATTCCGTGAGGCCGCCTCTCGCCCGCACCAAGAAGGACCCAGGCCCGGCACCCGGGGCCCGCAGGCAGCTGGAGTGGGTGCTGCTCGGGCAGCACAGCAGGGGCCCTCACCCCGCAGGGAGCAGACCCCGCGACACAGCCAGGCGGACGCCACTCGCCGCTTCCACAGCACAGCCCCGCAGCTGCCACAGCGAGCCGGCCGGAGGCGGCCCAGCACCCGCCTGTGTTCCCCTGCGCTGCGGGCACCAGGGCGCTGGGCAGCACGTCCCTGACACGTGGCAGAAGCCCACCACGACCACGCCCCGCCCGACACCCCCATCCCGCCCGACACCCCCACCCCGCCCAACACCCCCACCCACCGGGACACCCACCCCGCCCCGCTGCCATCAGAGGGCAGTGACCGCAGTGCGCACACAAGTGCAGGGAGCTTGTGACAGGCTGAGTGTCTGCGGGTGTGAGAAAGTGTGAGCACGTGAGGGCACGGGCGTGCGTGTGTGCGTGTGCACATGCGTGTGTGCTGTGTGCATGTGCCAGCGTGTGTGCGGGACCGTGTGTGCGTGTGCGTGTGAGCGTGCTTGTGCCGGTGCGCGGGTGCTCTCTGAGTGTGGGGGGCTCTGCCTGGGCGCGCCGCCCAGGCCGGGGCCCGGAAGCGGCGGGTGGCGCCTGCAGGCGGGGCTCGCGCCAGGCTGGGTTCTCCGCTGGGGACCGGGAATCCCACGGCGGCACCGGCCCGCCCCGCTTCCCACCTCGGTCATGACCGGGCCACCTTCGCTGGGCAGGCCCTGGCCAGCACCCCGACAAGGGCACGAGCCAGGACCGCCCCCCCGCAGAGGGTCCCGGGGCCTAGGCAGGGCTGAGGCGCAGTCCGGCTCAGGACCGGGCGCTGCGGGTGCAGGGCAGGGAGGCAGAGGGGCGCTGGCGGGCGGTGCTCACAGGCGGGGCGGCGGCAGTGTGCGCCCCAGGCGGGCAGCCTGGCCGCGCGGCGGGCCCGGCGACGGCGCTAGGCGAGCTCAGGCGGCACGTCCAGGCCCGCGGGGGCGCTCAGCAGCCACTTGCCGTCGCGGGCTCGGGCGCCCCTCGTTGCCACGTCGTGCCTGTGCCCTCGTGCGCAGCGATGCCTGGAGTGCAGCCGCGGGGCAGCGGCGAGGGGCCGGGCGAGGCGGGGGGGGGGGGGGGGGGGGGGGGGGGGGGGGGGGGGGGGGGGGCCGCAGCTCCGGCCCGTCCGTCAGGCGCCGCGGGAGGACCGGGACGCCTCGGCGGGGAGGCTCAGGGGAAGCGCGGGCGTTGTGAGGCGGGGGCCGCAGGCCCTGGAGTGGCGGGGCTGCACCCCCGAGGTCGTGGCCCCTGTGGGGCGCAGGGGCGGGGGCCTGTGAGCCGAGCCAGGCGCACGGGGCCGGGCCGGGGGTGCGCTGGGCCGGCGGCCGCCTCATGGCAGAGGGCGAGGAGCCCGAGAGAAGTCCCTCAGGGGCCGCTGCTTCTCCGCGGCCTGGGAGGGCGCTGAGGGCCCGGCCTTCGGAGCAGCGGGCGGGGCCATGGGCGGCCGGCGGGAATGGCATGGGGCGGGCCGCGGATCACCGGTGCCCTGCAAGGAGAGGGCGGCTCCCAGTCAGGGCGCCGAAGGTGCCGCTCCTCCCTCCACACCCACCTCCGGCGGCCGAGGCATCTCCCTTCCCAGCCTCCGCGCGGGACTGGGCCCAGGCGCCCTTCTTTCTTCGGGGTGCCTGGCTCCCCTCACTCGGCTCCTGGGCCCGCAGGCAGGGACAGTGCGGCCTGGGGAGGGCTCCCCTGGTCCCACAGACGAGCCCGGGGCAGGGAGCCGGGCCAAGCTCCCCGGGCATGGGCCAGGCGCCAGAACCCAGGGCTGCCCCGGCCACTTTTCACCGTCGGGAGTCTGTCCTGGGCCAGGCCACAGGCGGAGAGAAAGCCCCTTCCTGTCCAGTGAAAGAGGGTTGTGGGACCCCCCCACTGGCCTGGGCATGGCCCTGGGCAGGGCGCTAGGGGGAGACATGGTCCGACCCACCTGCACTTGGGCCGCCCCTCAGCGCCGGGAGCTACCCCGGGGCACGGAGAGCAGCGGCCCCCACGCGTGGCCAGCCTGTCCACGCCCTGGCTCGGGCCGACGGCTGGGCTTCCCCAGGCAGCCCTCCCGGCCCGAGGCCCTCCGTGGCCAGGGCCACCCTCCCCAGAGCTGCTTGTCTGCCGACCGGCCCCTAGAGTGCCGGCTGGCGCAGGGCGCGTGCGCGGTGGCACAGGGCGTCTGGGGGTTCCCGGGGGTCCCCGGGCCCTCATGTCAGTGCCCAGGCCCGCCCTCGGCCTGGCCAGCTCCAGGGCAGCTGCCCCGCCCCTCCCCGCCCTTCCTCTCCCCCTCCACGACCGCCCTCCCCGCGCAGGTGGCCCACGCCCCAGTGAGTGCCCCAGTGGGCAGCGGCCGGCTGGGGCAGGCGGCCAGGCGGTCACGCAGCAGGACAAGGTGGCCGAAGCGGGCACCACGCCCCAGCCGCCAGCGCCTTCCACACGAGCTCCCCGGGTCCTACACCGCCCGCCTGCCCCCAGGGCCCAGCGCGCCAGTGGCTGGCCGAGGCCCGAGGCAAGCACGCGCCCCAGAGCAGGACGAGCCAAAGGAGAGCGCCCGGCCTCCCCGGTGCCACTGCCGCTGCTCCAGCCTCCAGCCCGTGGCTCCGGGCGGGCTTCAGCCACCGCACCCTTCCAGGGTGCAAAAGCAGCACACGCGGAGACCTCCACGCTGTCGGACGCCCCGGGACCCCGCGGCACCCCACGGACTGCGCTGCGGCCGCCCTCCCAGAGCTCCCTTGGGGGCCGGCGGCCGGCAGACCGGGCAGGCGCTGCGGGACCGGAGTGGGGCGACGGGGCGAGTCAGCGCCCAGGGCTGGGCTGGGGCCCCTCACGGCCGGCGGGCGCCCCCACCCGTGCCCGGGCACAGCGGGAGACGCCCCCGCCGCGCCCAGACACCCCCGCCGCGCCCAGACACCCCCGCCGCGCCCAGACACCCCCGCCGCGCCCGGGAAATGCCGTCCTGCGAGTGCGGAGGTGGGGCTGGCCTCCGAGGTGTGACGGTTCATATATTATTTTATTACCACAATAAGCTGCTTACAGCTTCAAGTAAAAACATTCACATTTAAAGTTTTGTTTAAAAACGTTACAAAACACGGACACTTCGAAGGGGCCCGACACGCGGTGCCTCTCACTCCGAGCTCACCCTGAGGCACTCACTTCGGAAGCGTTTGGAAGAGGAAAGGACAGGGCGTGCCCAGCGGCTGCGGTCTGCCCTAGCCGTCCAGGACCGCGGCAGCGCCGGCCTCACGCGGCCGCAGCGTCTGGCCACAGGGCGCCTCAGCCCAGCAGGGAGGAGCAGCACTTGATCACGGCGTCCCTGCGGGGGGTGCCTCAGCGTCAGGCCGGGAAGCGGCAGAAACGCCCCGGGAATCAGGGCCACCCCAGGACTCAGGGCGGCTGCTGGCTGGCTACACCCTGGAGGCGTGGCCTGCAGCCCGTGGCCTGGAGGTGACCGGCCAGCTCCTGAAGCAGGGCTGGAGGGCCTCTCCCAGCACCCTCGCGCTCGGGAGCAAGCATAAGCACCAGGAGCCAGCAACCAAGATAAAGTCAGCGGCGCTGGCCCTGGGAGCGAAACGTCACCGCTACGCCCTACGGAGGTCCCAAAACATCACGTGACCCTCGTCATCTTTTGTTACTTAAAACTATTCAACCCAGGGCCGCCCTGGGGCGCAGGTGCTGAAGCTCAGCGCTATCCGGCTCTCTCCAGCCACTGCGGCCTGAGTCCACCCCGGCCAGGGAGTGACCACAGGCACAGCAGACCCTCCTGCCTCCTGCTGCCCCCTCAGCAGTGGGTTTCAGGGGATCCGCCTGTCTTGCTGCCCACCGCCTCTGGGGAGTCCTCTCACCCACCCCCACCCAGTACCTCGGCCTGTGCCCCAGCTCTTGTGCGTAACAGACACATCTTTACAAAACAGGCTCCCTGGGCCCTCCCTGGTGGCACAGCAGGTTGAGCGAAGCCCTGGGAAGCATCCACGGCCTCTGCAGCGCGTTTGATCCCTGCCGCGGGCCGGGGAGGGCCCCAGGGCGCAGCAGTGTCCCGCCTCCCGCTGCCGCCTCAGCAGTGGGTTTCAGTCCGTCCGCCTGTTCTGCTCCCCGCTCTGCCTCTGCTGAGTCCTCTCACCGCCCTGGACTCTGGCCTGCGCCCCAGCCATGTGCGTGGACAGGTAAATCTTACAAACAAACAAGCTCCCTTCACTCGGGGCTCTCCTGTGGCTGCTGAGAGACGGCCGAGCGAGTGGCGGGAGTGGGCTCTGCACGAGCCTCGGGCCTGGGAGGCGGGCTCCAGGGGCTCACCTGTGGCCAGCTCCCCCATCGAAGACCCGCAGGGACAGGGCTGAATGGAGGGCGGCAGTGGGCCTCCCAGTGCAGCCGGCCGCACCGCATGGTTCTGGGAGCAGAACCGGGCCCGCCCCTCACCACGCGCCTTCGCGCAGACCGCCCTGGGGCAGTGCCCAGGCCACGCAGGTCGGCCCACCGGCGACGTGGGCTCACGGAGTCCTCCACGGGGCAGGTCTCCTCTGTCTCATTTAAACATGACTGACTTAGGGGGCGGGTCAGGAACAAAGCGGCTCTTGCCGCTGAGGGGCAGTGCACCCGGGGTCGAGCCCGCCCGTGCGGGCGGCGGGTAGGGCTCACCTTGCGTACGGGATGTAGGACAGGCTGTACCTGCAAGACAGACAGACGCGTGTGGGCGGAGCCACCTCGCGGGGGGCCACAGCCCCACCCCGTCAGGCGCCGCACTGGCCGGGGCGCCCGCGCCAGCGCGGGGTACCGGTGTCCCCTCAGCGGCCCCGCCCCTGCCCCGCCACCGCAGCCCGCAGGGAAGGCGTCGGACAGCGCCAGGCCGGCAGCAGGGGCCGGACAGGCCGGAGGTGCCGCGGACAAGGACAGCGGAAGGGCAGCTCTGCCGACGGGCAGCGGGCCGGGCACCAGCAGCACCCGACGGCCGGCCCGGCACCGCGCCCAGAGCCTCTGGGCTGGCAGGTCCGCGGGGAGAGGCCCCGGGGACGGCGAGACCGGATGGGGGTGCAGGCAAGGGGTGGCTGTGTTTCCCACGGGGAGCCCCACGCCAGCCCCCAGTGAGGAAGGCCGCTGACCACCAGGGTGCGCCCTCGACCCGGGGTGGTCCCGGACCACGGACAGCGGGGCAGTGAGCACAGCACCGCGCAAGCCCCCCCGGGGCGCCGCCCTCTTCCTGGGGACACAGCCCTCGCCGCCTGGCCTCTCGGGAGGCCCCGGCACCTGCTCCCACCACCGGGTGAAACGCCAGGGATGCCCCACAGCACCAAGCGTTGACCGCTACCCAGGGCCAGCCCCGTCCTCGCTGCCCCACACTCACCAGGTCATCGACAAGAACTGCAGGATGCAGAAGAGCAAGGCCAGGCCCTTCTTATGCCACTGGGAGAGAAACGAGAGTCACGCCCTGGCAGAGCGGCGCTGCCCTGGGCAGCCAGCAGACTCCAGGCTCGCGGCGCGTGGCACGAGCGGCCCAGGTGCGTTTCCTGCTGAAGCCTGTCTCCGTCAGACACGGCCACACGCCGCGCGACCGTGAGGGGCGGCGCAGACCACACGCCCCGCAGCGCTGGCCGGCCAGGAGGCCGAGCGGCACCGGCCAGGTGGGGCGCGCAGGAGGGGCGGGGCGCGCAGGAGGGGCGGGGCGCGCAGGAGGGGCGGGGCGCGCAGGAGGGGCGGGGCGCGCAGGGGTAGCGTGCGTGCTGCTGCACCCGCCCGCTCCCCAAGCGCGCTTCAGGGAAAGCTGCGCTTCACCGTGGCCTTCTGGCCTTCTGGGTAACGTGAAGTCCGGTTTCCTCGCGTCTGCAGACGGCCCACCCGTGGACCCCTCGCCTGCTGGAGAACCCCACCCTCCCGCTCCCTCGGCGCTGCTGTCACTGAGCAGCAAGCACTGGACGGCTCCGCAGCTGGAGTGGGGGCCCCGCGCACGTGCAGAAGCCCCGTGAGCTCTGCCCTCAAGGCCGCCCTGGGCGCAGGGGCTGAGCCTGCCCTGTGGGGCTCCGTAGCCGCTGCAGCCCGTTTGATCCAGCAGGGAGGGGCCCCAGGGCGCAGCAGCCCCTCCTGCCTCCCGCTGCCCCTCAGCAGTGTGCTTCAGTGGGTCCGCCTGCTCTGCTCCCCGCTGTCTCTGGGGAGCCCTCTCACCCCCACCTCTGGCCTGCACCCAGCTCTTGCAGCATGAACGCATAACCCTCTGAAAACAGAACACGTTCAGACGGCGGGAGGCAGCTGCAGGCAGACCCCCGCTCTGTGCGGCTCCCCCACCAGGGCGACAGGCAGTCGGGGCCTGGAGGGGCTGCTGAGACGCCGAGCTGCCCTCCCTCAGGTGTGCTTGGCGGGCAGCCAAGGCCCCTCACCTGGGCGGGGACCCGGGGAACGGACACGGGCGCTGGCCGGAGGGCGCGGGCCGGTGCAACCGCCCAGACGGCCCTCACGCCTTCGTGCTGGTTTGTCTCGGCCTGCTCTCCGGCCTCTCTCCTCGCTCACTGGACTCCTGGTCGCCACAGCCTGCGGCCGGCGCAGAGAGGACAGACTGGGCCAGGCCTCGCCGTGGTGGGCAGCCTGAGGCTGAGTCCAGCGCACGTGCCTGCGTTTGGGCGCCTGCCCTGGGCCCCGCCCCGGGGCGCCGGTTCTGAGGGGGGGGGAGTGCCGCCAACGCAGGGACGGGCCTCAAGGGCCCCGCACTCCGGGAGGGGCTGGCACTTGGCGGAGGGGCGGGTCTCAGAGGCCGGGGCTGACGCCACTTACCCAGAGGGCAGCGCACAGGGTGAGCACCAGGCACAGCTGCAGGGAAGGGGAGAGCGTGAGTAGGGCACGCGGCCGCCGAGGAAACCCACCCGCCAGCGCCTGGTGGCGGCCCACGGCATGCTCCGGCCCAGCGGCGTCGCGACGAGCCGACCGCCGGGCCTGGCGCAGAGTGAGGCCTTCGCCAGCAGCGCGCGTCCCCAGGAGGCCGGGCGTGCGCAGGACGCAGCAACAGCAGGGGCCCGCGGAGCCGGCTGGGGGGACCTCGGCGGTCCAGCTGGCCACGGGGCGACAGGCGGCCGCGGGCGAGGCCGCAGCGCAGAAGCCTGCGACAGGAGCAGCAGCAGGTGCAGCACGGGCGAGCGCGGCAAGAGGCCGCGACGCTGAGGCCAGGACAGCCTCTCGGGAGGAGGCGCGACCGTGGTGAGCCCCCAGCGCGCAGAGGGCAGCCCTGGAGGCCAGCGGAGCTCCACGCTGGAGCCAGAGGTGGGGGCTGGGCCTCTGCTCGAAACCCCCGGTCGGCCCCGCCTGTCCAAGTCGCCACTGCCCCAGCAGCACCGGCCCCTCCCCAGCACCCGCCAGCCCGCGCGGGCGCCGAGGCGGCCGGTTCTGTGCCCCGCAGGGCTCATGGCCGTCCTCGGGCTAGAGGAGCCGCCCCGACGCCCCGCACCGCAAGGAGCTGCAGGCAGAGCAGGCGCCTCGGCGGGTGACCCCGCGACCCCCGGCCCAGGCCCCGCGGCCCCGCGGGCGCAAGCTACTCACCAGCATGACGACCGTGGCCAGCAGCCGCGTGGGCTCGAACATCTTCTTCAGCTGCTTCACGGGGCCCATCAAGAAGCAGGTGCTGGAGGTGAGAGGGGCAGACGGGCAGGCTCAGCGGCCGAGCGCCGGCACGGGGAACCGCCAGCTGCAGCGGCGAGGGAGGAGCTCCCGCCAGCCCGCACTTCCCAGCCCGCCGGGCCGCACGCCCTAGCCCGGCCCGCCGGCTGCACACAGGACCCGCTGCAGGCCAGCCTTGCGCTGCCCGGCTCGTGCCCCCCGGGCTGAAGGCTCCTGAAGCAGGTGCCTCTGGGAGGCCGGTCTCATGCTGAGCACGTGGACGCGACACTCTCCACGGACAGCAGCACCCGAGACGAGGATGACCCCAGAGAGGAGCCTGCCCCAGCTGCAGCCGTCACCTGCCAGCTCTGCCCGCCGCGCCCCAGCTGCAGCCGTCACCCGCCAGCTCTGCCCGCCGCGCCCCTCGCTGGCCGGGGCCCCGCTCAGCGGAGCAGCCGGGACACAGCGCCGCGGTCACTGCAGGAGGACCCTCGCGCCACGGACAGCCCCCCCCCACGCAGGGGCCGCAGGACGCCCGCAGCTCCCGGCACAGCAGGCACCAGGAGGCTGCTCAGGACAGCCCAGCAGCCCTCTGCGCGGTGCACCTACCTGGCCAGCGCGGCGAGGTTCCCCAGGGTGTAGAGCACGGCGAAGGGCTTGATGCCGCCGGGGATCCAGAGCAGCGCCGTCCCCTGGGGAGGCGGAGCGTGAGCCCAGAGGGCCCCGGCGGCCCCACCCGGTGCGCCCCGGCAGCTGCCCCGGCCTCTGCGCAGCACACGAGCATGCACATGTCCGGCGCCCGTCCGTGCGCGCCTGCGCTGACCCGCCCTGGGAGCCGCGGCCGGGCCGAACCCCAGCGACATCGCCGCGCAGCGCCCAGGCTCCTCCGGCGGCACTGCGGCGTCCCGAGGGCAGCCCCGTGGCTGGGCTGACCTGCCTCCGGCATGGCAACGCCCACCCCGCGGCCCAGCGCCCACGGGAGGCTGCAGCAGGGCGGCCAGGAGCCCGCACTCACCAGGACTGAAAAGAAGACGCCAGCAACGAAGCAGATGGTGAACCACTTCAGCCGGGTGCTGAAGCTGAGGGACGAGGCGTCCAGGACCTGGGGGAGGCGAAGCACTGAGCGGCCGGCCAGCCCGGGCCCCCCGTGAGGGCAGCTCCGTTTCACTCCAGCCACCTCCGACGTGCTCCCTCAGCCCAGCGCCACCCAAGTACACGAGGGAGCAGGGAGCAGCGTGAGGTGCGGGCAGCCCCCTGCGCCAGGACGGGAGATGGAGCGGACCAGCCGCCCGGGAGGTGGGGACACCCCGCGAGGCAGGACGAGACCAGCCGGCGGACACGCTGAGGCCCAGCCCAACCCCTCGGCGCCTCCCCGGGTGCCGTCCTGAGGTTGGGCCTGCTCCTGCACAGGACACACTCTCAGGGCCGCCGGGGCTGAGGGCACTGGACAGACAAGGGTGGACTGGGCTGGAGCTCAGCGGGGCCTGCAGTGTAGACGGCTTGTCAGCGACGTGCAGGCAGGGACCCTCTTCCCTCAGCTGGGCGCTGGCTCAGGCGGGGCGGAGGAGGCCGTGCAGACGCTCCAGGGCGAGCAGTGAGCCTCGGGGTGCCCCGGGCCAAGGAGGGGCTGGGCAGCCACCACGCCCCCCACAGGACAGCCAACAGGCTCCGCAAGAGGCCCACTGGAAAGCAGCGCGCAAGTCGGGCGACCACTGGCTCCAGGGCCGCCGCTGCTGGAGTCAGGCCAGGACGCCTCGTGAGGAGAGGCCCTGCCCGCGACAGTGCCGGCCAGCACAGCCGTGGCACGCATGCCCCGCGGGCCCGACGGCCGCACACGCCACCTCGGCCACCGGCCGTGAAGCCCACGCGGGCCCGTCTCTGCAGCCAGCGTCTGCGTGCTGGCAGGAGCCTGGGCCGCGTCTGGGGCCAGAGGCGGGGCCCACCAGCCTCCTGGACCCCACGGCCGCTGGGGGTGTTGACCCTGGGCTCTGGGTCACGCGCTAGGGTCCGGGAGCACCAGGAGCCTCTCCGCATACAGCCACACTCCTCTGGCTCACAGCCGGTTCAGAGCTGTGTCCACACCGGATGGGGACCGGCCACTGTGAAAACAGCTGTTTCCAGAGACACGCAGGGCTCAGACGCCTGCGTTTCTAACCTGTTATCACGGGCAGGTAACACGAAGGCAGCAGCTTACGTGTGCGGGAAAGAGGAAGCAGAGCACTTTACGTGCAGAAGCCAGACACGGCTACAGCCCTTACCTCAGCAGGTTAGCCTGCCGGTCCTTGTGCAGCGTGAAAAGTAGACAAAGTAACTCATAAAGATCATCCTGTGGCTATAACATGGCTTTTAACACATTGTAAATGTTTCTTTAAGAAAAAAAGAACTGCATTCAAGAACTGGGGTGCAGGGGTGAGAAACAGACCAGGGAGCGAACAGGCGGACCCACTGAAGCACACTGCTGAGCGGGCAGCGGGCGGCAGGAGTCTGCTGTGCCCTGCGGGTCACTCCCTGGCCGGGGTGGGGGGGGGGGGCTCAGGCCGCAGTCGCGACAGCCTGAGACGGACCCCCGGCTACTGGGAGGCCCCAGCACGNGGGGGGGGGGGGGGGGGCTCAGGCCGCAGTCGCGACAGCCTGAGACGGACCCCCGGCTACTGGGAGGCCCCAGCACGGTTCACATTCCCAGAACTTGCTTTAATTCACTCTCATTTCCAGCAACTTCACGCCTACAGCAGAACTGATTCCTCACTTGTGACCTCGTCTACAAAAGCAGCGGCGTCACTTCCCTTCACGGGAAGACACGTCACCGTCTCGGGACATGCACGGCCCCGCCAGCTGCACCTGCACAGGAGGCCTGCCCGCACAGTGGCCGGGGCAGTGCACCGCCTGGAGGCGCCCTGCAGCGGGGGTGGGGGTCCGGCAGGAAGGCAGGCTGTGCCTGAGCGGACAGTCGGGACCTGACCTTTGAGGCCGCTCTCAGGCTGCCCCCTCCTGTGCTCGTCTCTGAAGGGGCCCCAGACCACCAGCCTCTCCTTGGCCTCCAGGACCCCGGGCGGGAGGACACAAGGCAGGATGCGCCCCAACACCAGCCTCACCCAGCACCTCCACCCCTGGGTCACCACCCCCCCACCTTAAGGGCTCCTCCAGTGCACGCCCCCAAGAAGAGCTGCCCCAGCCTGCTCGCACCCCAACCCACCAGGGCAACCCGCAAACTCCCCACACCCTCCTGCTGTGACTGCCCGCTTCCTGCTGCACCTGCACTTCGGTCTCCAGTGACCTCCCAGCCTCTCACCCGTGACCCCAGCCCGCCCTCCTCTGCCCCCCCAGTTCACCCAGCACCTCGCCCGCAGCCGCTGCTCACCCCCACCCCCGCCGCTTCTGGCCCTGGCGCTGTCCGGCCACCTGCCCCGCCCGGTCACAGAGGGCTCTGGTCTGGAGTGGACGATCCTTCTACAGCTACGACGCCGCTGCCTGGACTCCCCCAAGCGCCCCGCACCTCCGGCGCCCCGTCCCGCAGCCCGTCCTCTGCCGCCCACCAACCCGCCCGCGGGCCTCGGACCGGCGCCCGCCCGCGCCCCGCCGCCCAAGGTGGGCCCCGCGCCCGCCGCCCGCCCGCCCGCCGCGCTACCTGCGCCGTCAGGCCCTGCTCCTCGTCGTCCTGGCCGCTCAGCACCCGCCGCAGCTTCTCCATGGCGCGTCCCGCGCGGCGGCGGCCGGTTCGCGGCCCTCGCGCCCACGGGAACCCGGAAGCCTGCCCGCAGGCCGACCGGAAGTCCGCTGCCACTTCCGGCGGGGGCGCGGCCGAGGGTAGGGGCCGGGGCGGGGCGCAGGGCCGGGGCGGGGCGTGGCGCGGGGCCGGGGGCGGAGCGAGGGCCCGGGGCGGGGCGCGGAGCAGGGGAGGGGCGTGGCGCGGGGCCGGGGGCGGAGCTAGAGCCCGGGGCGGGGCGCAGGGCCGGGACAGGGCGAAGA
>JAGFMF010012193.1:2491891-2513629 GCA_019455555.1 Galemys pyrenaicus
CACACACGCACACGCACGCAGGCATGCGGGCACACACGCACACACACGCAGGCACGCGGGCACACACACACGCACACACACCCAGCACGCGGGCACACACGCACGCACACACGCACGCACACACACGCAGGCACGCGGGCGCGCACACACGCAGGCATGCGGGCACACACGCACACACCCCCAGCACGCGGGCACACACGCACGCACACGCACACAGGCACGCGGGCACACACGCACCTCTGGCTGCCCCACTGCCCCTCACCCTGACCTTGGCAATAGCTGACAAAAGCGGCGTTGCTATTACAAACTGCAACTTTGGCCGTGCACAACTCAGGGGTTTTGTTTGTATTTTTGAGAAAACAGTTACAGGGGCCTCCCTGGTGGCGCGGGGGCTGAGCGCCGCACGATGGAGCAGGCACAGCCACTGCAGCGCGAGTTTGTCCCAGCCAGGGGGCCCGCAGGGCGCAGCAGACCTCTCCTGCCGTGCCCACGGCTCCCCTCAGCAGAGGGTTTCGGTCGATCCGCCTGTTCTGCTCCCCGCTGTCTCTGGGGAGTCCTCTCACCACCCCCGCAGCACCTCTGGCCTGCACCCCAGCTCTTGTGTGCATGAGTAAATATTTAAAAATAAGATAGTTATGCCATTGTGAAGTTTAAGGTAGGTGAGTTACTTGAAGGGCACTTAATTGTGCTGGAAAAGGTGGCACTTATTCATTACAAGAAAGCCTCATTTTAACTCGGGCGAAGTCCCAGAGAGCGCTGGCGCCCGGTCACGTGTCACCTGTGCCGCCGTGTGGCCTGCGCGGCCCCACACCCCCACAGCCTCCGGAGAGGAGACTCGGGCTCTGACTCCAGCGGAAGTTGGCGAAAGGAGAGAATTTTAGGTCTCTACAGTGCAAACCCCGGTGTGAAAATATGTAGCGTGCTGTGGAAGAGGCTGGCTTCGTTTCGTGTGGAAAGCACAGCTGTAATTCATAGAGCACATAAAAGCTTCACTCGGGGCAAGACAAAGCGAGAACCGGCAGGTCCACCCACTGGCAGGTCCACGCACTCCCGGAGCTGCCTGGCGGTGACGCCGGGACTCTGCGGGCGCTCGAGGGAGGGGGCTGGGGCGGAGGGGGGGCGCCCTGGGACACCGGCCGGCCTGGGGGCTCAGCGGCCGGGTCAGGCACCCCGCAGACCCCTGGACGCTGGCCCGCGGACACGCACTTCTGGCCCACCCAGCCCCCGGCACTCCTCCGTCACTGCGCTGATCCTCAGTCTCTCCCACGAACAGCGGCATTTTTGAGCACACAAAGGCGTCCTCCTTCACCTGCTCTCCCCACGAGGAATACGAGCCACGCCTTGGGCCCCAACAGTGGACCGCTGACCACGAGCTCGCACGTTCCCGCCTGTCCTCTGTGCCCCCCGCCCGCACTTCGGCAGGGGCTGCCGTGGCTAAGTGAACGGAGGTGCCCTCCTCCCTGCACCGCTGCTCGGCTTGCTTGCAGCCCAGCGTGGCCCCGGAGCCCCGGCCGCTGAGCCCCCAGACGACGGGCACGGGCGTCCTCGGACCAGCTCAGTGTCCGACACGCCGCGGGGCACGGCCGGCACCACCCTCGGCCAGCCAGGCCCCCTCCAGCCGCCTGCACCGAGCCCCGCTGAGCCGTCACCGCCATGCAGGTCCCGGAGGGCCCCACGCGGAGCGGCACAGGGAAACAGACACCTCAGAGACCCACCTGAGGGGTCACAGCAGAAGCACCCCTTTGTAATGGGGATCCAGCCAAGGAGCTGCCTTTGAGTGACAATTGCAGCTGATATAAAAAGCAGCATTATGAAAATTCATGAGCCTGTCACCAAGCTTGAAGGGGAAAAAATAAAAATGATTTATTACAACTGAAATAGCTGCCGAGCAAGTCGGGGAGGGTGAGCCCGGCTCCTGTGCCCCCGCAGGCGCTGTGGGGGGCGCCCCAGGGCAGGCCCGGTGTGGGGGGGGACGCAGGGTCGGCCTTTGGCGACACCTCACCTCTGCCTCCCCCCCGGGTGCAGCCGTGGGGACTCCGGACCGATGGAGAGGGCGCCTGCTGCGGCCCGGCCACCTGCGGAGTCGGGGCGCTCACTCCAGGCTGCCGGGGGCGCTCCTCAGGCCGTGTTTGGGCCCGCCGTGGCCGGAGCCCCAGGAGCGGAGACCCAGCGGCTGCGCAGAGGGGCCCGGCCACAGCCTGGCGCAGCCCTCGGCCCCCGCCCTCACAGGCCCTGGGGTACAGTCCCAGGGGCCCGGCATGGCTCTCTGGACGCGGCCTCAGCGTCCGCCTCCTTCTGGAATACGCGGAGGAAGCGGCCGCTGGCTTGGGCTGCAGTGACCTCAGGGGTCAGGCGTCAGCGGTGCCAGCAGGCAGCTCGTCCACCCTGTGAGGCAGGCCAGGCACGCCCGACGGCCCAGCCGCCAGCAGGCGGGGCGAGGGCGCACAGGCAGCAGCCTCCCGCCCCGGTGGGCAGGGGCAGCGACGAGGCGGGCGGCCTCGGCTTCTCAGGGCCCAGGGCTTCCTGCGGGCGGGCGGGGCCCCAGGCCGGCCAGTCTGAACCTGCCACTGGGGAGGGAGGGCCCGGAGTGGGGACCACGCCGTCCCAGGCACCTGCACCGCCGGCCGCCGTGGCTCCTCTCGCACGCGAAGCGGGGCCCAGTGTCCCGCAGGACCGGGCGTGTCGGCCCGGGAGCGCCCGCACCGTCCCGCCTGTGCGCGGCCTGGTGCTCTCACGCGGGCGGGCGTGGGCTCGCGGCCGCTTCTGGCCGACACCGACCGCAGCCGCGGCGGGCCGGAGCGCCCAGGCGTGGGCGGTCTGCCGCGTGGGCGCTGCCCCCCGCCCCGGCCCCCACTTTGTGGCCAGGTCCTCGGTGTCGCTGCCGGACAGAGCCAGCCAGGGCGCAGGCGAGGGGCGTGGGGAGGACCCCGGCCTGCGCAGCCAGCGCCTCCGTGGGGCCGCCTCTCGGACCGCACGCCCGCAGGCCAGAGGCTTTCAGCTAAACGTGGACGCCGCAGGCAGCCAGTTTAAGGCGCCCGAGGACGCCCACGGAGACTGGGGCGCGCGCAGGGCCGGGCGGCGGGCCAGGGGCTGGACCCCCGCGGGCCAGGGCGCCTGTCTGGCCCGGGGTGGGAGGCGGGCGGGTCTCTGGCCTCAGGCTTTGCTGGACTCCGGCCACATGTCCCGTGTGGCCCCTGGGGCCTGGGCAGGAGCCTCCGCCTCGCTCCGGGTGCTCAGAGGAGTGCACGGGCCGACCGCGGCCCGGACTCCCGCGGACGCTGCTGCTGGGCTCGGGCCTACCCCAGCCCGGGGCAGACACCGCGGGCGCGCCCCGGGGAGCCAAGCCCCGAGGGCCCCTCGCTCCGGGAGAGCGGGCGCAGCGGCCACAGGAGAGCAGAGTGCCGGGGTGGGCGGACGGGACCGGAGGGCGCCAAGGTGTTCTGGGGTGCTGCTGCGCGCAGAGAGGGCCAGAGAGGCCGCTGCTCCTGCTCCGCTGGACGCCTGGGCTCGGCCACCAGCTCCTCTCCACGGCTTCGGGCACGCCCCTTGGCCCTGAGGGCGAGCCCAGCTGCCCGCCGCCCCCTGCTGAGGGAGGCCACCCCCACCCCAGGGCTGAGGGAGCGCGGAGCCAGGTGCGAGGGCGGGCTGCCGAGGCACCAGCGAGGACTGCCCCTCTCGCTCCGGCCAGCGCCCCAGCTGCCCCACACCCACAGGGCCCCGGCCCCCAGCTGTCCCCCCAGCCCGGCCGGGCCCGTGGACGCGGAGGCTCCAGCCAGCCCCCAGGGGCCCGGGCTCGGCGCGACAGCACACGCACGGAGGCCGCTCCGCAGTCGGGTGTTTATTGCCTGTGAGTGACAGCGTCAGCGGGCCTGGGCCAGGGTCCCGCCGGCAGCGCGGTGACCGCTGGCCGGCACGGGGCACAGCCGACGGGCACAGGCTCCGCGGGGCGTGCGGCCGGCTGGGGCGCGAGGGCCGTTGGGGCTCTCGCCATCTCTACAAAAATAGCCGGTTAGTAAAAAGAGCGATGGCAGGTCCCGCAGACAGCCGCGGCCGAGACGCCCGCAGCGGCCACGCGGCTTCCCATCCACCTACGCCGCCTTCTTGGTCATCCTGCAAACAAGGAGAAGAGGCGCTCGTGGTCGGCCGGCGCCTGGCTCGGCCTCGGCTCTGACCCGCTGCGGGCGCCCCAGCTCCCCGCAGACCAGAGGCCCGGCCAGCCCTGCACACTGACCACCGTGTCCACGGCTGAGTATGCGAGCCTGCACCACACACCACACACGTACACGCCACACACCACACACTGCACACCCACACCACACTCCACGCACACCACACGTGCACACTCACCACACACGCACCCCACACCCCCCACGCGCCCCCTCCTCCCCACCCAGCCCCTCCCCACACCGGGAGCCCTCCTGGTCAGGCCAGCGGGGCGCTACTTACTCGTGCTTGACGAGCCGGCCCCCCTGGATGAGCTGGGCCACCTCGTTGGTGGCGTGGCAGGCCAGCAGCAGCCAGTTCCGGGGCTGGACCTTGTAGGCGAACCTCATGAAGGTCAGGGAGTAACAGCAGAGGGCTGCGGCGAGCAGAGGACAGTGAGCGGGGCCGGGCCTGGGAGCTGGCAGGGCTCGGGGCGGGGGGCGCTCGCTGCTGCTGTCTCCAGCCCTCCGGCTGATGCCCTCATCTGGGCGCTGCTTCCCGGACCCCAACAGGCCGGGCCTGGCTGCCGGCCTCCAGGGACCGAGGGCTTCCCGGGCCAAGTCCAGCGGGCACCCTCCCCGCGCGGCCGCCCTCCTGACGGGCAGCAGGTTGACCGGTGGCATTCGCAGGGTCCCCGGGGGGCAGGCCGGGTCTCCCGGGCCTGGCGTCTGCTCTGGGGACACGCAGGCGCCCTGGGGCCACGCCCTTACCGAAGGTCATCCGCCCGCTGATGATCTCGGGGGACTTCTTCATGTCGTTGATGGCGGCGATGGGGAGTCCCCAGTTGGCGACCGGGCCCCAGAAGTGCTGAGAAGGGGAGGGCAGTGTGAGGGGCCGTGGGCTGCCGTGACACCCCAAGGCAGCAGCTGCACGCGGGCTCTCCCTCCCTCCCATGGCAACCTGGCCCCTGGACAGTGGCTGGGGAGAGCCAGTGCGGCTGGCCGGCAGCCCCAGAGGGCGCCAGGACACGGGTCCCGCAGGCCTGCACCCGGGGCCGCGCGGCCGGGCGGCCGCACACCGGCCTCCTCAGAAATGCCTTCAGCTGCTGCTCCTGGGCCCCGCCCTGACTTCGGAGGCCAAGGGAGTCCTGTGGCTCGGCCGGGGAAGGTCTGTCTTATTTGTGTACGACCTGCAGCTGCCTTAGCACACGGGAGCCCAGTCCGCAGGCAAGGTCGGATGCAGGCCGGTCACAGGGCGCTGGGCAGCGACCCGCACGCCGTCCCGGAGCGGCCGGAACCCAGAACCCACCAGTGAGAGGGGCCGAAGGCCGCGAGGGGCGCACGGCGGCGGGCCTCCGGGCCGTGCGCCCGCTGTCAGCCTGAGCAGCAGGGAGGCGGGCTCCCCAGGCTGCGGTCGGACGCTGTTGCTCTGACCTCCGGGGCAACGCGCTCCCGCCCCACCCGCGGCCGGCTGCCGCCACCTGGCCCGTCCGGCAGGCCCAGGCGCCCTGGGCCAGGCCCGCCCAGAACCCACCGGCTGCGGGCGCTGTCGCGTGGGAAAGGAGCGAGGGCTGTCTTACCGTGCTGTTGGCGAGGCGAGGTGTGGCGCGGTCGGCAGAGCGTGGGAGGAAGGAGAGAGGAGGTGAGACGCGGCCACAGACCCAGCTCCGCGCGGACACCCCGCAGCCTGCGTGCTCGGCCCTGGCGCGGGCCACGGCCTGCAGCGGCTCCCGAGAGCCACGGGCTCACAACTGCCCGCGAGCCTCACGCCCGGGACGCGCCTGAGCGCCGCGGAGACACGCTGCAGCTGTCGAGAGGCCGCGGTAACAAAAGCAACATGGGAACTCTGCTGAGCTTGTTCCTTCAACGTGTGAACGCATCTGACTGAGCGCAGCCAGCACCGGTCCGCGGGGCGAGGCGCGCTTCGCAGCAGGTCTCTCGCCCGCGGCCGGCGCCGGGCCGGGGCTGTGAGACGCGTCGGGGCCGGCGCTGCAGCCCCGCTAAGAGGCACTTCCCACTCCTGCTGCCAAGACATTATGGGACGCAGACAGAAGACCCCTGAGCCGCGCCCACTCGCTCCTGGACTCTGGACCCCGTGGCCAGCAGCACACCCACAGAAGACCTCCGGTGAGCGGCCGGCGAGCTGCTTTCTGAAGGTCAAACCCGACCTGGCTCAGTCCCAGGGGGCTTGAGGCGGGTCCGTTTCCTCCGGGAATGGGACTGCCGAGAGAGCACCCAATTCCCCTGTCACGCAGACTGCCCCGCCCGCGGAGTCTCTGCAGGCCGGACACAAAGCCCTCCGCGTGACTCAGCCAGAGGCGCCAGCTGCGCCCGTGGAGGTCACAGGGCCCGCTGCAGCAGGCCAGGCGTGTCTGTTGGCAGAGCTAACGGGCGGGCGGCACCTGTGAAGGAGCTAACCGCAGAGCACCGGCGGGAGCAGCCCCGCCCCCGCAGCCCTCGGGCACCGCCGCCAGCACACCTGGCTCCTTGCGGGGCAAAGGCCTCTATTTTTAACAATGAATAAAACGACACATTTTCCCTCGAAAACATGTCAGCTTGGGGGTCACTTTGTCTTGGGCTCCGGACTCCATCGCGGGGGGGGGGCCTGGGCAGCGGGGGACTGGGAGGCGCCCCCCACGCTCTGCCCAGCTGGCAAAGTTGTTCCCGCGTCGCTGGAGCGCCCCTCGGCGGGCGTCTCCCCTGGGCGGGCGTCTCCGCAGGCTGCAAAGTGGCAGGCCCGTCCCGTCCTGGGGACGCGGTCTTTGGCCAGGCGACAGCCGTTGCGGCCCCCAGGAGCTGGTCAGCCGCCCAGAGCTCCTCCTAAATCCATGGCCAGTGACCATCAGCTTCATCTGAGGACGCGGGACTGACCCGGCCCGACAGCACGGAAGGGCGCGCCCCAGGCCAGGGCCCCGCGGCAGTCTGGCCCAGAACCCCAGCACCACCACGCTCCCGCCCCGCCTGGTGTCCTCGTCCGAGCTCCAGGCCGCGAGAATGCGGAGGTCAGCTGCGCTTGCTGGGCCACGGTAGCCTGCTCGGCGGGAAGGGCCCGGACACGGAGCCCCTCCAGCTGCCCCACGGCGCTCGGGGCCGGTTCTGCCCTCAGAACTTCGGGCTCCGCCGATGTGGGCAGCGCCAGGAGGCTCTGCCTCAAGCCAGCGTCCTGTTCTGGCGTCACGAGCGTTCTGCTTGGCTGGACAAGCCTCCGGGTGGCGGTGAGGCGTGAGGCGGCTGGCTCTGCGGTGCTGCGCTGACCCCTCCCCAGGTCAGGGTGACCCGAGGCCGCGAAGAGTCGTGCGCAGGGAGCCAGAAGCGTAGTGCTCGCCGGCCGGGCCTCCCTAGCTGAGACCGACAGGCCTGCAAGACAGCTGGCCAGCCAGAATGCCCCACCCAGGTCCTCCCACGGAGACGGCCTTCGGGCCTGGAGCCCACCGCCTCCCCGCAGAGACCTGGCCGACTCTGTCACAACACGCGCCCCTCCTCGAAGCGAATCTGCTCGTCCCCTTTACTCCTGAGCCAAAATTCGGGGGGATGGAAGGAGAAGAGCAAAGAAGACTATCTCCTCTTACTCTACACCAAGGAAGACTGGAAGGAAACCGTTCCTTTCAAAAAAAGGATAATTGAGATGCAGAAAGTTCTTGATTTAAGGTCATCGTGAGGGCAGGTAAGAAGTCAGTGAGAAAGGCTGGGAGACACGCCAGAGAGGGCCCAGGACGTGGGGCCAGGATGACAGAAGAGCCAAAGGGGCCCAGGCTGGGGCAGCTGAGCACAGCTCCCAGCTCCCAGCCACGCTCCCAGCCACGCTCCGAGAACCACCGCACCAGCCTGTGACCAACAGCCGCGCAGTGTTCAAGGCCGCTGTGCCAGCAGTGCCCTCGCCGCTGCCGTTCCCTGGACCCACCCAGCGCACAGCGGCCTGGGGGCCTGGGCCTCTCGCTCCTGCTCCTCGGAGAGCCCCTTCAGCAAGAAAAGTGCCTCGACCACGCCCACGAGACTCGACTGACAGACACCTGTCACCTGTGAGACGTGATGTCAGACTTGTGCTGGAGAGCAGGTCGAGGGAATGAGGCGTCCTGGGTGCGAGGCGGCGCCAGCGCCACAAAGTGAGACGCTGTCGGGCCGGCCAGCAAGCCCGGCTTCTGCAGAGCCAGCGTGGGCGCCCTGTGCTGCAGGCCCTGCCAGGCGGGAGCAGGCGCGGGGGGCGGGGCTTCCTTTCGGAGGAGCTGGGGACCAGCACGTCCTCTGCGAGTGCAGGAGACAGACCTCTCGGGGGCTCCTGTGAGTTTGAGTCCAGACCCCAAGCGCTCTCCACCGCTGGGCGGGGGCCCAGGGAGACCGGGCCACTGCGTGGGCCGCATGCACCACCGTGACGCAATGGGGAGCTGGGACATGGCCCACGCTGGGGCCAGCGGAACACGCCACTCCAGAGGGGCAGTTGGCCAGCGGCGGGGTGAGCTTGTCTCTCCTCAAGCGTCCACGCTTCACTCCCCTCAAGCAATGCTGAGCACAAGGGGCGGGGGCGTCCGCGCCGCTGACCTTAGAGAGCAGATGATGGGCCCGGCCAGCAGGCCTGGGCAGGCAGCCAGCAGGGCCAGCGCCCGCCGGAGAAGCCCGCCACCGGCCGTGCCTCTGCACACCGGGTTACAGCAAGCGCTGACCTCACCCGGCCACGCCACCCGTGCCCCGCAGCCAGGCTACCGCGACGGGTCCAAGGAGACAGCAGCAAGACCTGAAGATGAAAACCACAGCAGACTCACCTGCAGAGACCGAGGACGGCCCACCACTCCCCGAGCTCCCGGCCCGCCCGCCGCTCCGCCCCACCCCGGCCTGCCCGGCGCTGTCGGAGCCCGGGCCTGGCCGGGACAGGGGCTTCTTTCTCAAAGCCTGTTCCGTCTCGGCTGTACCTGGACTCCTGAACCACTGCCCCGCTCCCGCCCGCTGTGAGGCTACCAGGAAACAGCACCTGCGGGAAAACCCAGGCCCCAAGAGCGAGCCCCTTGCAGGCCTCCGCGAGGTCCCGGGCTGTCCCGCCGGCGGCCAGGAGCGGGCAGGAAGGCAGCTCCGCACTGGGCCTCCACGGGCACACGGGACTCCAAACTCTGTCGCCTAAGACCGTTTCAAAACCACGGGGCGAGTGTCGAAATACACGGGGCCTGCGGCTCGGCGGGGGCGCGCGCCGGCAGGTCCTGCCGAGCGCCCTTCGCGCACACCTGGAAGGACAGCGCGGGAGCGCGCCCGCGGGGAGCCTCCGCCGGGACAGGCCGCAGGGGCAGGCCGCCGGGCCCCTCGCCCAGGCCTGACCGCGGAGACCCAGGGCGAGGCGGCCGCCGCTTGGCCTGCACGGGGCCCTCGCAGCCCGGAAGCCGCCCGCCGCAGCGCCGCGCGCCCCCGCGCCCCCGCGCCCCCGCGCCCCCGCGCCGCCGCGCCCCCGCGCCCCCGCGCCGCGCTGGGCCGGGCTCCCGCCGCAGGCCCCGCCGTCCCGGGCGGCGCTCGGCCACGGCGCGCGGGCGGGCCGGCGGCGCACTCACCTCATGAGGTAGTCGCGGAAGTCCTTGCTGCGGAGGTAGTCCGCCGCCTTCCGCGCCAGCGCGCCCGCCATGCCGAGCCGGACCCCGCGCCGCGCGCCCCGCCGCCGCCGCCGCCGCCGCCGCCGCCGCCGGACCCAATGACAAGCGCAGCGCGGGCGGGGCGGCGGCGCACCCGGTCGGCGCACGACAGCCGGGCCGCTTTACGGCCGCGGCGGCCCCGGCCAATCGGGCGGCGCGGGGCCGCGGGTGGCGGCGCGGATTGGCCGGCGCGGGCCGCGCCCCCCGCTCCGCCTCTCGGCGGCGCGCGCTGGTCGGGGCCCGCTGCCGTAAAACGGCCGGCGCCCGGCGGGGATTGGCCGGCGGTTGCTAGGCGCCCGCCCGCCCCGGCGCTGCGGCTGTGCTTGGCGCCGCGGGGGCCGCTCCCCCGCCTGTCCGGGCCCCCCGACGCCCTGCCCACGTGGGCGTGCGTGCCCAAGGTCGCCCCGACCCGGTGGGCCTGGGCCCGCCCCCAGGGCGCCCGACGCGGCGGCCGCGCGGACCCAGCCGGGCGTGTTTCTGTTGTCCCTTGAAGTCCGGGCGCTGGGGGCGCCCTCCCGGGCGGGGCGAAGCCGAGCCCCGCGGCCCGCGGACCGGGGGATCGCCGGGGCTGGGCCCGCGCCAGGTGGCCAGCGGCCGGGAGGGGCCGCGCCGCAGGGAGGAGCCCTGAGGTCCGCGGAGGGGCCAGGTGCAGGTGCAGGTGCGGGCGGGAGGCTGTCGGAGGACGGAGGACACTGCAAGGACACAGGCGTGTGGGGGGGTCCGAAGCTGGGCTCCCGCCGGGCTCTCCTTCCTTCCCGGAGGGACAGGGTTAAATAGCCGCCTTTGGTCCGCGGAGCCCCAGCACAGGACCCCTGCGGACCCCTGCGGACCCCTGCTCCCTCTCAGGACAAGCCCTTCACAGCGCACCGACCCCTCCTGCACCAGGGCAGGGTGGAGGAACCGCCTACTCCCTTGAGGCTCGTTGTGTAACCCTGGATTCAAGGCTGGTCAGCCCTGCCCTGCGGAGCTCCTCTGCCCTCCGGGGGCAGGAGGCCGCCCCCTTTACTCACACTAGCGGGATCTGTGCAGCCAGTCCCGGCGATGTGTGTCCTGAAAACACCTGTCTAGCTGGGCCGCAGGTTTTGATTTAATGACTTCTTTCTTGAGACGCGAGCTGACAACACAATGGTTGAGGGATGACTAAGTTTTCACTGACAGACGGTGTCAGGCATCAGGACGGGCATCCGCTCGTCCACGTGCCGGGCGGTGTGTTGGGAAAACACCCTCGGACGCGGGGTCTGTGTCACCGCCAGCACTCGGAGACACGTGTTTGTCCCAGACGCCTGAGCTGCGGGTGAAGCCCGGGAGTCTGGCGAGCCACTCGCAGCGACCACGGGGCCCGCGCCAGAGCAAACATCCCGGATTCTCTGCCACTCCAGCCAGGGCAGCAGCGGCTCCTGGCCCGCTGCCTGCCGCGGACAATCCCAGAAGCCCCGGCCGGGCACCAGCTAGCGCGCCCGCTCAGAACGGGAGGTGGCCACGGCCGTGTCCTCCGAGGAGGGGGCCCGGAGTGGGCATGGGCCGGCACAGGCCGCCGGGTCGCTGCTGCCAAAGTGGCCATCGGCTCTGTGGCCTCTGGCGGACACTCAAGGAGACTCAAGGGCCCCCGCCCCACACGGCCTCGTCCAGGCCACAGGTCTGCGCTGGCGGCCTGCTGTGGGCAGGGGTGTGGGCGGCCAGCGGCCAGACACAGCTCTCTTACTGGTCTCTGCTGGGTTCCAGAAAGGAGACACGGAGTTTCAGATCTGCTAACTCTCCTCCTCTTCCTTCTTCCTAAACAATGCTTCGAGCACTTAAAAGCGTCTGCACGTTCTGAGCACACAGTATCGGTCTAACAGGTTTCCATGCCTGCGAACTTCATTATAAGCTGCCTCCCTGCCCCCGCGGGTCCTGCTGGCTCCCTCCAGCGGCGTCACAGGCGCCCTCTGGCATGCCACGGGCAGTGCCGGGTCCTTGCTCTCCCATTGCGCAGCCTCACCTGCGAAGCCCTGGCTCTGCCAGCTTCCCTGGTGCCCTGCCTGGCGCAGTGCTGGGCCCCGCCTCGGGCTCACCGTGGGCGGGGTGTGACGGAAGCGAGGCTGGCGCCCACACACAAGAGCCGCCGTGGGCACTGGGGTCGGCTTCTTCAGGAGCCTCTCACCCCGGGCAGGTGGGCGCTGCTGGGTTCGTTGGCCTCAGGCCACGTCCATGTGGCCAGTGCTTGGTGCAAGCGCCCATCCGGAGCTTGTCTGGAGGCAAATACTGGGCTCAGCCTCATCCCTTCTCTCCGCTCTGGGCCCAGAGGGAAGATGCACCCTGGGGAGCTGGAGGCCAGTTACCTGGAGAAGTGAGGGCTCTGGAGGCTGGCGCCCCACCTGGTGTCCAGCTGGGCCAACCTCCCGCTGACCGGCCCAGCGCCGAACAGCCCAAGGCTCTCGCCGTGCCAGGGAGCCCACTCTCTGCCCCAGGGAGGCAGCCAGGGCAGGACCTGCGGGCTGTCCCAGGGCCCTCAACCTGTCTGCTCTGGGAGGGGTGGCTGCGCAGGTGAGTGCTGCCCAGGTGAACTGCCCAGGTGAGTGCTGACTCCCCCAGCCCTGGCCTGCCTCTGGCCCTCCCCTGCAGTGGAGATGTTCTGGAAGCAGAAACAGCTGGGCTCAGCCCCCACACCCAGCCCCCCCGCCCCCGCCCCCGCGCCACCAGACCCTCCTGTGGCGGGTTCGCGGGAAGGGCAGGGGACGGAGGGCGGCGGGAGCGGACGGTCCGACCCTCAGCCCCTGCGCCACCAGGACTCGCGCATTCTGGGCTGCGGGACGGCGGCGAGGACGGGCGGGCACGGGGCAGGGAAGAGTTCAGCGGGGACCCGGGCGCTCGGAGGAGCCAGCGGGAGAGGCCGCGGCGGCACCTGGCCCTGGTCTTGCGGGAGGTGGGGGACAGGCTGGGAGGCCCCGGTGGCCTTCCTCCGGCCCCAGCCCTGTCGTGGGTCCTCCGGGGACTCAGCCGCAGTGGTCTGGCGCCTGGGCCAAGCCTGTCCGGCCGAGCACTGCCACTGGGACCGGCTGTGCCTCAGCAGGGGCTATGGCCCTCCTCCCCGCACCCCTCCCCGGCGCGCCCGGAGGGGCACCCGTAGCGGTGGCCCTCACAGGGTCCCAGGGCACCCGTTGGCAGAGGAGCAATACACTTCGCAAAACCCGTGTTTATTCAAAGTCTACTCAAAGTCTGGAAAGCGTAATAAATCTGCGCAGCGCCGCCCCTCGCCGCGGCGTGCAAGCGTGGGCGCGGACGACGACCAGGGCTGTGAGCGCAGAGCTGCTCGCGGCCCGGGGCTCCAGCCGAGTCCCACGCCTGGCGGAGCGGCCGGTCCAGGCCGCGTCGTGGCCCACGGGGAGGCTGCTGCACGCTCGTCTCGAACCACAGACAGACCCCCGGGGCCGCGGCCTGGGTGACCGGTGGGGCCGGGCACCCCTGCCTCTGGACGGCCCCAGGACCGCCCTGGTGGGTGAGGGCTGGGGTCTGCAGCCAGGCCTTGCGACGGGGTGGCCGCGAGCGGGCAGCAGCTGCCTCGGCGCGGTCGCCCCTTAAGCCCAGAACCACGCGACGGGCGGGGCCAGGCCTTCCCTCCGCACCGCCCAGCTCACGCAGCGGGGCGGGGACTGCACTGCGGGACGGCCGCGAGAACGCCCACATGTCCTCCAGGCGGTCCGGGTGGGAGCAGAAGCTCTGGCCGGGGAGCGAGGTGTGTCAGGACGCTCCAGCACAGCTGCGGCGGCGGGGCTGGGGCCCGGAGGAGGCGTCCGCTCGTGAGCCTGCGCCCCCGCCCCAGGCCCGGCCCTGGCCCAGAGCGGCCGCAGCAAAGCCCGTCTCTGCAGGCCTCTGCTGACCGGTCAGCTGCTTCAGACCGGAATCCAGACCAGCGTGGGCAGACGTGGCCTCAGCTTTGGGACAAGCATGCACGAGGAAACAAGAGCGGGGCGGGGCTGGTCCGGGAGTCGCCACCTGGAGCCCTCCGTCCAGGCGAGGCTCTCCCGGCAAGAACCCCACGGCACAAATTAAAGCTTCTGGAATAAGTTAAGGTTTAAGGTCTGAAAGGATCAGACCAAGCTAATTTTTAGAACGTGGCACTTATCTTTTTGAGAAGGAGGGAAGTGGGGAAGTGGGGAACACACCATCTTGGGGGCTGCTGGCACCTCCCGCTCCCACCTCCAGACGGCCCCAGCAGTGGCCCGCCCTCTGCTGGCCGTGGGGTCGAGCTGGAGGCCACACGCTCGGCCCTGCAGCCGGCAGTGTTGGGCTGCGCGGCGCTGCCCCGCCTGCCCAGTAGAGGACGCTCGCACAGCGGGGTACACACACGCACCTGCACCCGACCCTGAGGGCAGGGCCCTGACCCTCCCGCCCCCGGGCCCGGGCAGGTGTGAGCCCCGCGCTCAGCCGGCCACTTCGCCGCTTCTCCACGGGCTACAAAGTGCAAGCAAACAACACGGCCGCGCCCGGCTGGGGGAGCCCTTGGCTCGGTCAGCCCGCTGACGCCGGCCTCTGGCCGGGGCTGGTCCAGGCGTTGGC
The DNA here is from genome assembly GCA_019455555.1 of Galemys pyrenaicus. NCBI lineage: Eukaryota > Metazoa > Chordata > Mammalia > Eulipotyphla > Talpidae > Galemys > Galemys pyrenaicus. The sequence goes on from JAGFMF010012193.1 coordinate 2,506,176, forward strand.
AGCCCCTCCGGGGACACTCGCTCTCAGGACAAGGCGGCATGGAGGCAGAGGAGCTGCCCGCTGTCGGGGGTGGGGTCTCCCCGTCACCTGGCCACTGGGGGCTCTTTGGACCTTGAGGCCAGAGGGGCCGGCCACCGCCTTCCGCCTGGCTGGTGCGTCTCCTCAGCACAATGACTAGCACACACGAGAGGACAGCTGACCGCATCCCGGCCCTTCCAGCCAAACAGCAGCGTGGCCTCCAGGCCTGGTGGGCGGCGGTGGGTCAGTGCGTCCTCGGCCATGCTGGGTGGGGAGGGGCGAGGCTGGCACAGCAAGGCTCGGGAGGTCACCGTCGGAAGCGGGTATGGCACCTCTCACAGGCAGCGGTCACTCTGTGGCACCGGCTGGCAGTGTCCCCCGCAGGGCACGCAGTCCTTGGCCGCTACAGCCTGGTGGAGGTGAGTCTCTTCATGCCGCGGCGCTGGGCCAGGCTGGAGGCCAGCACCGGCTCCAACCGCGGGGCCTGCGGGGCCCTGTGCAGTGCCAAGTAGGTGGCCGCCATGGCGCCCTGCAGAACGAGGGGACAGGTGACGGTGCGGCCACTCCGAGCCGCGATCCCTGCTGGACAGGGCTGGGGCCTCGGGCACCCAGAGGGACAGCTCAGGACAGGGCCCCAGCACCCAGCGCTCCCTTTCCACGTCCCGTGTCCATCCCTGGCCACCTCCTGTGGCTACCCAGAGTGCATGGACCGCAGGAGAAGGTCGCCTGGGGCCCGGGGCCCGGGGCCCGGGAGCTCCGGGACGGGGCCTGCAGTTCTGCCGTTTGAGAGGCTGAGATGCGCCTGGGGCCAGGCTTGGTCTCTTCCCAGAGGCTGGTCCAGCACAGACACTGGACTGACCACTCGCATGGGGGCAGGCCAGGCCTCTCAGGAGAGGGGACCACCCTGGCACGCCTCTGAGGAAGCGCCCACCCGTGAAACGAGATTTGGGGGCTCGGGCCCCACTCGCCTTGCTGGGCTGGGGCCGTGGGAGCAGTGGCCAGAGCGTGGGGACAAGGCCCCTGGAAACGAGTGAGACTGGACACCGGGCTGTGCTGCCTTCAGGGGCCGAGCCGGGGCCAGGGCACCAGCCCAGGGGTTTGCCGGGAGGTCTGGGGTGCAGGGCAGGCCCAGCCTCCTGGCCACCCACGCCGGCCCATTCTGGTCAGGGCCTCTGTCCGTGGGCTTCTGGGCCCGGAGAGGCACAGCAGGCCGCAGACTCCGGGCTCATGCTGCCCCAGATGCACTCTGCCGGCCAAGGGGAGCTGCAGCAGGAGGCGGAGCCGCTACAGCACCCGTTCTGTGCGCACTCTCCTCCCAGCGGCCCCCTGTCCCTGCCCTCTGGCTCTGGCCCGGCTCAGCAGCCAAGTCTGCAGCAGGGCGCCCCGCCCACCGCCGCCCCGCCCCGCCCCGCCCACCGCCGCCCCGCCCCGCCCACCGCCGCCCCGCCCCGCCCCGCCCACCGCCGCCCCGCCCACCGCCGCCCCGCCCCGCCCACCGCCGCTCCGCCCACCTTCACCAGGTGCACGTCCTGCCTGCTGAGCTGGCCCTGGGGCAGGTGCTCTCTGTTCACGACCCAGGGGTGTTTGAGGACCTGGACCGCAGTCAGGCGCTGCTGCGGGTCCACGTGCAGCATCCTGGACACCACGTCCTGCGGGGAGGGCTGGTCGGCCGGGCAGGGGCTGCCGGGGTCCCACCCTCTCTGGTCTGGCGGGCTCCGGGCTCCCGGGGCACAGACCTGCCGACCTGCGACGGGGCCGCGCTCGCAGGGGCCGCAGCAGCGAGCGACCACCCGCCTGCCCGCCCTCCAGCACGGCTGCCGCCGCCAGCCCCGCCAGCTCTTCCACCGTGACCGCGATTGCCGGCCCCTCGTAGCAAACCGCACCGGACCGCGGGACCCCCGCCGCGACCCGCGACTTCCACTGCGACCTCTGCCACCCGCACGTGACCACCGCGAGCCCACGCCTCTGCACGACCTCTACCCCGACCGCCGAGCGCTCCCCCAGCGCCACGGCCATCCCCGTCCCTCCGTGCCCCCCCGCCACCACGCAAGGTGCCCGCGAGGGTGAGGGCCGGGGCAGACGCGCCCTCTGCCCGGCCTTGGCCCGCACAGGGAGCAGGCCGTCACCGCGGCTCCCCGTCTCGGCCCGGACGAGCGGCCCGCGGGCTGAGGCCGCACAGCAGCAGCGCCGGCGGGACACGGGCTCTGCGGCTGCAGGGCCGGGCCCACGCCAGCCCCCGTCGGCGGCCTCACGGACAGGCCCGGCGTGCGCGACGGCCGCCCGGCCCCTGCCGCCCACCGTGCGCCCCGGGCTGCAAGGCCGGGCCCCCGCGCCCCACCGGGCCGGCCGCTCGGCGAGCCTGCCGCGCACGCCTGCTCCCTCCGCTGGCCGAGGCCGGAGCCCGCGCAGGCAGGACGCCCCGGCCAACGGGCGCTGGCCGCCGGGCAGGAAGGCCGTGGGCACTTGCCTTCGCCGCGTCGGATATGGAGTCCCAGCTCCCCCCGGAGAGTGTGTACTTCCCGCTGCCGATCTTGGCCAGGATCTCCTCAGGGGTGTCGTCTGGTCCGTTCGCGAAAGGGGTGAACCTGCGCGGCGGGGACGGCCGGCCGTGAGCGTCCACGGCACGGGCAGGGGAGCTGCGCGGCTGGGGAGCCCGGGCCCCACGCCCAGCGTCCACGGCCCGGCCAGCCCCTCAGGCCACGCCCCCTCGCCGGGCCACGGCCGAGGCCAGCAGGGCGTGGGAGGCCTCTGACCAGTGCGGCCCCAGGGAGCGCGTGGGCAGGGGGTGGACTGCGTGCGAGGCCCGGCGCTGCCCCATGCCCCCACGGTCAGTAACCCTCCGAGCCTCCACTGCAGAGGGGCGGAAACACGGACTTGAGGACCCCGCGGAGACGCCCACGGGCTCGGGCGAGCGGGGCCAGGGCGAGGGCTCGGCCGGGCCGGTCGCGGTGCTGCCGGCGCCAGCGCGGCCCGGCCCTGGCGCAGGACCTGCCTCGGCCCCCGCCGGACGCAGGGCGAGGAGGCCCTCGCCTCACTCCTCCGGCCGTGGGCGTTGCTGCGGCGGGCAGGCCGGTGGTGACCGAGAGCCTTGCGGGGGTTTCCTGCTCCGCGTCCAGTCCGCTGGTTCAGGGGGCGCGGTTCTGGGGTCCACGCCCCACGGATGGGGGAACCCCGTGCATGCCGCATCCGAAAGCGAGGCAGCGGCCACTGGCGTCGGCGTCCGCTGGGCCACGCTGGGTGTGGGGCAGCGGGGGGAGGCGGGGCTGTCGGGAAGCCGCCGCACATGGCCGCTCAGGCCTGTGTGCGCCCGCCAGCCACCTGCAGACCCCGTGTGGCCGGGGCCAGTGCCTCGAGGAGGGCTGTGCGGGCCTCGGGCGAGCGGGCGGCGCCGGCACCGGGGCCGGGGGCTGCGGAGTCACGGCCCGGGCTGGCTCCCGCCCTCCCAGGAGCCCACAGGCTCGCGGCCGCCCACTCAGGCCTGTGTGCGCCCGCCGTGGCCCCCGCCCGTGCGCACCCGGCCAGCATGGTGTACAGCAGGATGCCCAGGCTCCAGACGTCGCAGGCCGCGTCGTAGCCCTGCCGCTTGAGCACCTGCGGGCAGAGCACCGGGTGGGCGCCGGGCAGCGGCCAGGGCTCGCCCCGCGGCCACCACACGCACCCGCCCACGCCCAGACCAGCACCACGGCCGAGGGCAGCTGCCGCCTGCGGCCGGGACACGCTCGCGCAGAAGAGCCTCTGCAAACGGCAGGGCACCCCGCGACGCCACCCCGCCCCTGCGCGGCCCCGGGCAGCGCGGTCATGGGCAGACGGAGCCCGCGGGCAGGAGCCGCCTCAGAGGCACGCGGGCGGGTGGGTGCGGCCGCAGGCCATCCCGCACACCAGGACGCCTCAGCCGCTGCCCAGAAGGGCTGCAGGGGACCGTGAGCCTCAGCCCGGCGGCCGCAGAGCCCACGCTCCGGGTCCCCCGGGGCCCTGGGTCACAGGGGCGGCGCTGGGTGCACGAGGGCCCGGTGGCTTCAGGCCCGGCGGGGCGGGCGCGGCTGAGTTGCTGGGCTCCCGGTGGGTCCCCAGCGCTGCCCTGAGCAGGCCCCGCGGGGAAGCCCCGTCCCCACTCGCTGCGACCAGGGAAGGGCCCGGGGGCCCGGGCACCGCGGTGAGGAGGCCGTGGGCACCGGCCAGGGCACAGGCCGCCACGGGCTGGGCAGAGCGGCCCACCCTGACCGCCTGCAGGCCACCGGCGCCCACTGCCACGCCGACTCTGGCCCGGGGGGCAGACGGGAGTGAGTGGGCGAGGTGGCGCCTCCCGGGGGTCCCCTGGCTCTGCTGGGCCGCGGGGGCCGCGGCCCGGCTGGACTGCGGCCGGGCGCCACTCACCTCGGGAGCCACGAAGTTGGCCGTGTAGCACGGCGTCGTGAGCAGCCCGTTCTCGGCGCGCAGCTGCTTGGCGAAGCCGAAGTCGCAGATGCGGATGGACGCCGGGTCCCCAGACTCGTCCACGTACAGGATGTTGCTGGGCTTCAGGTCACGGTGCACCACCTGGGGCGGGGGCCGGCCTCGCTGTGGGGTGCGGGGCGCGGCCAGGCCCCCGGGCACAGCACAGCCCACCGCACGCCGAACGGCCGTGGACGACGGGACAGCGTGTCCAGCCGGAGACACCCCGGGGGGCACTCCTGGGCAGGAAGGGGCCCGCTGCCGCCCGGGGAGGAGCCCGGGAGGGGCCGGGCGGGGGCAGGGCGAGGCAGCGCCAAGCGGAGCACCAGCGGGCACCTCGCAGCTGCCTCCAGGGCGCTCATCCGTCGTCCCAACGGCCCCTCCCCCCGGCCTTGGGCAAGACGCCCGCCCCTCCGGCCACGGCCCGTGAAGCGGGCGTCCAGAGGGCAGCGTGGTGGCTGTGCCCGGCCCACCCGGGCCCGGCGGCCGGCTCACCCCCTGCGAGTGCAGGTAGTCCACGGTCCTGGCCACGGTGCACAGCACGGCGCTGGCCTCGCGCTCCGAGAAGCAGGTCTGGCGCAGGATGCGGTCCAGCAGCTCCCCGCCGCGCATCAGCTCCGTGACCAGGTACACGCGCTGCCCGTCGTCGTACACCTGCGCCGTGGCCGCGTCAGGGCGCCCGCCCCCCGCCCCCGCGCGCCCGCGGCCCGCCCCCCGCCCCCGCGCGCCCGCCCCCCGCCCCCGCGCGCCCGCGGCCCGCCCCCCGCCCCCGCGCACCCGCCCCCCGCCCGGTGCCGAGTGGCCGCAGCCCAGGCCGGCAGCACCTGGCCCGGAGGCGGGGCCGCCTCCCGCGGAACAGGAGCCCACGCCCAGGCGCACCGGCCCGCGGGCCCCAGAGCCCCGCGCCGCCCTGGGCTGCGGCCCCTGGACCACAGCGGCAGGGCACGCGTGCGGGGGGGGGGGGGGGGGGCCGGGNGCACGCGTGCGGGGGGGGGGGGGGGGTGCCGAGTGCCGCCCGCTGGCCTGGCACGAGGGCCTCCCCCGCTGGCCCTGTCTGGGCTCCCCTCTCCGCTGGCCCTGCCCGGCCGGTGTCGGGCGCACCCTGCCATCCACCCCCACTGCACGCCGCCTAGCCAGCACGACCTAGCCAGCACGACCGCTGAGCGCTTGCCGCAAGGCGAGGGGCCGCGCCTGGTGCGAGGGGCACACCGCTGGGCGTGGACCCGCCGCGAGCAGCCCGCAGAGGCGGGGACGCGCGAGGCCACTCACGTCTTTGAGGGTGATGATGTTGGGGTGCTGGCCGTACCGCAGCAGGATCTCGATCTCCTCCGAGGGGTCCCTCTTGCTCTTGTCGATGATCTGCGCGCGCGAGCAGGTGAGGGCCGTCCGTCTGCCCCCACCGCGGTGACCCCGGGTGGCTGTTACCCCGCGGACCCGGGCCGACCCCGAGGGGCATCGACGCGCGTTTCAGGGCATTGGAGTGCAGGGGTGCAGGGCAGGCGGGCCGGCACGCACGCAGGTGCCCCCAGGGGCTCCAGCCACCGCAGCAGGCCCCGTGCGGCCGGTCCGGCGCTGCCCACAGCTCCCCGCAGGCCGGGCACGGGGTCAGCGGTAGGGGCAGCCGGTCCTGGCGCGGGCAGGCCCGGACTCAGCCAGAGGGGCAGCAGGCGGCCGCTGCGGGCCGAGGGGCGTCTCCAGCGGGAGCCGGGGTGTGGGGCGCGTGACCCCTGGGGGCCTAGCCGCCCCCCCTGCACAGAGCCCGTGGACGCCGGCCCAGGGACAGACCCCAAGCCCCTGCCAGGGAGGCTGACATCGCCACGCTGGCAGGTCCCACCGCAGACAGGCTCTGTCCACGCCGCGCGTCCATCTGGGCCTCACGCGCCCTCGGCCGGCATGGATCTCGTGGCACGGAGAGCCAGGCCCTGCTTGGCCCAGCCTGCGGCCGCCGTGGTAGCCACCCACACAGCTCCAGAACCCCCGCCTAGAGGGCGGCATCTGGCTGAGACCCCTGCCTGGGCCCCCGTGGGGTGTCTGCGGCCCCAACGCCGCTGCGCCTGCCGCTGGCCGGCCCGGCCCCCCGCGTGGTCTCGTCCTGCGCCCCAGCGCCGCGCCGTCCCGGGCCGGGCCGCGGGGACACCCACCTTCACGGCGAGCTCGGCGCCGGAGGCCTTGTGCACGCAGCGCCGGCACACGGAGTAGGACCCCACGCCGATGTCCTCCTTGACCTCGTAGCCGTCCGAGAAGTGCATGTTGCTCCCGTGCAGCTGCTGCGGGGACGGGAGCTGAGGGCCGCCTGCGCCGGCCGCGGCCCGGTGCGGTGCCGTCCTCCCCACCCGCGGCCCTCGCGCCCGGACCCCGCGGCTGAGCGGCTGCGCCTCCCCCGGGACCCAAGGCTGCGCCCGCGGGGCTTCCCGGAAGTTCTGGAGGAGAGATGGCGCCCCAGAGCCACGGGGCTGGCGCCCCGCCGGGTGTGCCCCGGTCTGCTGGCCCCAGGGACGCGGCCCGACCCCTGGGGTGGTCCCGCGCCCAGACAGCCCCCACACCCGTGGGCCCTCGCCCAGGCGCGATGGCGTGGCAGGGCGCACGCGGCCCCCGAGGAGGGCCCTGCCCAGACCCCGTGGCGGGAGAGCGCTGAGGTTAGGGCGCCCCTACCTGCACAATGGGGTGCACGCTGGCCTGGGGCGGGCCGTGCTGCGGGGGCTCCTGGGCCAGGCCGGAGGCCACGAAGCTGAAGCCTCGGAACAGGTGGTGTGCGCCGGCGCTGGGGGGCACCCCGGGGGAGTCTGGCGGGAGAGGCGCGTGAGGCTGCAGGGCGCGGCCGCGGGGCGGGGCGGGCACCGGTGAGTGGGCCTGGGGCCGGCGGGTCGAGCTGGCGGGCGGCTGCGCCAGGGCGAGCTGCCTGTGCCGAGACCCTGCCCCACCGCGCCTACAGCTGCAGAGCCCATGCGTGCCGGGGCCCGCCCGCGGGCCTCAGGGCCGGGCGGGGCCAGCTGCGGGCGGGCGGG
>JAGFMF010012193.1:2539159-2563208 GCA_019455555.1 Galemys pyrenaicus
GTCCAGGACAGGCCAGGACAGGCCAGAACAGACCAGGACAGGCCAGGACAAGCCAGGACAGGACAGGCCAGGACAGGCCGGGGACAGTCCAGGACAGGCCAGGACAGGCTAGGACAGGCCAAGGACAGGCTAGGACAGGCCAGGACAGGCCGGGGACAAGCCAGGAACAGGCCAGGACAAGCTAGGACAGGTCAGAACAGACCAGGACAGGCCAGGACAAGCCAGAACAGGCCAGGCCAGGACAGGCCGGGGACAGGCCAGGACAGGCTAGGACAGGCCAAGATAGTCCAGGACAGGATAGGACAGGCCAGGACAGGCCAGGACAGGCTGGGGACAGGCCGGGACAGTCCAGGACAGGCTAGGAAAGGCTAGGACAGGATAGGACAGGCTGGGACAGTCCAGGAACAGGCCAGGACAGGCTACGACAGTCCCGGACTGTCTAGGACAGGCCAGGGACAGTCCAGGACAGGCCAGGACAGGCTAGGACAGGCCAAGGACAGGCTAGGACAGGCTGGGGACAGGCCAAGACAGGCCGGGGACAAGCCAGGAACAGGCCAGGACAAGCTAGGACAGGTCAGAACAGGCCAGGACAAGCCAGAACAGGCCAGGCCAGGACAGGCCGGGGACAGGCCAGGACAGGCTAGGACAGGCCAAGATAGTCCAGGACAGGCTAGGACAGGCCAGGACAGGCTGGGGACAGGCCAGAGACAGTCCAGGACTTGTCGGGGACAAGCTGGGAACAGGCCAGGGACAGGCTGAGGACATGAGCACCAGCCTGCCTCTGGCCCTGGACGCAGGGAGGGGGCTGGCCGCTGGCCGCTGGGCTGTGGCGGGAGGGCTGCAGGAGGGCTGTGGGAAGAGCGGCTGGTTCTGGAGGTCGGCTGGGAGAGGGTCCGGGGATTAGCCAGGAGTGAGCAGAAGATCTAGGAATTCGTGAGGAATTATTTATGGAAGTAACAGAACTCCCACTCGGGCGAGTGGGACGTGAGCCAGAAATAGGCACCATCGATCTGCGGCTTCTGAAAACCCCGTCTCTGCGACGCGTTCCCACGCGGCCCCCGAGCGCGAACCCCGTGACAGGTGACAGGTCCCGGCTCTGGGTGCCTCGCTCCCCGGGGACCCCGCCCCTGGGTGCACAGCCCAGCAGCTCCTGGGCGCTGGCCAGGAGCCCGGCCCTCTGGCGGCCTGCCCCGCGCGCCCCCGCCCGCCCCGCGCCCACCGCCTGCCCACCCCGCGCCCATCCCTGTCCCAGCCTCCCCCGACAGGGCGCCCCCTGCCCCTCACGACCCGAGCAGTCACGCAGGCCCCCTGCGGAGGCCACCAGCTCGCAGGACAGGGCCTGGGGACAGTCCTGCAGCCCGCCCGGTCCAGCCGGGGAGGCGTCCCCATCCTCACCCTGCACCCCACGTAAACCCGCCCCTTTCCTGGACGAAGGCGGATTTGAGGGCGCCTCCTCAACGAAATGTTTCCCTCCCTCGCAGCGGGCCGAGGAGTGGCGAGGAGTGGACGTCTCTGCCCGCAGGGGGCAGGGCCACTGCCGGGGAGGTGGAGCTGCCGCTCCCGCATGGCCCCCAGCCGCCCGGCGCGCTCTGGAAGGCCGGCCCCGGCTGCCCGGCCAGTCCCTGCCCAGGCCAGGGCGGCGCTGTGAGCCCGCCGCGGAGGCTGCGGCTCGGGCACGGCCCCTGCGCCGGCTGCCCCAAGCGCCTCTTGAAGGCGGCCGCGCCCGGCCCCGGCGAGCCCTGGCAGCGCCCTGGGTTCTCTGCCTCCCGGTCTCCTGAGAGGATAAAAAGGGCACCGCGTCCTGCCCGCATCCTGCCTGCCCGCCGGACAGGCTCTGGCTCCCGTGACAGTCACAGCCTCGGGGCGGGCACCCCAGGCCATGGGCACTCAGAGCCGCGGCGAGGCCCCTGCGAGGAGCGACCCCCTCGGGACTCGGCGGGGAGAGGAGAGCGGAGTGGAGCGGAGAGCACGCCAGCCAGCACCTCGCGGGCCCGGGGCTCGGACGGCGCACCCCAGCTCCCGTTCGGGGGGCGCAGGTGCGGAGCGGGCGCCTGGCGGCCAGCAGGCCCAACGTCTGCCGCAGCCGAAGAGCCGGGACGGAGCTGCACGACTGCCCAGCGGGGCGGGGTCAGCTGTCCCGGGACGGACCTGCGCTGCGCGGTTCGCTCACTGGCCGCGGACTGGCCCCAGCAGGGTCAGGTGCGGGCAGGGTGCAGAGCGCCAGCGGGAGGCGCTCCGGGATCACGACGGGGCGCGGAAGCTGGTTTCGCTGCTCGTCGCTCAGAGAGACAACGCAGCCTGCAAGGCCCGCGCCGCAGCCCTTGAACCTAGCCCTGTCCAGTCGTGGCCACCTCGAGGCCACGAGCCCCCGCCCGCCCGGGGTGGGCCCGCGAGCAGCCGGCCCTGCCCCGGGCCTCACCGCCCCCGCGCTCGGGGCTCCAGCGCAGACGCGGGAGGGGGTGGCGGGAGGGACGAAAACCAGACGGGAGCAAAAGAACGCACCCGTCGCCTCGCCCCCACGCCTGGCAACCGGAGGGGCGGGCAGAGCGGGCAGCGCCCCGAGGCTCTGAGACCCTCCGGGTGCGGGGGAGCCCCTGCCCAGGCCGGGAGGGCCGAGGAGGCCCCATCTTTCCGACACACAACAGCCCCTGCATAAATGGCGGGGTGTACGAGACCAGCCGGGCGCAAGGTTGTAAGTCAGACCCCCTGCACCCTCAGCGCAGCGCCGGCCCCACGCCCCCGCACGCCGTGCCCCCCCGCACCCCTCTGCCCCCTAGGCCCCCGCGTGTCCCCCCGCCCCACACCTGCCTGGCACCTGCTTCCAGGACGGGCCTGCCCCTCCGTGGCCCTGGCAGGGGGCGCCGTGCCAGGGCCTCCCCGCTGCCGCCCGCCGCCCCCCAGCACGGCCGGCTGTGGCCTCAGGCCACAGGAAGAGGAGCCCGAAGGCCCCGGGCATCGCCGTAACCCCAGTGCTGCCCACGCCACGCCGGCCGCTGCGGGCGGGACCCCTCCTGGGCCGCCCTACCCTCCACGCCGGCTCCCCGCATGCGCTGCAAAGGCCGGCAGCCGTTTGGGGTGCGAGGACCCACCAAGGGCTGACTGAGGGGCCCGGGCCCAGACCTGCCCCACGCGACCAGCGGGGACGGCCTGACAGCCGGCAACGGGTCACCGAGGGGACAGGGCCCGGCCCGCGGGGACGGAGGGGCCACAGGACACTGCCCGGGGGCTGGCCCAGCCCCAGGGACGGGGGGAGGAAAGGGGCGGGGGAGGAAAGCAGGCCGTGACGCGCCCGCCCCTGCCCCGCGCCTCCCGCTCCAGATATACCTTCGGGGGAGCCCAGCACCTCCCTGCAGTGCTGGACGGAGGGCCAGCCCGGGGCAGCCAGAGGGCCGGCCAGAGGGCAGATGCGGCACAGGCCCTGCGGCCAGAACTCAGGGCCGCAGAGACGGGGCAGGAGCTGCGCCGAGCACCGAGGGACCACGCGGGCGGCGGACGCGAGGGACGGCCACAGACGCTGGCGCCGGAAAGGGCGGTCACCTGTCGAGCTGGCCCCTCTGGCCAGAGAGCCGCGGGCCAGCCTGAGCAAAGCAAACCGAGGCGGCGGCCCACGTGCCTCCAGCGACACTTACGGGCGGCCCGAGGCGCCTGGAGAAGGCTTGGCGGAAGCGAGACAGCACCCCCCCGGGCCGCGAGGACATGGTCACGGCCTCTGGCCGGCGGGGCCCTGCGGGCGGGCTCAGCCGAGCCGCATACACCGGCCGGACCCGCCGGGCACCGAGCAGCAGGAGCCGGCCACGGTCGCTTTTAGCAACTGACCTCACCACGCCTCGGGGTCACTTACTTAATATAGGGAGGCAGCTCCACAGGCCCGGGCCAGCGGCCACCTGTTCTGCCGCCAGCCTGGCTGCGGGCGCCCGCTCACGGGCAGACCTGCCGGCCGATGCCCACGGCCCTCGGGGTGGCCCCACGCCCTCTGCGGCCTGCGCTGGACCGCAGGGCGGGCCGGCACCTCCCACTGTGACGCCTTCATGCCTTCTGCAGAGACGGTCTCCTGAACACGAGTCCGGGTGGCCTCGGCGGGGCCGCGCTGTCCCCAGAAGTGGCAGAGACGAATGGACCTTGGTGAGGTCACCTCCTCACTCCCCGCGCCTTCCTGCTTGTATCTTCAAGGAGAGCCCTCTCTTGCCAGCACTGCGCAGCACGGAGAGAAAGGACAGTGTCCAGCGCGGCCAACCGCAGGCGTCTGCGCTGTCCCCCTCCGGCTTGCGTGCCCGCTCTCGCGGGGCCAGGCTCCGGCCGTACGGCGTGGCAGTCCGTGCCCACTAACTCGGGGACGCGTGGGCGCTCCCAGGAAGCGTGGTCAGGCCGCCCGGCACACGGCACCGGCCGCCACAAGGAGGCCGCCCGCACAGCCCAGTCTGAGCAGAGGCGCCTGTCCCCTGCCTCGGCCAGGCAGGCTGGTGAGGCGGCCGGCGTCACGCGCAGCCGCTCGGTGGCCGAGGCCTCGCGCAGACGGCTCCCTCGATCGGCCGTGGCGTGTCCACTCAGAGCGTCTCCGGGAGGGCCGGCTTCCCAGCTCTCTTCCGACGGCGGCTGCAGCGGCGACGCGGCCCCCAGCACGGCGCCTTAGGGTGCAGGGTCCGCCGCTGCAGATGTGCATGCCCACGCAAGACCCCGCGTCCCCCACGCCCCGGGGCTGGACCCCCTCGCTCCCCGCCTGCGGCAGCTCGGTCCTCAGTGAGCTCAGGGCTTGGTCGTGCCTGTGTCCACCCTGAGTCTCCACAGCGCACAGCTGGGCCCCGTGTCCCCCGCCGCGCCGGCGCCCCAGCCCTGGGACACGGGGTGTCGTCCTTGGCGGAGGCACATGTCCACACGGGAGGCCGGTCCAGGCAAGCGCGCCTGTGAGAGGGGCACGAAGTCGAGGTCACCCAACGGACGCCCGAGGGAGGGGAGCTCATCCGGCCAGAAACGGGCGGCCTTCTCCCCGAGCCTGGCCCGGGCGGACAGCCCTGGACAGACACGAGCGCCCCCAGAGCCGCAGACAGCCCCCGCCCGCCCGACGTCCACGCACGCACGGTGCCCGAGCCGCGGGCGGGTGGCACGGGCAGGGCGAGCCCAGAGAGCACGCGCCTGGGGCCGGCACTCGGCAGCCACGCCCTGGGGCCCACACGCGGCTCTGCCAGCTGGGCCCAGGCCGGGTCCGCCCCCAGGCCGAGCGGCGGAGCGAGGCAGGCCGGTCGTTTAGGAAGCGGTTCTCCTTCAGGGACGGCGGTCAGCTTTGTCTCGCGCGGTGCTGACCGCCTCACCTTCCCCGGACGGCTTCACGGCAGGACAGTGACCGTGGGCTGGCCAGCACGCACCCCGTGCCCAGCCAGCGCGGGTACTCAGCCCGGCCCGCGAGAGCCCCGCACCCCGCAGCTGGAGCACCCTCAGGCCGGCCAGGGCCCCTCCAGTCCTGCTGGCGCCCGCGCTGGGGCCTGCACACGGCAGCCGCGGACACGCACATCGTCCCCGGGGCGAAGCGAGCCCCCAGCAAGCGCAGCCGCCCGGTGGACGCCCAGCCGCAGCCGGAGACCCAACTCCTACTCAGCAGCCCTGGGCCGGCACATCGAGACCAGGCACCTGGAAGGCAGCGCGGTTTGGAGGACTGAGGTGGGGCGGGGCGGGCGGGGGCGGGGGCAGGGAAGGGGCCAGGTGAGGGGAGAGGCAGGGGGCCGGCGGGGGGCAGGGGTGGGGAGCAGGGACAGGCGCGGTGAGGGGGACAGGTGTGGGGTGTGGGGGGGCGGGAGTGTAGGGGGTGGGGAGGGGCGGGGCGGGGAGGAGTGCCCTGCTGGAATGCCCGTTGCCCAGCCCCGGCTCGCCAGGCCGCCCACCCACCTGCATTCTGCTCTTGGGACCGTCTCTGGGGATGCCGGGCCCTGTGGCTGCATCCCCGTCCTGCTGCCCGCCCGGGCCCTCCTCGCGCTGGGCCCAGGCGGCAAAGGGCCCCGAGCAGGGGGGCCCCCAGGTCCCCCGCACCGCCGGCCGGCCGTGGGCCATGGCGGCGCGACGCAAACACGCGGACGCTTGGCAACCACTGCCAGCGGGGCCAGCGGGAGCCCGCGGAGGCCTCGCGGGGCCAGCCCAGGGGCACCCCCGAGAGCTCCGCCTGGCGACGGGCCGAGGAGGGGCCGTGTGGCGACACAAAGCTGTGGGGGGGTAGGGGCACCGCAGGTGGGGTGCAGGGGACCTGTGGGGGTGCACAGGGTGCCGGGGTGCTGGGGGCCATGCTGCCGGCGGGGGTCCACGGGTGACGCCGTGGGGGTGCAGGGACACTGGGGGGCACCGGGGTGACGCCGCGGGGGTGGGCTTGGTGGCGGCCTGCTCCGCTCCGCTCTCCGCTGGTGGGACGCAGGCCGGGCCAGGACAGCGGGCAGAGCGCTTGCAGAAGGAAGTGGTGAAATGGCCTCAGTCAGTAAGGAGGGAGCCTGCACCCCACCAAAAGCAGAGGGGCCCTGGACGAGGGACCACTCCTCAGCTGTGACGCCCTCAGGACCTGCCAGGCTGCCTCAGCGCTAAGTGACCCCGAAACTGTGCCCTGCACGGGGTTACACTCACACGCAGAGGAAGGGCCGCCCTGGGCCAGCGCCGCGGGGTTCAGAGGACAGAGCTGGCTCTGCTGAGACGCCCAGAGTCTGCACCCCGGCCCTGAACTGTGCATCCCGGCCCCACACCCCGCATCCCAGCCCTACACCCTGCACCCTGCACCCCGCCCTGCACCCCAGCCCTGGCCCCAGGTGCCCGTCCTGCCGCCCCTCGGCCGCGGGGCCCCTGGGGCTGTCTCACAGAGGACAGGGCTGGCGCCATGCTTCCTGCACAGATGCCGGGAGTTTCCACATCCACCGACTGTTTTCAAACTCGTTCATGCCACAGTGGGGGTGCAGCAGCGGCGGATGGGGACAGCGCCCCGGCGTCTGGCTTGCGCCTCCCAGAGGCGAGAGGAGCAGCCTTCAGCAGGCGGAGGGGCACCGGGCCGGACCCCCGGGTTCCCACGGAGGCAGCAGGCGCCTAGGAGTCTGCGAGGGGCGGGCAGGGCAGACGTCTCCTGGGCCTGCAGGGCGGCTCCAGAGGGGCTGGGGCAGCTCTGCCTGGTGGGCTCACGGGAGGGTCACTCTGGGTTCAGAGCGTCTGGGGCCGGCTCCAGTGCATGGGCACCCACAGCGCTGGGCTGCTGGGGAGCCTGCAGGGCCGAGCATGCGCCCCAGCTCCTGTGCCCATGGGTGCGGCCCCTGGCGCCTGGGGGTCTTCCTCCACCCGCCCGCTGACCACTCAGCCGCACCCTTAAAAACGGCTGAAATGGCCAATTTTTTGTCCCCTGCACTTCGCTACAACGGTAGCGGAAGTTGATAGAGACGAAGCGGAAAGGTCGGGCTGACCTGCCGGGTCAGCGGGGCCTCTGGTCAGCAGGGCCTCTGGTCAGCGGGGCCTCCGGTCAGTGGAGCCTCCAGGTCAGGGCAGCTTCTGGTCAGCAGGGCCTCCAGTCAGTGGGGCCTCCAGGTCAGGGTGGTTTCCGGTCAGCGGGGTCTCTGGTCAGCAAGGCCTCTGGTCAGCGGGGCCTCCGGTCAGGGGGCCTCCAGGTCAGCAGGGCCTCCAGGTCAGGGTGGCCTCTGGTCAGCGGGGCCACCAGTCAGCAGGGCCTCCAGGTCAGGGTGGCCTCTGGTCAGCGGGGCCTCCAGTCAGCAGGGCCTCCAGGTCAGCAGGGCTCTGGTCGGCGGGGCCTCTGGTCAGCCCGACCTCGGGTGAGCCCGGCCTCAGGTCAGCGGGGCCCTCCGGGCCTGACCTGCCTCAGGTGTCTCAGTCGTGAGGAAATGCTCAGTCGTGTAGAACCAGCAGACGCGGACCGGGAGCAGACGCTTCGGTGCTGTCGGCTTGGCTGAGGCGTCAGGGGCTGGTGCTTCGGCTGAGGCGTCAGGGGCTGCTGCCGAAGCACCAGCCGCCTGGGGAGCGCGCTGACTTCCCCTGGCCTCTCCGGGCGGGGCGGCAGCGGGGTCACCTGAAGCCCCGGGGCGGGCGGGCCAGGTGGGCTCTGTTTGGCGCTGCGGGGTCCCCGGGCCTCCAGCACCACCCCGCCGGTGGAACTGGCTGTCGGGCCGGCGGGGGGCTCTGGGCCCTGCAGCCTGAGCTGCTGGGGGGCTCTCAGGCGATGGGCGGCTTCAAGAGGCACAGCCCTGCCCCGCCATGCTCATGCACGGTCAGCGGCCAGCGGCCGGGCCCAGCCAGCCTGGCCTCTCCGCCCAGCCGGCACGCCCACCACAAGGTGGCAGCAGAGCACCAGCAGGGCCGGGCAGGCTGCCTGGCCAGGAGCGGGACATGCGGCAGCTCCCGGGGACGCCCAGTGGCCTCCAGGCGCCTGCCTCACCCCTTGCCCCCTCCAGGGACCCCAGCTCCGCAGAACCTCGGGGTTTTTGTGGATTCCAAAGGCGTGGGTGGAAATCTGCCCGGTCTCCGATGTACTCTGCCCTTCTGGACAATGCGGCCAAGGGGACAGGGGAGACAGGTGGCCCCGGCTCTGGCCGGGAAGGAGAGGCCAGTGCGCAGGAGCCGCCCACACTCCCGAGTCGCAGGCTGAAGCTCGAGCTGTTCACGCAGGGCCAGGCCCGAGGACCCGGCTGAAACGGACGCAGTGGGCCCCGGGCAACAGAGGGGCACTGGACGCCTTCCGCACGCAGCCGCCAGGGGGCGGGAGCGGGGCGCACAGCGGAGCGGGGCTCGGGGCTGCTTTGGGGCCCCTCCCGGGGGCTCGGCTCGAGGGGCCGGAAGCACCTTCCACTTCTGATGGCGGTGCCAGCCGAAGTATGTGTGCTCCCCAAATTAGGCCTAAATATATTACTGTGCATAGGGCAAGATTAAAACAAACGTGTATGTTAAAAAAACAGACTGCACCTTCTTTCACCCAGTACCTTCCAGGGGTTTGGCAAAGATGAAAACGTCTGTATGTGGGTGCTCGTTTCAGTTCTCTAATAGTGCGCAGAACTTTACCCACAATGTGCAAGAGGACAGTAAGGTGAGCTACAGCTACTGAATACCCAGGCGCTCGGGGAGGTTAGCGAGTGTCAAGAAAGCGCGACTAGAAGCCGGTCCGACGGTTCCCGACGGGAACGGGCGCCAAGGGTGGGTGGACACTGGTTCGCGGGTGGACACTGGAGCAGGGGGGGGCGGAGCCGAGCAGGCGGGCGAGGCAGAACCACACCGGCCGGAGAAGGGACGGCTCTGCGGTCCCTGAGGGCTCTCGGCTGCGCTCACCTGTTTCTGTGTCCATCACGTCTTCTAGAATGGAGTCCGTTCCTCTTAAGTTCAAGGAGAAAAGGAAACCACCGCGTGCCCTCGTGGAACAAAACAAACCCACCTGGGCCCACGGCTGCCTCGGACCGAAGCCAAGTCCATCCGGCGGGCGCGTCTGTGGCCCCATCAGAACCTGCGGCTCTTGGGTCGTCACCAGGAACACGGACGCAAGCCTGGGCCCGCCCGGCACCCAGCTCCAGCCCGAACCCCGTTTCGGGCGGCACAGCAGACGGGTGCAGTCGGCCTACGGCGGTAGCCAGTCAGCCGGCAGGCGCTGCGGGCTCCCACCCCCAGGCGTCCGGCTTTGGGGCCCTCCCTTCCCTGCAGGCGGTGCTCCAGGCCATGCCCAGCTAGGCGCGTCCTCTGGGCGTGGGCCTGCTCGGGCACCCCCACGTGCAGGCCCTTGAAGGGCGGGCGGCCGTTGTGGGTGAACTCGGGATCCTGCCAAGCGGCTGCAGCTGGTTCGGCCGGGCCGGGCCCTCAGGCATCCAGAAGGGCCTTCATTTTTTTTTTTTTTTTAAGATTTTATTTATTTATGCATACAAGCACTGGGGTACAGGCCAGAGGTGTGGGGGGGGTGAGAGGATTCACCACAGAGAGCAGGGAGCAGAACAGGCAGATGGACTGAAACACACTGCTGAGGGGAGCAGCGGGCACAGCAGGAGAGGTCTGCCGTGCCATGTGGGTCCCCTCTCTGGCCGGTAGCAGGGATTGAACTCGTGCTGCAGTGGCTGCGGTTTGCTTCATAGTGCGTTGCTTAACCCACTGCGCCACCAGGGAGGCAGAAGGGCCTTCAGTTAACGACTCGTTTGGGCCTCGACAGGAGCACACTCCGGGGCGCCCGAGTGGGAAAGAGGGGCGCAGAGTGGGTGGCTCTCACCACCGCTGGGACGCGGGTCTGGGGGGCTGGGCACAGCGGGGCGGGACGCTGGGGGGACGCTGGCAGGGAGCGGCCTGGGGGGGGCGCTCCAGCGGGGGGGGCGCGGGGGGGTCACTCTGGGCAGTGGTGCCTGTCCACGTCCTGGTCTTCTCCGGGCAGCACCAGGCTCTGTGGCCCTAACCCTGGCCCGAGGACAACATGTCCTTTCTGGAGAGGCTTATGGGGCCAGCATCTACAACGGAACGAGCTGAAACAAGACCCCACACTTAGACCCTGGAAGCAGAAAGAGCCTCCAGGGAGGCGATGGCCGCTGGGCAGCAGCGCGGCAGCCCAGCGGGACGCGCCGGAGGCCAGGGGTTGGCGGACCTGCGCCTCGCACCGCCAGCATGTCTGCAAGACGCCCTCAACTTCGCGCTGACCACGCTGACCAAGTGATGCGTCTGTGTTTAAAGCGATTCAGACATCTTAACATACCTGAAACGCTGGCGTGTGCAAAGGTCAAAGGATAAAGGTCACGAGCAGACAGGGAGCCTGGGCGGGGTGGGGGCTCGGCCTGCATCCCCTGTCTCGCCTTCAGGCGACCGTGCTCTGCACTCCCACGTCACACAGGCAACATTAAATCAGTGAGCATATTTAATGGCAACAATTAACATGCTAACAAATTAATTAAACGCGTGTATTTTGACCTACTGAGTGAATAACTTAGTCACGTAACAGTCTCAAAGGTGTGTAAGTTCAAGCAACGTTTCTGAACCCCCTGTGGACGCCCAGAAGGGCAGTGGCGTGAGCCTGTCACACTGGGGTGGCCCCCACCGCAGCTCGTTCACCGAGAGGAGCCGCTGGACCGAGGGACCAGCCCAGCAAGGCTTGAAAAGCGAGTCCGGGTTGGGGTTTCATGGCCCCGTGCTCAAAATAAGGCGAGGCACGGACGAGGCCTTGGGGGGTCTGGCGCAGCTGGGCAGCCTGCAGTGGACGCCAGGGCTTTAGGGCCCTCGAGCGGCGGGAGGCTCCCCTGGTTTGCGAATGCCCCGGCACTCCCCTCGCACGCCCGCTGGTCAGAGCCGGCAACTCCCTGAAGTGCCCAGACCCCAGGCAGAACCGCTCCGCCTGTGCGGGCAGCATGCAAGGAGCCGGCGCGGACCAGCGGGGGCGGCCCCCACAGCCAGGCGCGGCCAGAGCCGCAGCTGCCGAGGACACAAGCGTGGCCCAGGGCAACGGGCAGCCGCGCGGGCATCACAGACCAGCCCCGCGGCCATTTTCCAAGCGCCTCGCTTCGGTCGTCTCCTTTCCGCGAGCCCCTTGGGCCTGGTCTGGCGCTGCCCTCCGGCCCGAGACCGCTGGGCTACGGGGTGTGGGAGCAGAGGGTGGGGAGGCCGGGCAGGGGCTGCCGAGCCCTGCTGCTGGCCACTCCCGAGCCACCGGGTGGGGGGCCAGACCTGGAGGGGCTGTGGTCCTGGAGGCTGCCCCGCCCTGCCCAAAGCCAGCACGCTCCGACCCTCCGGCTCCCCCCCGCCGGCCCAGCCCTGTCCTGCCGCCATCCCAGGCCGGGCAGGCTCCTCGCCGGCTCAGGCAGCTGGGAAGAGAACCTGGGGTCCTCGGCCTCACCCCACAGGCAGGGGACACAGGCCGGCGGGGAGACAGCAGCACGGCCCCCCAGTCCCTAACACGCTGTGTTCTCGCAGCCCTTATTGGCGCTCGCCACAGCTCTGCCCCGCGGCCCCCCAGACGCCCCCTTAGCGCCTGCCTCCAGGCCCAGGTGCGGCCAGCTCACCTGTGCGCCATCAGGCCCACCTGCCCCAGCCCTCAGGGCCTCCTGCATTCAAGGCGCAGGGGATGGCCACGGAGGCCAGCCAGGCAAAGCCTGAGCATCTTCATTTACCCACACCCGCCTCCCCAGCCCCACCCTAGCGCCTAAGCCCCGCCTCCCCAGCCCCTAGCCCCGCCTCCCAAGCCCCTAGCCCCGCCTCCCCCAGCCCACCTCCCAAGCCCCCTCTCCCCCTGCTCCTTCCCCCTCACTGTCACCGAGACGCCTCCCTGGGTGTGCAGAGATGTGCCTCTGGATGGAGCCGGCACCCCACTCTTCCCTCCCACATTTGACACCTGGTGCCTGGTGCAGGGTGCTCACACCAATCCGCCCCCTGGACGGTGAGGACGGGACTTCCGTGTTTCATGAGTCAGCTAAAGGTTTAAGGGCTTCAGAGACCCACTGGCCTGCCAGGGCACGTCACCGCCTTGAGCCCCCACAGCTCACCCGAAACCTGCCTGCAGCTGTGGGGCAGGGAACCCCACGCCCCGCGGAAGAGCCAGAAACCCTCCCTCCGCAGGGACTCCCTGCCTCGCCTGCTGGGCCCAAGTCCCCGGCGGGCCTGGGGGCCCTGGCGCCGTCCTCTGGTGCAGCGTGGCTGCGGGGGCAGGACAGGAGGCCCGCGGGCCCCCACCAAGGCCCCCCACGCCACCTCGCAGGGGGATGTTAGGAGCAGCCCGGAGCCGGCCCGTCCACAAGAGGCTGCTCAAGCCCACGGGGCGCCCCCTAGCCTCGCCTCCTGGTGGCCGGCCCTGTCCCTGTGGCCGGCCTCTCCCTGGCGAGGACGGGTGTGCCGGGGGTGGCCCCCAGTGTCCAGTGCAGAGCCTCGCGCGCGCTGGGCTGGCGGCGGCGGCCCCTGCCGCGCAGGACGCTTCTCCTGTGTGTGGGAGCCCCGGGCGCGGCTCTCCTAAGCACGTGGAGTCACAGCTGATTTGAGCCATCGCGGGTGCTGGGGGCAGAGGGCTGCAGGGTGCTCGTGCGGGCGTCCGGGCCACGGGCCTGTACCCAAGGCCAGGACGGCGGGCCTTCCAGGCCACTGGGCGTCGCTGGTCACGGCGTGGTGGGGTCACCGCCCACGGCCTGCTGCCTCACACACACCTGCGACAATAACCCTAATGTGCATTCACTGCTTCTCGAGACACGGTGCCTTTGGGCCGAGGGTCTTACGAGCCGGGGTCTCAGCACGGCAGCACCCCAAAGGCAGTGGGCTTTTTATGTAAGGGTTGTCGCTGAAGTCAGCTATAATCAAGAGCCATTGTTAAATGCGGCTGTGTCAACCGGTGAGGAACAAAGAGAGATATTTTAAATGGAATCTAAAAATCACGTGTGTGTCTTCATTTTCAGGCCTGGTACAGCAGAGACAAAAATTCTTTCTTAAATCGCTCATCATCATTCACAGGCGCCGGCGCCGGCAGCGGGTGCTGGTGCCTCCTCACGGGGCTTTGCAGCTGGACGCAGCAGCCCGGGCTGCCAGACAGCGTGCTGCGGGGACGGGAGGTCAGGGCGCCCCGCACTTGGGCACCACCTACCAAAGAAACGACTCAAAATCACTCCTTCTGAACATGAAGCAAAATTCCAAAATTCCCCTGCAGCTGTCACCCCGTTCAGTCTAGAGGAATGTGCATTTCCCCTTTCATTAACCGGGGGGCCCTGCGAGGCACCCCAGGAAGTGGGGCTAACAGATGGGAGGGTCCAGCAGGGGAGGTCTTCCCTGGCGAGGCTGCCCACCTAGGGCTGCCCTGGGGGTGGGCCTGGGGGGGCACACTCTCTGCCAGCTGGCACTGAGACGTGGCTGCGTCTTTCAGTCCCTTTGATTTGTGGTGGAAACTGCAGTGCCCTTGAGTTAAACACTCTGGACCTAAATTCGAGCTGACACATTGCAGCAGAGTGAAGAGCCGTCTCGCCTTAAGGCCACAGGCACCGGCTCGTTCAGGAAGAGTCCGGGGCAGGGGACAGAAATCCCCCATTTCTGACATCGGCTGGAGGCGAGACCCCATCTCAGCTCCCCAGCACACAGGGCCGCTCAGCTAATGGGGTGGCATCTCAGAAAGGGGTGTGAGCTTGAGATGTGTCCCTGCCAACAGGACTGGAGGAGACAATAAAAAGGGAAATGTCAAAGAACTGCTGATCTTGGGTAGGGAATGGCCACAGGCTTCGGAGCCCAGGGAGGTGCGCTTCAGCACCATGGACAGAAGCCCGCCTGCGCCCTAGGTCCCTTACTTTTCTGTCTACACTAATTCATTCTACAAATAGTTTCCAACCAGAAGAGAGCTCAGACAGGGCAGTAGTGGCACCGCTTGTTTCTGCCTGAGAAAGTCCAAGAATTAAAAAAAAAATTAGGCTGCTGATGCCTCTTTTGAAGACGCCAAAAGCAAAGAGCAAGAATTACACCCGGTTTTAAGCCCTGCTGGAAGAAGGTGGCGAAGCCTGCTCACTAGGTGTCTGTCGGAGGAATGATGGGAAGGGCAGGAATGGCGTGGTTCAAATAGCACCGTCTGCTGCTTCCCTGCGTCCTCGGGGGGTATTCGGGACGAGGCCGTGGAGCCCCGAGGAGCCCACGGAGCCCACCGAGGGCTGGCCGGGAGGGCGCAGATCTTCAGGCCCACGCCCGCCTGAGACAGCGTTTAAGGAAACCAGCAGGGCGGCTCAGAGCAAGCCCGGGACACCAGGCCCGCCCTGCCCGGCCCACACGCACAGCCCCATGCGGCTGCAGGGCCCGGCACCAGGGCCCGGGGGCGGCACAGGCTGACGGCACGCGGGTGGGGCGAGACGCGCGTCTTCAGAGCAAGGGGCAGCAGGAACAGAGGTGTGCTCGGTTCCGGCCCGGCTCGCGGCTGCCACCGCCCAGCCCTGACGCCGCTCGCTCTGGGGGCCGTGTCTCTGGCCGGGGAGGACATGCCAACCCACGCGCAAGGCAGAGCGCACGCAGCAGGAACCACAGAGCACGGACCACACGGCGAAGCAGCGCGGCCCGGGGCCCGCGCGGGGAGGCAGCGTGTGGTGGCTGAGCGCGAGGGCACGGGGCTCGTCGACCGCTGGCAGGGGCGGAAGTCGGCACGGCCCCTGCGCAAACGGAATGGCGGTGTTGACACGGGCATCAGACCACCGCGAGCAGCACGGCCGCTCCTGGTGCTTAGTTGGCAAACGTGGAGGCTCTAGTTTGAAAGCTGCCCGCACCCTCAGCTTGCAGGCATGGAGCCAGCGTGGGGCTCGGCAGACGGCTGGACAGGGGCGTGCCATCACAGATACACAGCGGAATACGACTCGGCCGTTAGAAAGGGCGAAGTCTTGCCCTTTGTGACAACCTGGATGGAGCTGTAGAGGACGATGCTCAGTGAAGCAGTCAGAAAAAGGGCAACTGGCAGTGCCTCCTCTCACAGTTGGAATATACGTGACCAGAACGAGCTCAGACATCACAGCAGGTAGCTCTTATATTCTGAAAACACAGCAGTACCGGAGTGGGAAGGGCAGGGAGCAGGAAGGAAGCAGAGAGGGGCCAGCTGACAGCGGGCAGGGCGCCGGCGCTCTCGGGTGAGTGAGATGGGGCTTACCCACACTCAGGAGGAAGGTGCACCCCCAGAGCGCACGTGGGCTGTCAGCTGCAGCGAGTCCGCAGATGGCACCCCACCCCGCCTGTGGACGCGACCTGCCGACACCTCTGAGCCCGCTCGGTCGACGGGTGGGGATCTGCTCAGCCTTGGTTAAGATGGCGTCATGTCAACAGAATGAGGTTGGCCCAAGCGGGCGGCTCGGTCATGGGGACGCGGAGGCCGGGCTGGGCCAGAGGGCCGGGGGCAGGCAGGAGAGGCCGCGCCCAGCCTCAGGGACGGCCCTGCTGGGGCCCTGCAGCCGAGCGCCGTGCGTCCCGCTGGAGGAACGAGGCGGCTCTCTGAGGCGGGGAAGGCTCGTTCCTGCATCCCGGGAAAAGCGCCCTCGCAGCCTCGTGCTGCGTGGCTGCTTCCCGGGAAGCCGTGTTTCCCAGAAGACTGGAGTCACGAATTGTGCTTGGGGCATTTCACGCTGCATTTGTCAAGGAGAAAACTGCCTCTTAAGGAAACCGACAAACTTATGATTATTTAGTAACGATCAGGCTGGGGACAGGACGTGAAGTGCTCCCGCCTGCAGAAGCCCTCCCTATAAGGGAGGCCGGTGGGTGTCTCCAGCAGGCGAATCTCAAATCCGTGCATAACATGGCGTCTTCTCCCCCTTCTTCCCTCCTCCCAGCCTCGGGGAGCAGAAGCCGTGCCAGTGCCAGAAGGCCAAGCACCTCCCTAAAACATCGCATGCCACGTCCCGGTGAACCGCTGACCG
The DNA here is from genome assembly GCA_019455555.1 of Galemys pyrenaicus. Classification (NCBI taxonomy): domain Eukaryota; kingdom Metazoa; phylum Chordata; class Mammalia; order Eulipotyphla; family Talpidae; genus Galemys; species Galemys pyrenaicus. The sequence continues at coordinate 2,555,476 of JAGFMF010012193.1, forward strand.
GCGGGGTGAACCGTTGACCGCTGCGTGCCCAGCGAGCAGGGAGCGGCCCGTGAAAGGACCTGCCCTGGAAGGCCTGTGCTGAGAAAGGCCGTGGACCCAGGGACCCAAGCAGGCTGGACGCCCCTGGACGCAGGGGCCCTGGGCCCTGCGAAGAGACACTGGCAGGACGCACCCCGAGTGCCGCTGCCTCGTCTGCCCGCCACATCGGCGGATGGGAGCAGAAACGGGGCGGACGGGACCCAGCTCACCTGAAGGGCGAGCCGAGACCATCGGCTGAGTCACGAGCCACACTCTGGGCGTAAATAGATGTTCTCTTCCGGCACATTTTCGCGGCTGGTGGGTATTTTAAGTGCTACTGAGGAAAACAGATGTGAAGTGGCTGGAATAACTGGAGCATAGGAAATGCGTGTCCACATCTCTCTCCTCGTCCTTCACATCGACCCCTGCTCAGTCCATAAGCGTCTGTCCCTTCACGAGAATAGCCGACGGCAAGTTTCTGTTTGCTCTGAACAAGAAAAAAGTCGCTGGGGCGAGGGCGGGGCGCGAGGCCCTCACACGCCAAGAGCAGCAGGCACCGGCCAGCGCCGCCCGCAAGAAGCCCGTGGGCCCCTCGGCAGGGAGGTGCAAGGGCCGTGGCCTCAGCGGGGCCTCCCGGATAGGAGCCGGGGAGGAGCCGCAGCTCCGAGCAGGCCGGGCTGGGACGGGCCAGGGGCCACGCCGGGGCGGCCGCGCGGAGAGCAACGCGGCAAGAACTTAAAATGAGAAAAATGGAGACCCACCCAGTGTAGCGCGCAACGGGGCACAGACCTGAACAAAGACTGGAGACCTCAGAACACACGTTAGAAGACAGACAGCAGGCCTCCCTGGGGCGCAGCAGGCTGAGGCCGCACTGTGGAGCACCCGTGGCCACCGCAGCGCGAGTTCCATCCCGGCCAGGAGGGACCCCCAGGCGCAGCAGACTGTCCTGCCTCCCGCTGCTCCAGTGGATCTGCCTGCTCTGCTCCCCACTCTGTCTCTGGGGAGTCCTCTGACCCCTGCACCTCTGGCCTGCACCCAGCTCTCATGTGCGTGAATAAATAAAATCTTAGAAAACAAAACAAACCAGACAACACCCCAGTATCTGTTTCAGGGCGGCTCCCAGCAGCCAGGGAGACAGAGGCGCAGGCAGGCGGGGAGGGCGCCCTGCGCTTCAGGAGCTTCTGCACGACAGGCCAGGCCCGCCGGAGGTGCCTGGCTCAGCAAAGGGGACGGCAGCCTCTGCAGGGCGGCCGCACAGGCGGGCACCTTCGGGAGGACGTGCAGGCGCCGGGCCCAGGGACGGGCTGGCCAGGCGCCAGCCCTGCTGGCACGGCTGGAAGGCACCGCAAAGTGGACTCAGCGGCTGACCCAGCAAGCCCGCTCCCGGGGCCGCCGGCCCGCAGAACGCGGCTTGTGCTCAGGGCGACCTCACAGGGGCCAGTGCAGCTGCGGGCCCTGGCGGCGCGGCAGGAGGGCAGCGAGCAATGTGGGCCCGGGCGGGGAGGCCGAGCAAGGCCGCGCAGGACGGCGGGGAGGCTCGGAGAGAGCCGGCGCGGAGGCCAGAAGACGAGAGCGGCTGAGGCGAGGCCCTCGGGCGTCCGGAAAGGCGCAGCGGCCGCCCGGCCCTGGCGGGCAGTCAGAAGGGGAGCCACCGGCCCTGCACGCCGGGAGACGCCAGAGGCCGGGCCGGTGCTTTCCTGCAGGACCTGGGGTGAGGCGCGCGGAGGCGGGTGGGGGCCGGTCTCCCGTAAAGCGCTGTGGGTGGACCTGCAGCCCAGCAGTCGGCGCCTCCGAGAGCCGCCACGGCAGGCCGAGCCGCAGACGCCTGAGCCGCCAGCTCCCAGGCCCTGCCCCGCCTGGCGAGGCGGCAGCAGACAGAGCAAGCCGGGCCGCTCGCCACCGCAGCTGACCGGCGGCACACAGCAGCGCTCAGCCCGCAGCCACGGCCAGCGGACAGACCACGCGAGGCCGCCAGACCCCGCAGGCGCAGCAGGCGGGGATGCCCGGTCCCGGCGTGGGCGCCGCTGAGACCCACGCGCCACCCCCGCCACACCCTGGACGGACGCGCGGCCCCGGAGAGGGCGGCTGCCGGCCGGCAGGTGTGCCCGAGGGGCCGAGATGCCACCGCAGTCAGGAGGGCCCGGGGCCCGGCCGCCCGGTCCTGGCCCACAGGCCCACACCGAGGGCGTCCCCGCACGGCTCGCCGCCACCTCGCTCTCCTTCTCCGAAACTCATCTTGGGGAACACAGACTCGCTCCCTGCAAACGCGCAGAGAAATCCAGAGCGGCTTTGCCTGGAGGCACCTCAGAAAACTGTTTCCTCCCACAGCTAACGTTTTGCTCATGTCTCTGCCACGCGTGAAGACTACAGATCCGCGCGCCTGCCGGAGCCCGCCCCACGGGGCCCGAGCCGCCGGCTGTGCGGCCCCAAGCTACCAGCTGCCGAGCGCCGCCCCACCCCAAGAGTCCCAAGCCGTCCGGGGGCGCAACGCAGGGCCCCGGACTCGGCTCGACCAGAACGCCTGCAGGTCTGGGGCGGGGCTCGCCCCTCGCCGTGGCCAGAACTCCCACAGGGCCGGGTGCCAAGGCCGCGGTTGTGCGTCTCCCGGCCCGCCTCGCAGCCCCTCGGCTGCGGCTCACGGTCATCACAGCGGTCACTCGGCCGGGCAGGGCCGGCGGGTCGGGGTCTGCGCTGGCAGGAACTGGGCCTAAGGCGGTGCCGACTGCGCGGCCACACGCACCCGCAGCCGCGGCCCGCCTGCCGTCGTCCGTCCACGTCCCTTAGCTCCGCCCCGTCAGGCCGCGACCCCAGCGCCGGCCGCACCCACCGCAGCGGGCTCGGAGGAGGCAGCTTCGGTCTCCGGCGGGACTGAACCAGTGTGGGCCCGGGCGGCCGGCGGGCTGTGACCCGGCAGGGGCGAAGGGCCGCGAGGGGTGCCGGGGCCGCCGCCCACACCGGGGGCCTCGCTCTGGGCTCCCGCGGGCTGGGCCTTGCGCTCGGCCGCCGTCTGCCTGGCCTCCGCTCCAGCGGTCTGGGCCGCCTTTCCTCCCCCAACCGTCAGAGACTGCGGGTTCCGGCAGCCGCGTGAGAGGCGGGTCAGCTCCAGGGCCGCCGCCCGGCCCGCGACCCCAGCGAGCGGGGCTCTGACCGCCGGGCGGCTCTGCCGTCGCCTGCACGGCCACAGTGGGCTCGCAGCCCCACAGGCGCCCGGCGGGCCGCACCTCTGCCCCCGAGCCCGGGCCCGCTCTGCAGCCCCGGCCTCGCGCGTTGCAGGGCCGGACGGGCAGCGTGCGCCTGTGAGTGCAGGCTCCGGCCGCCGGCTGCCCACTCTCAGCCGCGCCCCAGCTGTGTCCTGCCTGTAGCCCCTGCGCTCAGCCCGCAAGGTCCTGGGCGCCTGCCCCGTTGCGTCCTGGCCGCGCCCACACCTCTCCCCTGCGGACCGAGCGCAGGGCCCGTGCTGCCCCTCCCGGCCAGCCCACGTGCTGCGCGATGGCTCCCTCCCGCCTGCGCCCCGCACCGCCGGGATGGCCAGAGCACGGACGTCCAGCTCTGCAGGCTGGAGCCTAGCCCAGCCAGGCGCCCGGCTGCCCCGCCCCCCCGGGCCCCGTCCTGGACACCCAGCCTCCACTGGGGCCGCGCCCCACGGCTCGAAGCGTCTCCTGCAGGAACACCAGGGCTCCCCAGCGCACACGGCTCACTGGGCAGGGCCCGGCGGCTCCTCTCGGGCGTCCAGCCCCTGCCAGCCCCCGCGCCCCGCGGGTGGAGACAGACGCGGCCGTTACCTCCTCCGCGGCATCCGGGGTGCTGGGCTCGGCGTCCAGCTGGAGACCCTCCTCCGCGGCCTGGCAAGAGAGGCACAAACCGGCAGGTCAGCGGGCAGGTCCTGGCCGGGGCTCGGGCAGGGCCATGGAGGACGAGCTGGACGTGGCCCGGGGACCCCGCCTTGCTCGGCCGCCCGGCCCCGCTGACACGGACAGAGGGGACCCTCACCCACCGGCGGCCGGGGCGTAGCCAACCAGCAGCACCGCCCGCCCCCGCTGCCGAGGGCCCGGCGCCCGACCGGCAGCTCACAGGACGAGGCCCGCTGCGGCCCCAGAGCCGAGGGGCAGAGCGCTGCCCCTGGAGTCCGCGCGGCCGTCCCTAGCGTCACGCCAGGCCCAGGGGCCCCAGCCTGCCACGCAGGGTCCTCAGGACACACATCCCTCCCAGTGCATCCGCCCCCCTCTGGGCGCAGGGCTGGCCGCTGGGCCTCCGACAGCCAGGAGCACCAGGCACACGCAGGGCCTCCGGCCAGCTGGCCCCGGCACTGACCGCAGCGTGCGGGGCAGCCACAGGCGAGTGCTGAGTCCAGCCGGCCTCGGGCCTCAGGCCAGGAGCCGCACTGGAGCCACCCCCAGACAGCGGGGACACCCGCCAGGCCCGGGCAGTGGACACGTCCCTCCATGGGGGCCCCTCGCCCCCACGCTCTCCGGCCAGTGCCGGGTGCCCGCGCCCTCAGGGCCCTGCAGACGCTGGAAACCATCGAGCGCCGGACCTCTCCCGGCGTGCAGTGGCGGCGCGTGTCCCGGCGTGAAGGCGGCGCTCGTGAGCGTAAACGCCGCCGGGCAATGAGGCCTGGACGTCCGCAACGAGGGCGGAGGCTGAGCACGGCCGCCGGAGCTGTGCACGGTGCAGGGGGCTCAGGGCCGAGCGTCCAGGCAGACGCGTGCGCACGGCCGGACACTGGGCCAAGCCGACCCGTGTCCAGAGCAGCCCGGCGGGGGCACCGTGTGGCCCCCGCGGCCCTGACCGCCTCCCTGCCCCGCCGGCCCCCTGTGCCCGGCCAGCAGGCCGGGCTCCCTCTGTCCTCCCAGGTGGCGGGCCCTGGGGCTGCGGCCACCTGTTGAAGGGCCGGCTGGCGCAGGCTCCTGCACCAGCGAACTTGGAGGCAAGCAGGAGGGGCCTGGGTCTGGCCACGCGGCAGCGGCTCCCAGCGCTCACCTGGCAGCTGCCCCTGACCACAGAGGCCGGGGGCAGGCGGGCTGGCGGAGGCAAGTTTACGCCTCGGCACACAGCTCCCCTCCGCACAGGGCAAGCGCGCCGGGCACCTGGCTAGCGGCAGGGCAGGCCCCTGCCTGGCCGGCCAGAGTCTGGGCCGGCTGTGCCGCTCCGGCCAGGGCCCGCGCCCTCGGCGCACTCACCTCGATCTCCATGGGCTCCACCTCGATCTTCTTCCATAGCTCCAGCAGCTGCGCGATCGGCATCTCTGCGAACTTTCCTGCGCGGTCCTAGCGGGACGCTGCTGGCGGCTGCCGGGGCGCGGGCGCAGGGGCCGTCGGAGCCTGCGGCGCCGCAGGGGCAGGGGGCAGCCGGCCGGGCCGGAGCGGGGCTCAAGATGGCTGCTGGGCGCGTCTCCCGCGGCCCTGGGGCGCTGCTTCCCGCGCAGCTCAGCCGCGGAGGCGAGGACGCGCCGCAGCTCAGCGCTGTGACTTTGCAGAGTAAACGCGCCCCGCAGCCTCCGGCTTCCTGCCCCCCACATGCCGCTCCTCGCCCCTCCCCCACCGTTCTACCTTAATTGGCTCTAAACGATGGGTGAAAGTGGGGTCTGCGGATGCTGCTGCCATAGAAACCGCCTAGCAACCGAGGCCGGAAAGGGGGAGGGCGGGGGCGCGCGGGGTGCCCCCCCTCCTCCAGCGCAGGCACCCCCTCCGCAAAGCCCTGCGCCCGGCCGCGGGACCTGGGCCGAGCGCACCCGGAGGCTGAGCGCGGGCCCGGGTGCTGAGGCCGCTGAGCGCTCGCTCCAGGGGACCCCGCGGAGGCGGAGTTGGGCGGCGCAGGGCCCGGGCTGCGCGGAGCGGTCTGTCCTGGGGGGCGAGGTGGAGGAGTGAGGGGCCTGGGCCAGGTCAGGGGCTGGGGTCCCGGCTGCGCGCCGGGCAGGTCTGTCCTGGGGGTCGGGGCCGGTGGCAGGGGGTTTCAGGGTGCAGGGTCCTGGGCCAGGTCAGGGGCTGGGGTCCCTGCTGGGAGAGCCCCCTGCTGGGCGCGCACTTCTTTCCCTGTGACGCACTCAGGGCCACGAGGGAACCCCCCAGGCCACAGGCGGGCTCGCCCCCCACCCCGCAGCAGCTGCCCAGGGCCAGAGCACTAGGCCAGGCCCTCCCGCCTCCCAGGGGCTGGCCCCTGCGCCCTGTCTGCGTCCTCCTGGTGTGAGTGCTGCAGAGGCCAGGGGCTGGGACATGTGCGTGCGGCAGCCAAGTGTCCCGCGGGCCTCGGCGGCCGTCCCTCCACAGAGCCCAAGTCCAGGAGCCAACTGGGGACTGCTCCCACCGCTGACCGCAGCCGCCCTATCCATGCCCCCGGAAGCCCCGTTCGCCCGCTGGCTGGTGGGCAGACCCCCCATGTGCTGCTCCCGCTCGGGAAACTGGCCTGGCCGGCCACGGCCACACAGCCTCTTGTCAGGGTGCAGGCCACTGGGTCTTTCTGCAGAACGAGCCCGGCCATCCCCGGGGGCCTGGACGCCTCTCAGAGCAAACATGACCCGTTCGTTCCCGGAACGGACGCTCCTCAGGGACACCACGGGGGACGGCCCCAGGCCACCGTGACCAGGGCACCGGCCACGGCGGGCCAGCGGTTCTGAGACCATGAAAAGGACGTCCTGACATGACGTGTGCCCGGCTGGCCGCAGCGGGAGGGCAGCTGAGCCCCGAGGTGGCTACCACGGCCTGCCTGGAGGTGACCATGGCCCGGAGATGACCACAGTCCCCCCAAGCCTCCCCTAGGACGGAGGGAGGAGGGGCACGGGGAGAGGGACGGCTTCTGGACACCGCAGGACAGGGCGCTGTCCCGAGAACAGACTGGCCGAGCATGCGGGCCTGGCGGCCAGGCCTAGCTGTGGGCAGCTCGGCCGTCTGTGGGCAGGAGCAGGGCAGACGAGGCACCACGGAGGGCAGAGGCCACTCCAGCTGTGCTGGACGGCGGGCTGGACGGGCCAGGGCCGGCCGAAGAAGGCCAGGGTTGCCCTCTGGGCAGGGCCGAGCGGCCTCGTCCCCAGGTCATCGCCGATGCACACGCAGGTCCTGAAATGCCAGTGTCCAGTCAGGTGACCCTTGGCCTGTGCCCTCATTCACAGGCCGAACCCCGAACCCGCTGCTCGGGATGTCCAGAAACCATTAGCAAGGGGGTCCTTGGAGAAACACCCACACGCCACTCACATACCACAACACACAAAAAACATCACAACACACACAACACACCACACACACCACACATCACGCACACAACACACGCCACACACACTTTAGAAAGGTGTGAGCCCAGTGAGAGTCAGCATCTGTTTCATCTCTGCAGAAACCAGACAGTCCCGTGAAGACTCTGGCGCTGACCGCCAGCTGGGAGTCTCGCGGACCTGGACAGCTGGCCGGGCTGTCGCACACGCCCAGCGTGGCCAGCGAGGTCACTCAGGGCGTGTTTGCGTCGCCCCGGGCGAGCACGCTTGCCGCACGTCTTATTCAGCTTTCCTCATGTGACGGGGTCTGGGGGGCTCCTGGCCCCCAGGGAGGTGCAGCCGAGCAGGGGGGAGATGCTGGAGAGCAGCGGAGGAGGGAAGCAGGACGGGGCGGGGGCAGCCGCAGGGGGACGTGGGGCAGACAGAGGCGCCGCGCTGGCCTCTGGGTCCTGGGCTGGCCGGGCAGACGCTGGAGGCCGGGAGGTGACCGTGGAGCTCGTATCTGGAGCCTGAC